>PYHW01009633.1:1823608-1838393 GCA_013186435.1 Turdus rufiventris
ATGGACAAAAGAACAAAAAGTTGCTGACACCCGGGAGTGCGGCTTATACTCGGTGCGGCTTATAATCGTGAAATTACTGTAATCAAAGTTACAGTAATTTCACGACCACAAGGCGCACCAGACTATAAGGCGCACCTCTGGGAGTCGGCAAATTTCGCAACTCTGTACATTATATAAGGCGCACTGGACTACAAGGCGCTTTTTTTTTTTTGCCGCAAAGATCCATGCCACATACAACAAAGTAACTAATTAGTAACGGAGTTTACTGGCAGGTGCTCAATTTGCAAACATTTTTCACAGATTGGTGTAGCCTTTTAATGCAGTCCCAAGCGCCCTCCCCGTGTGCGGGCCCTGGCACTTCCACCCTCCCCTGGTGCTGGCTGACAAGGCGGGGCTTGGGACAGCGGCAGCTCGGAGCAGGTGCGGCTCAGAGCAGGCGGGGCTCGCGACTTCTGCAGCAGTCCTCTCCCTCCCTCCCCGCGCCGCTCCGGCAGCCCTGTGCAGCTCTGGAAGCCCTGTGCCCCCCGGCACTCCGGGTGCCCCGTGCCACGCTGGGAGCCCTGCACTGCCCCGGGCTTTTCCTCCACGCCGGGGCTGTCCCGATGCCGGTGGGCTCGCACTGCGCCACTGCTGCCCCGATGCCACTGGCTTTCCGCCAAGACCAAATGCTAATAAAATTTCTAAGGACCGCAAATAAATGCAATATAGCTGAAAAAGCTGCAGCATTACCTTGGAAAGGATTAGATCTCCCAGCCACCGTACACAGTCAACATAGTTTCTATGTATGTCTCTTGTAGAGAAGTCAGGGAAGTGAATTTTCTGGGAAACAAAAGGTCTATGGAGAAAATGGCCAAGTGAGTTTCAGAAAAACAAATGCAGAAGCACAAGTGTAATTTTTAATAACCAGTTTTAACATATTTCAGTATTAAAAGAACAAGCCCAACTTTTCAACAGTTTTATAACAAAGGAGATTTTGTATGCAGCTTGTTTTTCTTTTCATTAATAATAGGAACAGTCCCTGTTTTCATACTCATTCCTAATGAAGTAACTAAGCTTCCCATGTAAAAGATTGTGCAGACATAGTGCTGAGTAAAACTACTCCTCCTCCAGATGCTGAATAAAACACCTATCACCAAACACTTCAAGAACTAATTAAAGCTCAGTCTTCCTGATGCTGCTTCTGCAACATCTAAATCGTTAAATAGAAATGCACACTTTAAAAAAAAAAATCACCATTTAAAAAAAAGCACGCTAAAAAGCATCATTTAATATTTGGTAACATTACCAAAAAAAGCGAGAGTATTTTCACAGCTAGTCTCATTGCTGAACATGTTCACTGTGTTTTAGACTCTTCAATTCTCTCAATGGTTTAACTGGAAGTTAAGATCAAAAAGTTGAAGAACTTCATAAAGGAGGATTTATCTATCATGTATCTAATTGCTATGTTTACTTGATAATGCACTCATATCTGAGGTCAAATCAAAGAATGATGAAAATTAAACAGTTTTGTCCCCACCCCAAAGCGAAATAATACACAATAATTAACTACTCAATATAAGATTATTTGCCACATTTAATTACACAGATTTGATTCCCTTCTAGAAATGTTGAGATGAGATGAAGAAAAGATACTGACATCTTGAAATGGATGAAATACAAGCTTTAAGATAATAATTCTAAACATTTTCTAGTCAAGCAAATAGGAGATAACTGAGATATTTAAAAATAAAAATTTTGGGACTTTGAATCAGAATTCAATAAAATTCCAGTGAAGCAAACATCAATAAGACACACAGTCTAGAGAGATTCAGTACCCAGCACAACATCCAGGTCATTCCCCAAAACTCCCAATATGGAAAGGAACTAATTTGGACCATTGATAGGAGTATTCATGTGTTGAAAAGACAGACAAGGAGATGAAGACTACATACCTGTTGGTTTTATTTGGGTTGTACTCATAAGAATCTTTGATAGCATTAATCATTCTCTTGGAATTGATTCTCCAGAGTTTTAGAGAGTGATCCATCCCACAGGACATGATTTTTTCACCAAGAAGATCATAATCCTATGTATATAAAATAATTTTGAGCACTCCCACCCTAAGCTGCATTTTATCAACTTCCATTGTTTCCATCAAAACAGCATTTTATGTGTAAAGCATGCAATAAAATTTAATATCTCAAATCGAAAAATACTAAGAATATAATCCAGCTCACTGCAAAGCAGCACAGCATCCTAATAATTATATTTAGTCTCTCTCAAGAAATAGAGACATATTCAACAGCACTGACAGACAGTGAATCTACAGCTATTTCTCCTCCTCCACTAAGTTCCCTAGGAGCAAATGTGGCAGAATTCCAGGGCTATGAAATGGGTGAATTATACAGTGTCAGGTTTCCTAGAGATGAACCCCTCACCTTTCACAACAGGTCACACAACAGGAATGGAAAGAGTTCTCAGGAACAGCACATTAAAAGTTAACTATTCTAGCTGATACTTGCTGGGTACCAGAGTCTGTTCATAGCCCCTGAAAAACAATTTAACTCAACTTTGCTACCATATCTCTCCATGTTTATTTGCTTATGTTGCTTTGACTTGATGAGAACTCATGAACTTCAAAAGTAGGACTATCATGAAATGTTTTTTCTCTTTCTAGCCCCACTGAGTCCTATTTTGCTCACTTCTAGGCTGCACCTCAAGAAAATCAGCTACTAAAACACACAGATCCTGTCTGTAAGAGGTGGCCACATCAATCAAACCACCTGACATGTAAAGTTGTCTATCCCCTTAAAACAGTATTTATGCACTTCAAGGTGGTTATTTTCAAGTAGCTATAATATCAAAACAGTGCACACGATGATAAAAAGTTGCTTACTACCCTTCGTAAATCTAAATCACTGCCCCACAGTCTTCCACTTACTGCACTTAACACCTCATCCCTGTGCCCTTCTACTCCTCCAAATATTGCAACCAGCGTGTCTGTCTGGATGTTCCACAGTCTCAATGCATGATCTATAAAGAACAAATAGAATTACATGCTGCTTTTTATATGTACATTTGAATAATATATTTCAGCTTAACCACTTTGAGTAACAGGTGTTGAGATCAAAATCAAAAAAGCACATAATTCTTCTTCTCTTGCTAGAAACAACAGAACTGCATTAACCAAAACTGCTATTATAACTTACTGTTAAAAGTAATTCTGTAATGGAAAAAGTGTGCCCACCCACTCCCCTGGGGATAGTTTCTAGCAAAAATACACTCGGATTTTTAGATCACTCAAAAAGCAGAGACAAGTATGATCTCAGACAAATATATGCTTTTAGTCAGGCATAAAATAAACTTCATATATCAAAAAATGCTAGAATTCTTTTCTGCCATTCTAACATCAACATTCAGAAAACTTGTGATTTTCCATTTTTTTAACATTTAGAACATTATTCTTTATGAACCACAGTTGGTAAGGAAGGGAAAAACTGTTTATATAAACAGTATGTATTCCAAAGTCAATCAGACTAACTAATCCACTTATTTAAAGAAAGTTTTAATAATTTCTAATGAAGAATGCCTAGTGTATTTTCATTTGGAAATGGGAACCCCTAGTGTATTTCCCTTTTGGATTCCATAAGTACATTGCACTTAATTACAGCAACACCCAAAATCCCAGAAGGGACACAGGTAGCCAAGCAGCCCCAAATATTTTCCTCTTTTTTTATTAATCTCTCAGCCAAGCAAATATTCTCCTGCCTCATGTCTTCTCAGTGATAGCACCTGGTTCACAGATTGAACATTAAAACTTGTAGTACTACTGCTGATGTCAAAACATTATTACAAAGAGAACCTAAAAAATAGATAGAAACTGGACATTTAAAGACCTACAGCACCAACATGACTGTAGCAAGCAGCAGAGAGCTTCTCAACTCCTGTTATCATGTGGTTTCCTTAGTAAGTCCAAATATACTAAAGTCAAAAGTCTCCGTAAGTGAATGTTTCCAACTCAAGCATTCCTGAAGTCTAGCTAGCTCCTTGTGCATCACTCCCTTACTTAACAAAACAGTCAAGATTAGGAAGTTGTGACTGTTAGAACTTTCTGGACAAGCCCTAAGACACCTCCCAGAAAACTCTCTTCACTAATTAACTTTATGTATAAAGTCCAATTAATGTTCCCAAGAAACAGACAATCCAAGTTTTTCCCATGAACATGATGGTGAATGCTGTCTGCAACATTAAGACGTCCCCACTAGATGGCAACGTGATTCAACAACAGAAAAAAATTTAATGCAACTGTCAGAAAGTAAAGAGCAAACCTAAGGCTCATAATTCTTCTTTCCTAAAAAGCAGCACTACTCACAATCCCTTTTAGACCATAGCTGGAGTTATGTTTGTAGACCACGGATTTAGTAAGTACAAAATATTTAGCTAAATAAAAGCATGATTTGCTCTCAACTTTCAAGGCAAACTTGTTCAATGCCATTCATTTAAAAAAACATCATGAAGGTTTTTGGACATATTCAAGACCAAACTCAAATTGAAAGTATCCTCGTTTTTACAAAAACAATATAGTTTTTTCCTCACCTTTGCTTACAGATAAAAGAAGATTTGGATCTCTGGGATGGAATTTCAGTTCATTGATTGCATTTCCATGGCCCACGTAGTGCTGGGATAGAATTCAGAGACCAAGTTACCATTTCCTCTCATGTTTACATGTACTTAGAAGAAAAAAAGTGTCATGCCTTACTGAAACACAAGCTGTATCCCAAAGTTCTGAACACTCACCTTTATGCACTGCATTGTAATAGGATTAATTATCCTAATAATACCCCTGGATCCTGCCACAGCCAGAAGAGGATGGCTTGTATTGCTATCATATGTCCATGCACAGGTATAGAAATTTTCATCTGCCTACAATGCCTCTAGTTAAGGATCACAGAATAGGAGATTTTTTTTCTCTTTTTTAAAACATTTTATTTTAAACAAATCTGTTATTTTATCTAAGTGCCCAGGAGTCTCTGCTGGACCCCAAAAGAAAAAGACACATATTCAGTTATACACCTACCAATACCAGCAACATCACCTTTTCTACAGATGTTGATTTCCTCACTTCTATTCCATAACATACAAGGAAGACCTTCTCTTTCATGGCATGACCTTTGATTGGGAATAATGAATCATGACCGAGTTCACAAATTAATGACTTGTGTATTGCAAATGATCAACACAAATTATTAATGCTTCAGAGCATGAAACACAATTCTTAAGCTTTAAACGCAATTCCAATTCACAGGGAAACTGAGAGCACTGTAAAGCAGAGAAACATTATACAAATATTAGTGTTGGGAAGATTAAACTGATGGAGAATCAGTTTTCAAATATTTTAATACAATCTGGTCCCTGAGTCTGCGTTTTTAACATTTTTTCAACAGGAGGGATTCTAGGATGTGGGAAAGAGGCAAGACTTGGACCTAACATAAAAATGCACCACATAAGCAAAGTATTAAACCACAGACAAAACATTTACATGCTTTTTCCTACAAAGCCTCTTGATTTTTCATAAAGAAGAAGCAAACACGTGGGTATTTAACTTAGAAGGATACATCAGCATCCACATAAGACTGCAACAGACGGATTTCTCCTTGGGAATGACATTCATACAAAGTAACCTGGAGAAAAATAACAAAAACAAATAAGTGGGAGAGACTACTGCTTAATTGTGACATTTCAAAAGGAAATCACACGCACCCATCTATTGACTGCCTGATTGGGACAGGTAGAGTGCTGCTATGGTTTAGATTTCATTCATTATTCGTTCGTTTAACAGGTGGAAATGATTTGATAAAAGAATACCCACAGCAGTTCTGGTAAAACACCATTACAGGACTTGCCAACTATCCTTCCCAGATACTGAAGTATATAATTTTAATTGCCTTAATAAGATAAACCCTTGTTGGAATTAATTACTGCAGTCATCTCTAACATGACTTGGTCTTGTAATGAGTCATCGATACCTTGCTGAAACTTAGTTTAACATTGAATTGAAATCTTGCTTAAACTTAGTGTTTCTGGTGACTTGCCAGGCAGAACAAGCCTCAAAATGAAACACTTCTTATTTATTCACAACACCTGCATAAAATGCACTTCTCAGGAGATATTTGCAAGACTGAAATGACATCGATCCTTGTTCAGAGGAAGCCTATAAATTCACTCCACACAGGTCATCAATTTAGCTACTGAGCTGGCTGGCATCACTGCAGACAATTCTCATCTTGTATATATGAGTACATGACCTTTAGAAAATAATAACATTTATGAAGAGTAACTTATTGAGAAGATACATTTATGCACCGCTCTTCCATATCCCATGTGCGTATTACTGAAGGACTTTTCTCTTTAGCACACAGCCTAATTACCAAATAGCTAACATGACTTTGTAGAACAATCCAAAGGATGCACCTCTCCCAGATAACAGATGCTACACATCTTAGAAATTAATCTCTTCATATTAAGTATTGTGTGTCCATACCAACCACAGGTAAAGACATTGCTTGAAAACAGGAATGCATGCAGAACCACACAGAAGGGCGTATGATGAAAAACGGATTACTCACTCTGTTGCTGCCTACAGTGGCAAAAACAAGAGGATCACCTTCTTTACTGTGCCAGTTAAACTGGACTCCAAACAGAGGCTGGCCATGGTCCTCCTATAAGTATAAAGTAAGATTAGAGATAAAAAAAACCAACAAAAAATACAGACTGTGAAATTCAACAGTTTAATTGACAAGTTTCCCTCCTCAAACTAATGGGTTCACAGCCAGTATAACTTTAGATAGTGAACAATTAACAATCATAGTTTCGTCACATCACTTGGCTGTCTTAAAGGGAGGTTAAAGAAATATTCTGACAAACGCACTCCTCCCTTTTCTTTCTCCACCATGCTTTTAAAAAGTAAGGGGAAAGAGCTGTTGCCTCAGTTATGCCTAGAAGGTGGCAGAACTCCCAAGTTGTATTTGTAGTGCTACTATTTTGTTTCACAATTTTCAATAAGGCAACCTCTGCATCTCAGGTCATACCTATACACATTTCCTATCGTAATTACTTATACGCAAGGATTTGTAACTTCACAGGGAAGAATTACCAGGAGAGAGAAAAATTATACTGGTAAAAGGATGGAGAAGGGCCACATTTAATTATTGCATTACAGATGGGTCTTGTCACAGACTCAAAGAACTCTTTCCAGCATGTCACAATACTGCTACAAAGTTCATGTCCACAAAATGTTTTCAGATTGCCTTTACAAACAGTTACCACAGAAATGCCAAGTATTATTTTTACACCACTTACATCAGTTTGAGGGAAGAAAAAAAGTAGGTATGTTTATGAATTGTGATGAATATGGTGGTGCTTGTTAATAATTGATAACAGTATTTTGGCCTGTCCTGACAGGATGTTTTCAGCAAGAATAATGTTCATTGAAGTGCCTCCCCACAGGGGACTGTCTGGGACAGTGCAGGCAGGAAGGAAGTGTCTCATGATGGCTGTTCAGCAGCCTTCAAATGGCAGCACTTCAGAAACAACACGAGATGTACCAGCCCTGGCAGCTCTGGCCTATCCAAAACCAAAGAATATATTCAAGGAGGGTATGAGTAGGGAGTCTAACACTCCTTAGAAAAAGAAAAATAAAGGAAGTCTGGAAAAATTTTAAATAGTATTATTTACTGAGAAAGGCAGTATCTGTTATTAAGAGAAATAACTAGAAGAGCTAGAAAGAGAAAGCAGAAAATCTTTCAGATTTCTGCAATTCTTAAGAGAGGTAATAACTTTCAAAGTTCAGTACAGATTGAAAAGAATTGTTCAAAGCTTAACTCAAAGTATTACCCATTGTAACACAAAAGAACGAACTAATGGCTCTATGATATGAGGGATATAGGACATTAGGAAAGGGAAAAGTAGCAAGGTTATTGGTAAGCCCAGGATAGAAGGAAAAAGCAGGTATTCAGTATCTTTAAAGCATTACAAAAAACTAGAAATGAAGAATGAGGAAAACTGTGAGCCATAAAATTGCATACACAAGGCCATGATTTTATGTGTGAAATATATTTATTAATTTTACTTGCAGTAATAAATGTATTAATATTACTTGGTAGCCTTAATTTTTGAGTGTATTAAAGTCTTGTGTGAAGAGAATGGCTAAGAGATCAAATTCAGAACACTTAATAAAGTTTTACCACTAATAATAACTTGGTTTCAAATTTCTGCTTGAAGGAGTTCCTGCTTCTGAATAGTGAGTGCTTCTGATGAATCACATGAAGATAGCACAGGTAAATGCATGGATTCCCACTGCTTTATTCCAGAGACATATTAGCAGGTTTTGCATTTTTTTTTTTTCTGGAACCACCTTGTTCTCTGTCATATGCCCTGATAAATTTAACGAAGTATAGAAAGTGAAAAGCAGTGTGATTTTCACCCGCAAGATAGAATATTTTTCCAGCATAAGTTACAGTAAGTTTCTGATTTTCTAGGTAGGACCCAGACTAAGGTGATAAGTAGAGATATATAACACACTGTTATATATATACTGTTTCCATATTTTTATACTTGAGTACATACCTAAAGTATTTTGCAAGCTTTTTCAAAGAAAACCTATTTCCCTGGAAAAAATTACTCTGCAAGACAAATGTCTTTAGCCTACTTACTTCACCCACACTACATTTCTCACACCAAGTGCTACAACCTCCAGGAGCTTGACTGTATATATTGCAGTTTTGCTGGTGTTTGATGGAATGGATGAAGCAGCCAGGCAGAGGCTCTTGCCAGAAGACACCAGGGTATCTGCAGAAGCTCTGCTCCTATTTAAGCTCCCAACATCCCAGTGGTCAGAGACAGCACATAGCTATTTTGAAAATGCTTGTCTGCTCTAATTTTTGTCTCAAGGGCTAAACAATGAAGGAGGTTTTCCAAAACACTGTACTTCTAGGTGCCATACCCGATGTTTATGCTCAGACGCCAAGTATGCGACACAAATCTGACACTGGTTTGTACAGACAGAAGTGACCCAGATACCCGTCCAAAAGTAAAATTGTGAAATGCCATCTTGTCCCTGCTATGAATAAAGGGCATGAAACCCAAAGAACTCAGGTTCTTTGTGCACTAGAGAAAGAAGGCGGAGAAGAAAACAGACCTATTGCTAGAAGCAAATAAATAATCAGTGGTGAGTTCCAGCCTTACTCACTCAATGCCAGTTTGGGTTCAATCAAAAAATAAGATTAGACCTGGTTTTAGACAGAACACAGTAAAGTCAATACTTATGCCAAAAATAATCACCTGCACAAATGCCTTTTAATCCGTGCCACCCACACTGCCAGTGGGAAACCAACAACCCACACATACATTTCAGTACCCTGAAGTGGAAGCAAGCCACTATGGGCAGTGGCTTTAGTTACATTTAGTCTCCATGACACATCAACAAGCTAGAATTCTGAGTGGCATTGGATACTGGTTCCCAGGTCAGGGGACAAGTAGAAGCTGAGACAACACCAGGCTGCTTACAACTTAAGCACACACTCTAAGCAGAAGTAAAGGGTATGGAAAATAATTGCATTGATTTAAAGGGAGCACGACAAAGCAAAATATACACAATTTTCTGCCAAAAGACAGCAAAACATATAGATATATGAGGATGTGCAACTGTGCCAGCTGTGTATGCTCATCTACAAACCCAACTTCCATTCAGCCCACATAAAGCAAAAATTTTTCAGTACATCTTACAATCTACTACTCCAAAAAGAAAAAAGGCAGTTTTTTATTTCCTGTCATTTTCCAAGTTGTATTTTTGTTTTCCTGATGCTTACATTTCATCCAAAATAACTCCCAAAGTAGTGTTTAAAAAGCATATTTAGCAAGCACTGAATTTTTCAGGCTGAGTCATAACGTTTAACACTCAAAGCAGACAGTAATGGCCATATTTCTTTGTTTCCCCAAGGAAAAAAGTAAAAAACAAAGTAAGAGGGGAAAAACAAAAGTACAAAAGTGGGAAAATATGTAATTTATACACCCCTAAAGAATATTAATTCTATTATCTTTAAATCATGTTGACCCTCCATTAACTTCAATACCTGCATCTTACAGCATAGTTCAAAAACATAAACGAGGGGATATATGACAAAGAGTCACAAGTGTATTTCTAAACCCACATACAACATTCAATTATTAGAGTTTTCTTCAAAGTATCTGCAAAGTTATAAGAACAGGAAAAGGAAGAGAGGCTTCCTTAGTCATGAAGTAAAAAAGCAAATTTGGCTGCTACCTAGTCTTCATCTTAATATGCACATCTCTTATTATTACCATTAATTTCAGATCAAAGAGAAATGGGGGGAAAAGCTAAGGAAATACCCCACTTAAATGAAATGCTGCATTTACTCCCTTATAGCTTGATTCCACTTGCACGGGAATCTGTTCCCAGACCCTGATCCAAGCCCAAGGAAGTCAGGGATTGCTTAGTTTCATCTTTTGGATCATCCTACACTGGGGTCTGGAATTGACATTGGGGTGAGGGAATTGTTTTGTTTTTCCAGAAGACACTTGGAAAGTACTAACCCTTTTTCTCTGCAGACAGAAAACAAGTATGAGTAACAAAGCTCAGAACTTGTTAAAAGTTTGGGTGTCCGAAGGCCTGCGTCTGTGTTTGAAGTCTGACCTGAAGCTGCAAATAGCACCATCCGTGGGGGCGATTCACAGGAATCACAGGAACTGCTGCCTACCCTGGTGAAATGAAACAACCTCCCTTCCTCCTACACACTCAAAGGCCTGGAGGTAATTTTTATACTTCAAGAACACAATAAGATCAATTTGTTTCCCAGATATTTTTGTCAGTGTAACTTCGTATCACAATTTCTCCCGCAGCAAAGCTCATTTGGGTTTCCATGCTCCAAACCTTTTATCCCCTCCCACTCAGGTACCCCAGTGTTTCATTAAGGCTTCCTGAAGATAAAGTTCAGAAAGAGCAGCATCAGCACAGCTCCCCAGTTAAGCATAGGGGAATGAAAAAATACTCTTAGAGTAATTCTGCAGAAAATATCCGCTACTGAGCTACACAGATCCTGACAGAGTTTGCTGTAACTCCCGTCTTGTTCCAAACACAATCACCCTTTATTTAGAAACCTTGCAAAAATGAAATCATAAGGCTTATTTACAGGTTTTGACACATAAATATCCCACATGAGACTGAGGAATGAGAAAAGAACATCCCAACAGAGTAAAATAGTCATGAATGAGAAAACTCGTTCAGTCCACCATAGTCTGTCACCAGTGCAGAAGGCAACAGCACTGTGCTAAAACAGCAAAACAGGGAGTGAAGAACATGAATCTACATCTCTTAAAACCATCAGGTGTTTCATGGGAAGATACATACTGCCTAAATCAGGGGCTAACATGTGATCCCAACACTCACAATAAATTAACCAAATTGCACTACATAGGAGTTATGATACTGCCAGAGGACAGAAAATACCTGATCTGGTTAAGTGTGAGGAAAAAGCTATTCTAAGATTCTTGGGTTGATTTGTTTGGGGTTTTTTTTCAACACATAGAGAAATCTGTGCAGGTTCCGTGCTTTGCATGGAATTGTCCCAGGTTTTGTCTAAGTTCATTTTGTTTATCAGACTTCTCATATTTATCTCTAGCATCTATATCTTCAATGAAATACATAATCATAACATCACACAAAACTTTGCAAGCTGTACAAAAACAGGGTTAATTGCAGCATTACCTACTGTTTCCTATTTGTCAGTATCTTTTTCTTCAAAACTGGCTATTTCAAGAAAGGCAATTGCTTCAAATCAGCAGGGAACGTAACTGTTCAAAGGTATTCAAAAGTATCATGCTTGATACTGTCTCACAGCCAACATTAACATTGCTGCCAATAAGTGATGCCCAGCATTCCCTGAAGCTCACACATACCTACCTTTAGGCTATTTACACATTTGAAGGAATATTTGCACTTCTTTGACTTCCACTTCCCTTTCCCCCAGCTTTTTCTTCCTGGTGCATTAGGAGTGTTTGTTGGCGTATCAGGGCGTTCGGTGTTAGTACCACTTTCAATACTAACGGCATCATCCTGAAAACATCCAAAATTATATAGAATGTCACAAAGAAATCATTAACTGCTGTATAAATTCAACTAATCTTGCAGCACCTGGCCTTTTCACTTTTTCTTATCATCCATAAGAACAGATCTCCCAGGACTAGGTGTTATTTAGATTCATGTATTTAAATCTAATGCCAGCACAATAGCATTCCTCTCCAGAAACAGAACATGAATCACACAAGGACTAATCCAAGAGGGAGAGATACAAACTGTGATCTAGTGACATTTCTTCAGAATACTGGTAGCTGCTCTTGAGAAAATGTCTACAGATAAAGCAGCTGCTTCTCCTACAAAACGTCTTTGATCCAGAGGAAATGAGTACTTCTGAAATACTGAAGAAGAGTTGTTTGTGTAAAAACACGAGGCTCGACCTTACCAAGATCCGAGCCGTTCTGAGGCTTCTGAACAGCTCTCACAGCACGGCTCTGCA
Organism: Turdus rufiventris; assembly: GCA_013186435.1. Taxonomy (NCBI): domain Eukaryota; kingdom Metazoa; phylum Chordata; class Aves; order Passeriformes; family Turdidae; genus Turdus; species Turdus rufiventris. Next base: position 1,836,178 of record PYHW01009633.1, read on the forward strand.
GCGGGTCAGCATCGAGATCAGAAGACAAACCCCACCACTCCCTCCTTCTCCTTCCCACAGATACTTACTTGTTTCCACTAAAAGCTAAATTCTGATCAGCTAACTAATCCAACTGGCCCTCCAACCATCAGCACAAGATAAGAATGGGGAAAATTGAAAAAAAAGGGATACACAAAACACCCCATGCAGCCACTGAGAGATTTTACATTGGCTTTGGATAATCAGCTGTAACTACAATTTCATGTGTGGTCTGACTGCAGGGCACTGTTTAACAGGACATTTCTCTGCATCACCCATCACATAGAACTTCACCTTCACTGGCATTGTACCTGCCAACCCTGTGCTTTCGTTTGAGTATGATCAGCTTGTTAAAAATCAACTTTTCCCATTTTTTTCTGGCAAGATCCATCAGACTAGTGGGGGGAAAACAACTCATTTAAGGCCAGGTAATTTCTAGAGCTGAACTAAGAGAGACAGAGGCAGACAACAGCCTGTCACTGGAGGAGATTCATGAAGCTGCATTAGGAACACGGAATGAGGTCAACTATAAACATTAATACACCAACTCCCACCAAGCATTTATTCTTTGTCCCAGTTTCATGTCTGTATTATCAGAAACCAGTAGAGGTGTACTAGCCTTTGTTTGTCCAACAATTCTGAAAAACAGGACATTCAGAGGACAAAAAGGAGGAAAGATACCACACAAGCCCGTAAGTGTACTGCTCAAACCTGGAGTTATTCCCTTCACACTGGGCCCCTAAAGGAGCCAACCCTCCACGAATATTCCTAAACAAGTTTAACAATTTTTAAGTTTTCCTGTTTCTTCCCCTTTGCCCTAAAAAATTTCAGAGTTTGCCAAATTCTCATCTCCCAAGCGCACTTGCCAGAATTTTAATATCTGACAAGACTGAAGTTTTCTCTGGACTAGACAGATACTGTCAATGTGAGCACACAGGGCAGCTGGTGCAGTGCAACTACACTGGGTATCTGCAACTGCCACATAACCAACAAATCTGCACACAGGACACCTGCGGAGCAAAACACACCCTTTCACCAAATCAACACTCTTATGTCAACTTTTAAATAGAATCCCCAACCTTGCAGGAGTAGTGGAGTCCAGTAACAAACTCCTGAAAAAGGAATCCCTTCACCACTGAGGCAACCCACATCAGAGATAGAGAGAATCTTATAATCATAGAATGGTTTATGCTGGAAGGGACTTTAAAGATCATCTAGTCCAACCCACTGCCATGGACAGGGACACCTTTCACTAGAACAAGTTGTCTAGAGCTACATCCAGCCTGGCCTTAAACATCTCTAGGGATCGGGCATCCACAACATCTTTGGGCAACCCATTCCATAGCCAGTGACAGCCTACAGCTGTCAGCAAATTAAGCCTATCACCAAATTACACTTGGATCCACAAATGCTGCTGATCTACCAAAAAAAAAAAAAAAAAACCAAAAGCGGTTGTGTGGAACATTTCAAACCTGCCTGTCATCTCACAAGCACCACTTCCATAGGCTGTGGAACATGTGGTCCAGACTACTCATTTGCTGGATAAGTGCAGGAAAAAACTTCCACACGCTATAAAATACACACACAGCAACTACAAAAATTGACTGCTTAACACCTTAGGTTAAGTTTACCTTTCAGGTATAAAGTTACTCTACATCAATCACATTACCTTTGCTCTGAACACCTAACTTAGAGATCACAGACCCCATCCCTGCTGCTTGTGCTGACAGTAGTTTATGAGCACCATGTCCTACTTCTCATTCACAAAGAGGCTGCACACACAAACTTGTGCTGCTCTACAACGTGACAGTGAAGACACACCATGCAAAACAGCAAGATGGAAAATGCTGCTGGTTTGCAGGGAAAACAAACAAACAAAAAAACCCAAAAAAACAAAACAAACCAAACAAACCAAAAAGTCCGACGTTTTGAAGCAGAGCTCGAGACAGAACCCGCTCACAGGTTGGGCCTCAAATCCACCCTCACCCACGTGGAGGCCAAGCGGGAGTCTCTCTCCCGGACCCTGCCCGGTCTCTCCCACCGGGGCCTCCCTCAGCGGCCACCGCGCCGAGACGCGTGGGCTGAGACCCCCTTGTCCGTCTCCCCCTGCTCCCCTCTCCCGTCCGGCACACGCTCGATGGGGTCCCGGTGGGCGATGTCCCCTCACGGCGGGGCCCGCCGGGGCCGAGGGGCGGCGC
>PYHW01009633.1:1838443-1866993 GCA_013186435.1 Turdus rufiventris
CCGCCACACCGGCCCCCCGCCCGTGCCGCCTCCCCCGCGCCCGGCCTCACGTTCTCGTCGCCGGACAGGTCCCCGGGGTTACTGTTCTCGTCGCTGCTCAGCTTCTGCTTCTTCGCCGGCATCTCTCCCGCCGGTGCCGCCGCCGCCGGGGCTTCTCCCCGCTCAGACATCTTCCCCGCCCCCCACCCACCGCCACGCAGCCGCAAAGCGCGGACGGGGAGGTCGGCGCGGCTGTGCCGTAAAGCGGCCGCGCCGGCCGGGCCGGGGATGGAGCAGCGCCTTTCCCGCCGCCGGGAACGCGCCTCGGGGCTGAGCGGGGGCTGGGACTGGTCTGGGGGGCTGAGCGGCGGCAGGGACTGGTCTGGGGGCTCAGTCGGGATGACCCCGCGTGTTCACAGCGCGGAACCCGCAGCCCGAGCACGCGTGCGGTGCCGAGACAAACAGCGCCTTTCGCCGCCGTGCCACCGACCCCTCTGCCCGTCTTCTCTGTGCTCAGAGCGTTTGCTGGGTTTTTTTGTGTTCCCTTACTCCACAGAAGTAATTCAGTCCGCAAATAGTGTTTCCGGATAAGAAAGATGGGCTCTTCTCTGCTTCCTACTTCTGTGCTCCCTGGCCAGCTCCTGCTGCAGCTATAAATTAAATATCTGTAGTTGCCAGGGAGGTTATTTATTTATTTGTTTGTTTATTTATTTATTCACAAACCACAGGTCCCAGAGTCATAATAATTATGAATAGTAAAAAAATCAAAACAAACAACAACAACAAAAAAACCCGTTTTAACAAAGGGGAAATGTAATCTGCCCACAGGCACAGCATCTTATCTGCTATTCTTGTAGAGGCAGACACAAGTCTTTTCTCCCTGAGGGTGATATTCCAGTCTCAAAAAAGCTTTGAGGGCAGTGACAGAAGTGAGCCGTGCCTTGTACATAAAATTTAATCTGGCATGAATTTCAGAGATAAAGAGGAAGAGATATACTTCAAATGGTGCGTGTACTACAGTTTTTAGCAATAAACAGTCTCTCTTCTGCAGAGCTCCAGCGTAGGCTCCAATGAAGCATTACACAACACAGAGCAAAAGATGGGAGTTTACAGGTAAAACCCCTGTATAGGTCTGTGCTGTAAGATTAAGGTTTTGATAGAAATGTAAAAAAACATACAGGCTTGTTTCTAAAATACAGCAGGGTTGTGGTTTTTTTAGACTGATGTCTTGCAATTAAGATAAATCATGACTATGCTGCAAGTTTGTTGAAAGAAGGGCAGAGATTTTTTAACTTCTCCCTGTGGGTACCCTTGAGCTGCTGGGGAGAAGACAGGTCCTCTTTGTCCTGGAGCTGTGGGCTGACATGCTCCAGATGGCCAGCTGAGCTGCACGTTCAACTCCACCATGTTTCACCAGCTCACGAGGAAAGTGAAAGTCTCAGCCTGCCTGTGCTTCATGGCTTCGTTCAGAAAGGTTCCTCACCCGCTCCCAGAATCAATCAGTTCATCTCCCTTACAGACTGCTGTGTCCTGGCAGGTCTATGCCTTCTCCTGTCTTCTAGATGCTGGGGAACTTCCTTCTCAAGATGATAGCTCTGCTTCCCTCTGTAGACACTTTTTAGTCTAAACCACTTGCTTTTGTTTTGATTTCTTGGAAGGCATGAAAGGCTGGTATACCAGGGGAGCCCATCTTCTAAATGTCATAGTACCTTTCATCTAGCTTCTATTTAAAAAATTAGTTATGTGGTTAAACACAAGCTTCAAAGTTCAGGGAATTTGCTTCATTTTGTGCTCTGCTGAGATTCTCTTTGGAAAGAGAATCCGTGCTTTTCTCTGCCTCCATTTCTCAACAGTGCTCTGGGAGAAGCTTTTCTTATATCCCAGAGGGGCACTATCAAAAATATATATTTTAGTTCAGCATTTATTTAATTAGTATTATACTGCTATATAAATACCATACACATTTTAACTAAGAAGTAACAGGGCACTTGATATACTACATAGAAGAAAACAGGAGAACAATATTTTTTTAAAAATTTGCTGTCAGTTTTAAGTAGTGATTTAATGGTATTTTTAAAACACATGGTGGGTACTTAGGAGGCTGGATTTAATTCATATGTAAAGATTCTGCCAAATATGAGTTCTCATAGGATTGCGTTAATAAATGTCAAAAAAACTCTGGAATGCATCAAACATATGGAGTCTTAATAGATAGTCTGGTTTGGTTTGTTGTTTGGTTTTTTTTTATACATACCACAATATTTCTGGATCATTCAGGGACATTACATTTTTTTTTTTTTTTAATGTGGATTGAAAGTAAATCAGTCTCATACTTTCCATTCATTCTCTACCAGGCAAGCTTCTTCACAGAGTCATGAGATCGTGGAGGTTAGAAGGAACCTCCAAAGTTGATAATCTCTAACCCCTGCTCAAAGTAGAGCTGGTTAAAGCCAATTCTTCAAGGCCTCATTGAGTCCAGTGATCTTCTGTGTTCAGTGTTTAACTACCCTCAGGGTTATCATTTTCTAAAGTTGTAATTAGTCAGAAATTCACATGCTTCAATTTGTGTCCTCTGTACTTTCCATGTCCTTTGTGACTGTGTCTGCCCCCTGCTCCATGGAGCAGCAGACCCATATGTTCCTCAGCCTTCCTTTTGCAGCCACTGTACCTACAGAAGCCTTTCCTGGTAACCTTCCCCTCTCTGTATGGTTTCATCTCTCAGATAAGTTTTGGCTTTCCTAAAATCAGCACTACACGCTGAAGCAATGCTCTTCTTGGGCAGTCCATCTGTGCTTCCTATTTCCATAAACTTCCTTTTTGTGTTGGAGTTCAGCTGGGAGTGCCTTATACATCCGTGCTGGTCTCCTGCCACGCTTACTTGGTCTTCTGCACATTGGAACAGACTGCTCTTCTTCTTAGAGGAGCTTCTCCTTGAAGATCAACCAGCTGTCCCAAGCCCCATACCAATTGGATCCTGCCAAAAAGATTCCCAAGTAGGCCAAAACCTGCTTTCCTGAAGTCCAGGATTGTGATTCTACTTGCCTTGCCCATTTCTCTCAAGATTTTCAACTCTACAGTCTTGTTTTTGCTGCAGCCATGTCTTTAACCACCTTGCTTTTCTTTGTGACATGTCCAGCAAGACATCTGCCCTGGCATCTTTCTTCCTTTATATTCTTCATGCAGTCCTGAAGGCAGCTTCTGCCTTCTTCTAGTGGAGATTTTGGCAACCAGCTGCTCCAAGTAGCTACGAACTTTTGTCTTCAAGAGTAAGCAGTGGATGATATGTAAGAAAGAGAGTAAGAGATAGTGGTGTTCTAAAGAGTCTTAGAATTAGCTCAGGGTTTCTAATTGTGTGGGTAGCCCTTAATTTTGCCATCTTAAAAATGAAGGGGCTGTGCTGTGCTGGGAAAGGAGGATATATGGAATAGTGAGCTAGTGGGCAGATATCAAGGAGTAGAGGCCTGGATAACAAGCTTTTTGTTCCCACTGACACAGGGAACATGGAGGGGTATTTTGCCCACACAATATCTGTTTTCTTCTAACCTCTCCTGTTACTCAGTGAAGCATCTGCATCTGCTTTTTAGAGCTTCTGCATTAACAGAGGGGCCCTGGCCTTTGTGGTGCCCCGATAATACGCTGCCTTAGGTAGCAGTTATTTTTCTTCTGTGCAGAGAGAGCCCCGCAGCTAAAATACCTGATACCAGGATCTGCTCTATAAAAAGTGTTTCTTATTATTGTTACTAACTGGTTTTTATGTATCTATAGATCAGAACTACTGAATTAACTGGAAAAAAGTAATTTTTAAAATTGTATTAACTCAACAGGAAAACATAGCTATGGCAACTGAGGTGGATTCAGTTCTGCTCCATGTGCTGTCAATAGCCCTGTCAGTCCATCTCCAATTACAGAGGCTGTTCTACTGGTATTTTTATTAAGAGTCTGAAAACATGGCTGGATTTTCAGAACACCAGTTGAGTTTTTAAGTCTGACAGCTAATGGTTTTTGCCTTATGAAAACAGCACCATTAGAAACCAATTGGAAAAGCATCCACACGGAAAACTGTAGCATCCCTTTTGTGTAATGGGAGTGCAACAGCCAGAAAAGGCTGCAGTCTTTTCCCCCCTCTCACTTTTGAAAGATTAATGGGTCAAACCTTCAGCTGACTCATACTCTGAAAGCAAGGAACAGCTCACACATTTAAATCTTGCTGCAGAAGTTCAAGATGATATGGATAAAACTTACATACGTTATCCATCTGCTAGAGCTAACAACCTGCATAAAAATGGAAGATGTATCTGAATAAGAAGACAAGACAGCTGAGTTGATCTGACAGCTCAGTGATACTGAAGGAAGGATATCTCACCCACCCCTCTTTCCAACCTTCTTCATATTCCTAATTCTGGTTTTCCACAACTGCTCTTCCATCAGCTTTGCTTTTCAAAACACTCTCAATGAGCCAGTTCAGCTCACTAACTCAGAAGAAAATTGATCAAGCATGAAGTAACTTGATCCTTTGTCTTTAGCTAATGGGCAAAACCAGACAAATGTAAATTCTCTGATGGCCACCATAAAGGGAGCTGCAGCCAGGAGTGAAAAATGGCAGAGAAACAAGATGTCATCCCGATGGTAGTGGTGAGCTGCAGCCCAGCAATGTCCTGAAATCTGCCTGTGACACTTCATTTCATGGTTTATCTTCAAAGTTTAAAGGATTTGACCCAAAGTATAGGATTCTTTATGCTGCTCTAACAGCTCTGCTGCCATGATGACAGAGGGGCAACGTGCAGCTTTGTGTCAGTAAAGTATTATCTCAGTCTGTGGCTTCATGATCAGCAACAGCATGGCTCAGACAGTCCCATCCCACCCCATCCACCTAATTTCTCCTGCTTCCACCTGCCCTTCTATTCTCTGCCAAAGAGTGATTTACATAGCTGTGTAAAGAATCACACGAGTCAACTGTACTGGCACAAGAAAACAAGGAGCATATCTCTATTTTGTTGTATTAGATCAGTTCCCTTGTTTGTTCACAAAGTAGTACACAAACAGCTCTGCTGTCATAGTGCAGGGAGTGGTGCGAGAACAATTGGTGGGAAGAGAGGGAGGTGGCAGGAAAAAAAGCCAGAATTACTTAAGTCAGTATTGTCATCAAATAAGTCCTCATGGACCCACAGCTCATGTGAACAGAGCATTTAGTCTCGTTTAAAGTGACCTTTCTTCCAGAATAGTTTGTTCTGTATGTGAAGGGGCTCATACTGAACCAGACAGGCACATGACAGTACCTGAAGCATATTTGCAAAGGGACTTTGGAGCCCAGTTTATAGAAGAAACAGGGGGGATCTACAGTCCCACATGCTGCTTAGTGACAAAGTACAATAAAGATTCTGTGATGCAACCTCAGCCATCAACAGGAATTTAGCTGCTGTTGTGACCTTTAACATCAGCAGTTAAAAATATCCTAAATGTAAGGGCTGCTGTCCATCCTATTGTCCATCCCAGAACTAGTCCATAGAAGTGTGAATATTAAAGCACTAAATCACCATAACACCAAAGAATCTGAAAGGCCAGGATAAGAAACCAACATTCAGCCAAAGTATTTTTCGCTTGCCATCTGTACAGTGAGCAGAAGTATATGCAGCTACCTCCCTAGGATTTTCTCCTCAAAAACACTTTAAGGATGATCCCCACAAAGATTTGCATTCAGCTTGGGAAAGATGCAACAGGTCAGGAGCATCCAGGGAAGCCCCATGCTTCTATTACCACTTGGAGCCCCTTTGGCAGGCAGTTCTTGGCTTGGGTGTCTCTTAACAGCAGGGAATGCTCTTACAGTGCTACACAGCCAGTCTGTAGGGAAGATAGTATGGATTCAGGTGTTGTGCTACATTATCTGTTCTGTGACAGCATCACTCACCAAAGGAGCAGCTAATGCAAAAAAATACATGGATAAATGAATAATTTTTTTTTAAATGCAGCTTTTGCCTTTGCCTCTGTTTGTAGCTTTTGACTTTTTTCCCAGGCCACACCCTAGTTTTTCTATGTAGTTCACCATGGCAATACACTTTCCCTTAATATTTTTCTATTGAACTAGCCATGCACAAGGCTTAGCCCAAGTGTTTTCCACTGAAACGCACAGTCATGATGACTGTGTTGACATCATCCTCAGAAGCTACTCCCAATGCAAAAACTTCAGTGCAATGATTCACCGCAGCAAAATGTGATGATTTAGAAATGACATAGTGACAGTCATGCATTGCAATTCAGGCTTTCTTTAGCTGCATGGTGCAGGAGTTGTTTGCTGGGGAAAATGGTCCAACACCTATGGTTAGTCTGTATTTAAATAAATGCATTATTCTCTCAGCTCGTATTTCAGTTTCATTTTCCAGTAGTTGTACTGGAAAAACTCCAAAGTAACTGTGAAACCTCATAACAGGGTGCAAGCAGATTTGCCAGCAGTGCTTAAGAGGGCAAGAGTCCACATCAGCAGCTGCTGAAACAGCTCCTGTGTCCTATCACCTCATCACTTTTCTCTTGTGCCTTCTTTTCCCAAGAACTCTGCTCCCCAGGGTCTGCCTGTCTCTGTGGTGACAGGCAGCTTTCAGTGCCAGAATCATTCCTCTGGTCATGCCAATTCATGTAAACTTGTAATCTCCCTCTACTAAGAGGAAACTCCTGGGTATTAATATTTATTCCTTCCCACTCAGAGTATGTTTTCTCTCTATTCCAGTGCAATGCAGCTACCATTCCACTGTCACTTTCTGTCTTGCCTCAGCCATATGTTCCTTCCCTCCACTGCATTTGATGGCAAACCCATCAGCTAAACCCATTCGTTTAAACTGCATGGACCTGCACTCTTTCCTGCATGATTCTGCAGAACTGGTACAGGAGGTGGTGTTGCTAGAGCAAGAGGGCTGTTGGGGGGATTTCTGCCTTACAAGCCTTTCCTTGGATGCACACAGGGTGTGGTGACAAATTCACAGGCACAAAGATTTATTAGTGGGGCTCAAGGCTGAGGGCATACATTGAAACTAAGAAAAAAAGTAATTGATTGAGAAAGAGAAAGGAAAGGCAGAGCTCTTCTATATGGACTGTTAAAAAACATGGGGAGAGGGTCCTCAGAAAGCATCCTCTCCTGGACTTCTCTCCAGGCTTCCCTGTAGTGCTTTTACCATAGCAATGATAAAATGGGTTTTGGGACCCACTCAAATGCTATTGGTTGAAACCACTTTTGTTGGGGATACCATGTGCTGGGTGTTTGTTAAACTTTGTGCCCCCTGAAATGTAAACCAGAAGCAAAAGGCTAGGAAAAGAGTGAAAGGAAGGGTGATTCCCATGCTGGTGGCAATCGCTTCCCATGAGAACCTGCTGAGAACACTATCAGGGTCTTGCAGGTGCAAGGTCATAAGAATAACAATATGAGAACAACAGAGTAACGGCATGAGAACAGCAGCATGAGAAAAACATGGAAAAGATCCTGCCCCAGGAGCTCTGGAGAATATTGCCAAGGCAGCCAGGGTGAGAGGACACAGCTCTGGGAGGCAAGTTTGGAGTTGTAGATCAGAGGCCCTTAGCAATATAGAAGGTATGGATGCACCAGCCCAGGACATGCTGCTGGTGCTTGCTGAGTCCTTTTGTCAGTCACACAGCCTCACCCTGAGCTGGTAAAAGGCACAGTAAAGAAAATGCTTCTGGGCCAAAACATCACTTTAGCTCAAAAAATGCCAGTCATGAAACTACATTTTCAGGAGCCTCTCTCCTATGTCTAACTCCTGTCCTGTGGTCAGCCAGATCAGGAATCCAACCAAAGTCAAAATTAATGGAGCCAAAAAGAATAGACTATTTCGAAATATTAGAGCCAGCATCAGAGAGAAAGCAAGAGCAGAGAGGTGCATGGACAATTTCTCCAAACAGCAGCAAGGGCTGTGTCTTTCTTAAATCCATTGTGAGCGTACACTTTCAGCCATGCTTTCCTGTCCCTTTCTTTGCATGGGTACAATCTTCACACTGACCTGCTTCACAGCAGCCATCTATTAATGAGCTATGCTTCTTCTCTTTCTGCTGTCTTAGTTTTCCCCCAACCTGGTTTACTACTTGGCCACACAAAGAGTTGTAATGACCAAACAGAAAAGGCTGTGCAGGGTACAAATGCCAAAGGGAAGGCAGGAAACAGAAAACATAAACTTTTGTTTAAAAAGTTTTTTTAAAAATAAAAATAACAGGTTAGACTATGGCCCAAGATGTCTTTGAATCACTTTTCCACTTTAAGACCTTAAAAGGTTGGAGAAGAAAAACATGATCTATCTCTGTGCTGGGTATTACCAGACTAGGACAGTGCTGTCACAACTGCACGGCACCGTTCCTTGCTGACATCCTTTATTAGTGTAGCAGCATTACCAAATGGAACTCTCCCTCGTTAAGTTTTTTTCAATCTATCCAATAATAGTTTAGCTGCTGGAATGGAAAATGGGCACATTCCATATGGAAATGACAAAGAGGTGGGAGGCGACTGAAAAAACACTGGGGTATAGGATTAGAATTCCAAGCACTCTTGACATATTTATAGAAGAGTCTGAAAATAGCTTTTTAATGGAGGTAAATTTGAGATACTGCACTTGGGCAGAAATGTTCAACTGCATAAGCATGGGACAGACAACGTAGAAGTAAAGACCAGGCCTCAAGAAGGAGGCTGAGGGGATTATAACAGATAAAGATTTAAATAATGTCATCTACTACAGCTAAAGTCTTATCTGTATATCCAGTTCCAGGCATTATACTTCAAGAATAATTAGGCTCTGTTGGAGAGTATCCAGAGAAGAACCAGCAGGAATGATGATAGGTTTGAAACCATGACCTGCAATGGAAAAAACTGGAATTTCTTACCCTTAATAACAGAAAAATGCGAAGAGAGGTGATAACAGACATTCAAAAAGGGAAAAGTCATTTAAGAAATAAATTCTTTTCTACAGGAGAAGAAGCAATGGCCTTTACTTGCAATAAAGAAGATTCAGTTCACATAAAGGGAAAATGTACTAATAGATAATTAATGGGAATAGGTTGTTGTGAAGGAGAGTATATGGAAGCTTTAAGGTTAGAGAAATGTCAGTCATTAATATTTTAGGCATAACTGATATAAGGCCAGTGAGGGCAATGGCCTCTTGAATTCCCATCTATACAGACATGTTCCAGATGCAGGACAGACATGGAGAAAGCCCAGAATTAACAGGGATTAGTAGAGAACAAAATAATCGAACAGATTACATTGCAGCAGGATCAGGGGCAAGTGTTGTTAGCCTGTTTCCTTCACCCTTAGTGCCAAGCTAAGATTTGGGCTCAGGGTAGCTACGTATTTCTGATAATCTTTGAGAAACTGAAGAGGCGATTATTTCTACAGTGTGCATGTTGGCTTATTGCTAAAAAGGGGTTTCTAAAGTTGGCTGGTAAGGAAAAAAGTTACTATGAAAACTGTGAAGCCTTCAAATTCCTTTCTATATGCCATGGCCTGTGCTTGCCTATTTGCTGTGACTCGTTCATGGGCGACAACAGTGTTGTAATATTATAAACCAGTGATTTTAGTTCATCCTCAGACTGAAGGCTTGCTTTTAAGTGCACAGACAGTCCAAGCCTGTACAAGCTAACTGTTCCTAAGCATGATTCCATGTAAATATGTGGGTGGCACACAGGTACCAGCTCTGTGCATGCAGAGAAGCTGTGCAGTTGTGCACTGAATTTCAGACTGAGGACCAGGCACTTTGCATCTACTCCTCTCCCACCTGTGATATCTGTCATTTGCCACTGAGATGCACATTACCCATGCTGCTGGCTATAGATTGACTCTGAACATCTTAACTGCATCTAAAGAACATGTTAAATGGTTGGAAATGTCACTCCAGAGGGTACCAGAAATGCCTACAGCTTTAGCCATATGTTATTGATGGGTATCTGTTGTGTGACTGTTGTGTATTTGATAGAAATCATCAGATCCAACTATGAGCAAGAGCATCCCTTAGCCCACTTCCTTCAGGATTATTATCAAGACAGCCACAGAAAAACCCTTGAAGAAAATATATTTGGTTTCTTGCAATAAAATACAGATATGTGTATACTTCTAATCTTGTCAGACACTTCTCTGAGATACAGACAGCAGGATCCCCCTCAATAGTTTCTGACTAGTTAGGGTTAACTCACTTTTATTCATTTCCATCTATAATCTGAAGCAAATAATAATGATGATTTGCTCACTAATGGACTTTGGACCCTACTGAGGAAAAGTTCACTTTTAAGTATTGTTTTATTACTTTCAGGAGGAGAAAAACCCCAGCTTTTTTTAAGGACTTTTGAGATGAGTTGCTGAGAAAATTGCAGATTTAAGACTGCATGAAAAAATTACTCAGTTACTCAGACTTCATTCATATGTAGCATCTGTTGTATCTAACTAAATTAGCTTCTTTCTATTTCCCTTTCACATGTACTAAGCATACTTCTTTTTCCAGTAATATTGTAGTCCTGCTTTTATGTAACACAGCGTGAACTAGACACAAGGAGCATTGGAGATAATCATAGCTAAAGGGCTTCAGACAGAGACAGGCTGACCTCAGAGGAAGGTTAAGCAGGAGCAAGATGCTGTCCTGGACACCAGAGGCTGCAATATTCCAGCCAGAACATTGCCACTGACAAGGAAAGCATAGGAATGTGTTCCCTAACCAGTTTCATAGTGGAGTTCAATAGCTGTTTCATTTACACTTCATTGATTTTTAAGAGTAGAAAGGGTATTATATCATCCAGCTTGACCTCCTGTTTAATAAGCACAACTGAGCTTTACTGAATTAGTTAGTGTTGGGCCCAAAATCTCATGTTTATTAAAAGTATTTTCCACAAAGGCATCCAGTCCTGAGCTGAAGACTTGAAGAAATGGAAAATCTGCTGCTTCCCATGGTAGTCTGTTCCACTGGTTAATCACTCTCACAGTTGAACAATTGTGCCTTATTTTTCTTGTGAAATGTGCCTGGCCCCAGCCGTTAGTAACATTAAGTGGTACCTGGTATTTCTTCCCTGTAAGAATAAGTTTTGTTATCAACCCACCTCCTAATTTATCTTTGATTTTTATGGGGATTGTTTTATTTTTGGGGAGGGTTCTATTTTTTTTTATTTTTATTTTTAAAGACAAAACATTGCTTTTTAAGTGTAGAAACCAGCATACTTATGGTAAACAGCTGTGACCGCAAGCATATTTGCTGCCAGTATCCTGTGTGCCCAGCCCATCACACCTCTTGCCATGTTGCTCCTCTGGAACTGCCTGTCTCTTTCTGCTGTCAGACCTGTCTCCCAGCCCGTTTCAGGCACAAATAGTTTGGTTCCTTAATTACTTTAATGGGAAGTGTCCTGGCTCACGGTGACCCAACACGGCAGCTTTGCAAGCAAATGTCGGGCAGCAGCACCTTGTCTTGGGAGGAGGAGTCTGGAAGAAGCAGCAAACACTGGAGCACAGCAAAGGATCTCCATCTGCGGGCATCGTTACCCACCTTTGGTCACAATTAGGTGACAATTTAAACCAGCTTGATTAGTCCCTGCCCATATAATCCCATCTTGTTCCTAATGCCAACTCTCATGTATATATGACTCTCAAGGACCCCACTCTAAGGCAATAAAGCCACAGAAAATTCACTTATTTCACCGAAGCAGTTTCCTAGCACTTTGGTACCCAGAGCCAGCTCATCAAAGGACTGGACAGATTCCAGTGTCAGTGCAATGGAGAACACTGAAATCTATGTTCAAGCTATAGGTGTCAGCCCCTACAGCCATTCTTCATCTGCTTGTGCCCATGAGTCACAACCCAACGTTTCTCTGACCTCACAGCAAAATGCCACAGTTAACACTGTCCTCACAATTCATCTGTAGACCTAAAACCACCTCAAAGCTGACCATTTTATATATAAAGTCAAGTTTCAAAACAATATGGACACATGGAAGAGGTAATATTAGGCGTGCATTTTCAAATTTTGTTGGAATGAGCCCCACCTACATCTTGGACTACGGACCACAAAGAAAGCTGGAGATCACCTTATTTTCATGCTCCCTGAAGATACTCACTGGAATGCACTCACTGCGTTAAATACCTAAACAGAAGACCAGAGGCTTATGGAGAAGGTCCCAGTCAACAACCTGTATTAAATCTTCAGCAGCTGCACACCAGGATAATGCATAGGCTTCTTCAGAACAGTGTTATTTTACTTTTGGCTCAACAATGAAATGTTTAAATACTGGAAAAAGAAAGACACCTCATTTTTGTTTAAGAGTTGTTACAATGGTGATCACTTAATCTAGCCTTTGTTTTGTTTTGCCCAGAGACACATTTAAAGAAAATTTAATATATTAATTATACTCATGTTCATACATAGATTCTCACAACAGCCAAACAGGCACTGGTCACCAGACTGCTGGTTATGATCATCTGTCTTCCCCTTGTACATGTTCATTTCATATTCACTATAGTTCTGATTCATTGCAATTTGTAAAGTAATAAATTCTTTACCAAAAGCTGGTGTTACATTTTCCAAAAGGAGAAGTCTCAAAAGGTGTTGAATGAAAAAATTAATTTGCTTATGTTTGTTTTCTAATCTAACCCCAGGAATTATTTATTATAGCTCATATTGGCATGGCTTTATTTTTAAAATAGATGTTGGAATACAGGCAGCTGCCACAAACAATCAAAACAGCGTTACTTACCTTGTTTCAGTTTTACTTGCAGTTTGGCTGCATTCATGCCAGGGAATTCTAGAGTTTATATCTCTTTCATACCAGAGTTTTATCGCTATTCCTTTAAATGAGAATGCTTCCTGTTTTCATGAGGGTATAAAGAAAATACTAATTAAAAAATAAAAAATACTTTTTAAGACCAGCAAATCTCTCACTCTTATACCTTGTAAATCAATGGGGCTGTACAGGGGTTGAAACAACATTTCCCTCCTTCCTTTCATGCTCACTGCTATTCTGTTTCTGTGAATGGCTTCTTGTGAAAAGCACATGAATGGAAGAATCCCAATGTGCCTCTTTTAAGTGTTCATTTCATGCAATTCATCATAGCCTCCCCTGTTATCCTGCTACTAAAATTAAGTTTCAGTATTCTTCCTTTAAATACCCATGGTTTTCCATTCTTATGTGAGTCTTACTGCCCATCTCAACCTTTTTCTTTTAACTATACTCTTTATTAGACCCAGTGGCCAAGCTGAACACATTATTTCAGAATATTCTTTCAAAAACTCTCTGCTCTGTGTCCAGGTCTTTCTTTTCTTCCTTAAATAATACTGACTAGTCTGCAGGTTTTGCCTTCCTGCTTCTCACCTCTTTCCAGATCAGAAATGAACATTCATAAATATATTCATGGTCACCACTTCAAACAAGGAATATAATATAATTAGCCCCTAGATGGCAATTTCACAGAAAATAATACAAGTTGTTTTTCTTATTACATAAGCAAGAGTTTAGTTTGGGCAGAATTTTTTTTAATTGAAGTGTGTTTTATGATGCTTTTCCTTTGGAAGAGTCATGGCAAGTAATAAGAGCATTTGTTTTCTCATTTAATCCTTCTCCACAGAACAGATCTGGGGGTAGCATTGCTTCTGGCACTTGTGACAGAATAGGCAACACTGTCCCCACCTTTGCTGCCAGGTCTATATAACACATGATTACAGGGAAAATGCTGTAGGAGGACACCAAGCTGCCAGGACTGGAGTGTTGCCTGCCATTTGGTATTGCCATGCTGAATATAGCTTCTACTCCAAACTTTTGGCTACTCTGTGTTAACTCTTGGCTGTGATGAACATGGGTGGAGTAATTACTGATTTCTCTCATCTCTGGCCTCTCATGTTATTTTATTTCTCTTGGATAGCTTAAGTATTCCTTATTCAAAGGCTCATTCCAGTCCAACTTTTTGTCTCCTGATTCTTCCCGATTCATTTTATTGATGGATTTAGAGTACTATAATGTAAAAGTGAGACATAAATTTCCTTTTCAAAAGATGTCTAAGGGTTTGTCATATTGGTATCATCTTTCTAGTGTGTCATTCCATTTTGAATTGCAGCTTAACCAGTATCCCAGACACTGAAGCATGGTTTCACTATTAGCTGTGTACATCATGCCTTTCTGGGTAGCAGAGTTTCAGTCTGATACCTTCCTCTAGATTCAGCTGTGACACTGGAAGTAGTTATCACTCCCAAATTTTCTTTGTTGCCTCTCTTCCATATATTCCTGATCCCCCATATCTGTCACATGAGTTGTTTATGTAAGCACTTCCAAACCAATCTCTGGCAAAGTGACCTAGATTGTGAAAATGAATTATTTAAACTTTTTAAGCCAAGTTGTCCCTTTTTCACTCAAGTGAGTTAGAAAGTATTCCCACTGCTTCACCAAAAGAAACCCATGGAGCTGCTATTTTAAAAGAGAAGAAAGAATAGCCACTTTGGTGGAGAGACATGATGACACTGGCAGCAATGGCCACTTCTTCTACCACCAGCTGACTCTGGCAGAGAATATTTTTTGACTTCTGCTTTCTGCATGCAGGGCATCTGCTCCACAAAGATTACAGTAGATAAGACTGGAAACATCTCTGCTATGTGGATTTGCCAGTATGAATCAGCACTTCCTAAAGGATGTTCTACACTGTGCTCATCTGCATGATACAGACATTCAGGAGGAGAGTGTGAACTAGAAGAGCTTAATCTAAATCCAGCCAGGATCTTCCAGTAGAGGAACCACTGGGCTATTTTACATCTAAGAGAGCAGTGAAAGTTAAATGAAGAGCATGCTGCTGATGTTCCTTTTCAGAGACTAGTACTGAAGTTTCCAGATATGAAATAAACTTTAATTCTCCTGTCCTCTCAACACTAAAACACTGAATGAGCATTCAAGTGTGCTATATAATTTTATTGGTGTCTCATTGAATCTTAAACTCTTTCAAATCACTACAGTGACTATACACAGTTTTTCATGCTACCATTTATTCTGTGTTCCTGTAGCTTCCTTCCTTAATCCTTACTGATAACCTCATATTTTATCTCATTTTCTGCATTTTCCATCATATTTTCAGAAGGAAACTTACGCTAAAAGATAACCTTACTTCTCTGCACTGTCTTCTCATCCTTTTCCATTCCGCTCATTCCCTGACTGAATTAACAGGATTCACAGGCAATTTACCATTACATGTCCTCTATGTCCTATGCAAAACATCATGTATATAGGCTGGAAAGCTAAGGAGATGCTTGCTGGAAAGTTGTCCTAATTTCTTCCTCCTGTGAAATCATCCTGTATCCTCTTCTGCGGGACAAAATAGTATGTGATGATGTAAATAAAGATGTACAGTAATTTCACGATCACAAAGCACACCTGATTATAAGCCGCAAGTCCGGGTGTCGGCAACCTTTAGGTCTTTGTCCATATATAAGGTGCACCGGATTATAAGCCGCACTTTCATTCGCAGCAAGAATCCGCGTGCAACTTTCACAAAGTTACCAATTAGTAACAGAATCATGGGATCACGGGGTTTACTGGCTCGGCCTTGCTCAGGGCAGCCACCAGGGAGTGGCCCCGCCCCTTCTTGCCACTGCCACTGGGAAGCAGGGGAGTGGCATGCCCGGCCACTGCTGCCGGGAAGAGGGAGAGGGGCATGCCTGGCCACTGCCACCGCCACGTCCCCTGGGGCCCGGCAGTGCTGCCGCTGCGCCGCCACTGCTCTGCCGCCCGGGGCCAGGCAGGCTCCAGCTCAGCTCGGGGCTGCTGCTGGCTCGGACTTCTGGGTTGGGAAATTTCCAAAATTTGTTCATATATAAGCCACTCCTGAATGTAAGCCACATTTCCGGTTTGGGAGCAAAATTTTAGTCAAAATGGTGCAGCTTATAATCGTGAAATTACTGTAATCCGAGCACACATGTGCTCTAGTTGAACAATTAACATTCGTATTCCTTATATTTTCAGGGATGAAGAAAGAAATAAATATTGCACATGTAGAACTAGTGTGAAATTTTACCTATGTGCTTGACTGCTCAGGCTGCTTGAGCTATAGGGACAAACTACATTCATTGGCAGTCCAAAGAGGCAATTGTCCTACAGCAAATGGCATCATGCATACTCTGTGCTGGAACAAAGTTACTTGAGTGCTTTCAGGTATTTTCAGGCAAGCTGGATGAGCTTCATTGCCCCCAGTGCCCCATGTCCATAGCAGAGGTGACTCTGTCTCAACTAATCCTCTTGGGGTCCATGTGCAGTCAGTGGAGAAGGCAGCACCACTCTGGTTTAGACATTTAATTTAGGATGTTCTAATTTTGGTCCTATGTGCCTGGCTATGAGTGTAGTAAAGGCATGCAATGCAATCCAAGACAAATGTTACAATTGTAAAAGTAGAAAGAAAAAAAAAAGTAAGAAAGGTTAACTAAGGGGTCAATATTACAGTCTTTTGTGTCTCTCCATTTTCATACCTGATGTGAACAGTTGAGTGGATCCTATTAAATAAAGCCAGAAAGTTTAAAGTATAAATTGAAAAAAATATTTGCTTTTTGGAACACTGCCGAGTTACATAAATGTGACAAATTTCACAGTGTTGCACAAACACTGTATCAAATCAAGACCCTGGTGAAGAGAAGGGAAGTGATAGTCCTGGAGCTGTGATAGAAAAAGTCATGAACAGATGTTGCCAAAATGTCAGAATCAACAGACTTGAAGCAGGAGCAATATTTGCAATCAAATGTTTTGATAAGTTCACTACCTCCTGTAAAAGTTACTCATGTGGATGATAAATCACCAAGGTGAGGATCAGGTGCTCCTCACAGACATAATAATGGGCAGAGCTGGTGCTGAGCACTATTAAACACTGTCTTTGTCCGTGAGAAAAGGAGGGTTATTTCCATTCCACTAGATACTCTCCGCCCTTTTCTTGAGAATTGATATTCTTGCATCTGCAGCCCTTTCTTTATCAGAACAAAACATTCCTGCCCATCTGCAAAACCTTTCAGGCACCATGCCAGATCAACAGCATTTCCCAACACATAAGGCATGTGAGCAGAAAACAGTTATGCAGAGGAACAGGGCACACAAGATAAGGCAAAGTTGTTGAGGTGCCTCAGAAAGCTTGGCAGATTTCAGAAAGAATGTTGACTGATTCCACTGAGACAGAGATTTGTACAGACTTTTATTCCTGATTAAACACCTACAGCCATCTATATCCATTTCTGGGCAGCTCCCTTCAGCCAGTCTGTGGGGCCAAATGGTTAAACAAGGCATAAATAAGTGCTTAATGGTGACAGGCACATGAGATAGTTCCCAAAATAACTAGCTTTTCTTCCTGACAGTGACTAGCTTTCATACTTGGAAAAACAAGTTCAATGAATTAATAATTCTGGTGTCTCAGAGATATTTGCATTATTACTAATTACTGACATGCGGTAGTTTAACTCTTCTACCTGTTATCACCTGTTGTAGATTTTACTGGAGATAACAGAAATGAGACACCACACAAAGCAGAAGACCTGAAGAAACTGTATCTCTGTAAATGACACCCTGGTTTCAAAGGAGAGGGCTGCTTGATGGAAGGATAGGAGGTCTAGAAGAACATCTTCAAAGAAGGATATTTATCTCCTAAGACTGTAATCACAGCTGTAACTGCTCTCTGTGAATTCCAGGCTAGGATAGCTCTTGTCAGCTATTCCACAGAGTTAGTGGAGGTTTTCTTTTCAAATATTCCATCTAGCTAAATGGAATGATATCCTTTGGNAAAAAAAAAAAAAAAAAAAAAAAAAAAAAAAAAAACCAATATTATTGATGTAGCATTGATTGTGCTCTTTTTAGAGCAAGTGAGGTGGTATCCCAGGTCTTGGCTGTATATTTACACCTCTCCTACTGTGTTTTACCTGTTTCTTGTTTCTACGGCATGAGGTACGTTAAACATTTTATATACATTGGTTTGGGACATACAAAGTGCTTATATTTTTGAAAATTGTCTAACTTTTCAAACTATACCAGCTGATCCAACAGAAGACTACCAATAAATTTTGTCTCACCAATATCTACTTGAAGAGCAACCTTTTCTGTCTGAGCAGCAGATGGTAGGAACCTGCTACAGCCTGGAAGTTTCTGCCTTACTTGAGAAAAATGATGATGATCTTTTTTTCTAAAGTGTGATACTTTTCAGACAAAAACAAAATACAAAATTTTTGCCAAAGGAGTGCATGCTTGCAACAGAGTGTTGGCTTCAGAACCTAGCTGAAGCTTTTCAGCTTAAAAGTATGAAAGAATCAAAACCAGAAGAATAAAGATTTTCTAACAAAGCAAGCACAATGTTAGTGTTTATGAAAGAGGACAGTGGAAATCTCCACTGGAAAGCTTTTGTGATATGTTATTTACCCTTAATTTTTCAAAATTTTTCTCATTGTTATTATTTTCTTTACTAATGCTTTATTAGTTCTATACTAGGGTGGCTCAGCAGAAGTTGAGGTCAGTACTGTATACACATGGGCAAATAGCTTTAGAATCTAAATCCAAGACAAAATACAAAAGACCTAGATGGAGAGTGAGGAAGCGATGCAACTGCATTAGCCAGACAGACAGCATGGATTGCCAAGTATTTTCTAGGCATCGTGGCCAAGGAGAGCTGCAAGAAGGAATCTGAATTAAAACCATGAATAGGTCTGAGAGATCATTAATAGGAATACATTTTTTTTAAAACATGGCAGATATGTGGCAGAAGCAGAAGTAACTCAGTGTGCATGACAGGAAGAGAGGACAGAAAAGCTGTTAACCTCAGTGAAGGTGAAGAGATACAGCTGAGTTTTAATGAACACAGAAGGGGAAGTCAGTAAAACAATATAGATGTGGCTATGCATGTACAATACGGATTGTACATAAGAACTACACAGCTAAGAGCTATCCATATTCTGAGTAAAGTTTCATACTCTTAAGTAGTTTAATTTTAGACAATTTATGCATCTTGCTTATGCAAAAGACCTAAAACTTGCACAGAATTTTTGCCAGTGACTTGTATAGCAAGGGCTTTATCTTAGAGGAACCTGAACAATTGAGTCAGTATTTAAATGAATTCAAAAGAGGTCAAAGAAGTCAAAACTGATATCCAGCATCTAGGTCTGACTAACAAGATCATGTACAGTGCACAATGCTGAAAAGAGTAAAAATCAGGTTTTGGTAATGAAGACTGAAACATCTTCCTTAGTCAGATGTAATGTAGACCCATTACACATCCACTGAAGATGTCAAAGCAATGTGAGCATGAATATGAGTATGAATTTGAACAGAAAGGACAGGTCTCAAATGCCACTATAACATATATGTATAAATCCAAGCCAGTCACCCAAGCTTCCTTTATGGATAGTGAAGACCTAAATGGATTTTAGGACAAAATCAATTTCATCTAGGTTAAATATCAAACACAGGCCAGTTTTGAGTAAAAATATCCCTAACCTTGGTCCCTGCAAGTGCCTTTTTCTGTCCACTGACTATGAAAATGACAATTCAGATGCCTGGTTTAGTTGTAGACATCTATGCTACAGATGCCTAATGTTATGTGAGATGACTCAACCATCGAGGTAGATCTGAAGTAGTGACTGTCAGTCTCAAGAACAGAGATGGTAGATTATTATACATGTGAGTGTGAGGCTTCTCAGGGATAAAGTGCAAAGAGAACAAAACTGTGTGTTTTTGTGTATAAGTGCTGCTCATCAATCTATCATGTATGGAATTATTGCTTTCAGAATGGAAAGCTTCCTGCTCTGGAGGAGGAGGCTAGAGGCACAAACTGCACAGCACATAAGGAAACTGCTAGCATAAGGAAAGCAACAAAGTGATTTCCCAAATGATTAAGTTAAGCCTAGTTCCAAGAATACTGTCTGTGTATCCAGCAAACTCTCTTGGACTTGTACATTTCCTCTGGCTCTGAAGTACTAGGCCACAAAATACCATATAAGTGCATGAAACGTCCAGACATTTTTCCATGAAAAGAAAGTTTTCAGATTACAAAGCCAAGTGCAGACATTACTATACATCTTTTTTTTACTGCTGGCAAAAAGTAGATGGGCATTCTGTGTACATGGCACATCTGCAAATAAAGCAGGTCTGGCATGCAATTCTAAGCTGTCTCTTATTTCCCACCCAGATATCTTGCAGCTGCAAATGAAGGTTGTTTGGTGATAAGCATGTTTGGAAAATAATTCTTTGATAAAGAAAACCAAAGCTCAACGTTTGAATCAGAATCTCACCACTGCAACAATCTGAATTGTGCCGGGACGATCCTTTAAATGGATAAATAAGAATTCTGGGAGAAATAAAACAATAAATGCTGCAAGGCAATGAATTTAAACTCTGTGGTCTCATGGTAAATCACTGTATTGTGCCTATATGCAAGGGAATGATAGAAAACATTTTGTGACATGATATTTGGCCTCTATAAATAAATATTCATAAGTTACAAGCAAAGGAGAGAAACAAGAAACAAACAAACAAAAAAATAAGAGTTTGTAGCTGCACTAATTCCTGTGGTTAGAAAGTATTTGGATAATGATGGGATATCAATAATAACGAGGAAGCAGAACAACAAACAACATAAAAGAGCAAACTCAAAGGCAGTCAGCCCAGAGTTTTCCATCAAAGTCAGCTCAAAAAAAAAGACAGATTTTAAATAACTATTGTGGATGAACTCACCACTGTGTTTCTACAGGCTGATGACATGATGACTGCTTTGATTTCAATGTGATGTAAAGCCAAACCAGCACACTGTTGACATAGACCCATTGTCTCATACTAACAGAAACACTGTTCAGTTAACGGGTCAGGTCCTGACTGATTCAGACCAGAATCTGAGACTGGAATAAGCCATTTGAAGCAGATTATTTGATCCTAGTGGAGAACTTTTATCCTCTCTCTTCCCCAGGCCATAGATAAAACAAGTGTCAAGTAGCCTATACAGTGAAGGAACAGAGCAATGAGTGGCACATGGAGGTTGTAATGAAATCCCTGAGGTCCATAGAATTTTCCCTTGTGCAGACACAATACAGGATCCATATATGTAAGTTCTTAGGAACTTACAGGATCTATCCTGTAAGGTCATAAGGCTAAAATTGTGCAGTTGGCAGTGCAGGGCCATGGTAAAGAAGTGTGCTATAGCAATTGAATGTGTAGATCATGTAGCTGCTGTGGGGGTGGCAACACATGATAATGCAGACAGAGACAATGGATGATATCTGAGCAAGGGATCCCCTGTGCCAAGAGTCATGTCAGTGATGTCACACCCTTGGCAGAGAGAGCTACGTAGCATCTCTCAAATGTCTGTTTGGGGATGCAGGCCACAGCTTTAGCCTGAATTGCCTTCAGTTTCAGAGTGCCATGAAAATGCCTTCAGATGAAGAGATGTTTCATTGCAGCTCAGGGGCTGCCCATCTCCACCCAAGAGGGTGCTGTAGAGCAGTAGCCCTTCTTGTCACATCCCTTCATCAGTTTCTTGAAACAGAAAAGCCCCACATACTTACAAATTAAGGTAGTTATTCTGTTAGAATAGCAGATCCCCTTGCGGCTTATATTTAAGTACCTATCTATGAATTTGGAAAAATCATAGCAATCTGCCTATACATGAAATCCTACCAACCAGAGGTTTCTTGTCACATTACTACTGGTCATCTGAACCCTTAGGCTGAAGCTGTACTGAATTCTATTCAATACAGCATTATTATTTGTGTATTCTCCTGTATCAAGGCCATTATCAGGCTATGAAAGTACCTAAGTGAAGCTCATGAGCAGTTTTAACATAGTACTGAATTAATTAACATTAAGTAAAATATATTTTGTATTCAACTGCAATAGCCCAGAATCATAAATAGGATGGTTCTCTCTCTGCATACTAGGAAAGTGCTAGGTCCCTTTCAGAATGGAAATCTAAATTCATCCTGAGCATCATTTTGACATCTGAGAAAAGGTTTAGTAACATGTCTAGCCAAGCCACAGAACTTTTTCACATCTGGATTTGTCCCATGTGCTAAACTGCTTCAGTCTGTGAACAATTCCAAAATACACTCGGCTTTATTATTGTAAAAGAATGTCATGTTATATAACTAAACGTGAAAGCACATATTGTGGAATATTTCAGAAAGAACAACATGTTAAAACTGCACTTTTAAAACAAGGTTTGAATTTAATGGAGAAAATGGTCTCAACTGGTCTGCATATGTCAATAGTTTACTTTACGTAATCGGCTGAAGGCAGAGAAGTTTTCCTGCCAGGAAAACTGCTTTTAAAAATAAAATCACACTGGTGAAATGGGCTTTCTTCAGAGCAGAGGTGGGCCTCAGCTGCAAATATCATATCTGGCTTGTTCAGAAGTTTGAAGCACTTAAATCCCAAGGTAGTGTCCCACTACATCTTTGAAACAGATTTAGAAGTTATCCTCAAGGAATTAAGAATGTGTCTGTCTTTATATTATGCAAAGAAATTCTGAAAGGTTATAAAAATAAGATCTTGGAATGAGGTGGATTTCCTATGAAATATTAGCAATATCAAGATGGACTTTTCCCTGGTTTTACTGAATAGCTCTTTAGGGTTAGAAAATCATGCAGAGCTCTTCTTCATCCTTTATTTAGTTGTGGACTGCCAGAATAACAATCAAGCTCATTCTAGGCCCAGAGATGTAGCTATGTTAGGAAGGAGATTATGGTACACTGGAAAAATGCCAGCCCAGGGCTTCCAAAGACCCTTAGGAAAGGTCTTTCTCAGATTTCTGCCTATAAAAGAGAGAACTTCAGAACAGTACTGTGGGAATATGTGAGAAATGTGCCTTTGTTTGCAAATGGCATCACTTAGTGACAAGACACCATTACAGAGAAAGGTGTTAAAAATTTTCTTACTTGTGGCAAAAGGTTTAATGTAAAAGAGAGGAGTAGAACTCCAGAGTGGACTTCTTTTAAATTCTTCAAGGTTACTTTCATGTATCATAAAGATGGACCACCTACAGTTTGTTTGTTCCTCTGGAGTTTTTATCTTTTATTATGCTGTAGAATTGCTGAGTTTCATCAGCTAATCATGATCCGCTCTGTCATTTCTACGGCTTGATAAAAATAACCTGTGTTTTCTGGGAAAAGAATGGACAATGAACAATGCTCAGAATAACACCACTCCCTATTTCTGCACTGCTGTCATCCAAGGAGGGTAACAGCATGCTTAATAAACTGGGGGAAAAGTCTGCCTCATGGATATGCAGCTTCTCTTGAGTGCCTCAAAGAGTGTGGATGTAGTTCACCTTGTGCACATATCCCTTGCTAGCTGCATTTCAGCAGCAGGCAATCTCTGTGTGGGAAACACAGCAGTCTTTCCCTTTCTGTGCCACTAGGATTACACAAAGGAAGGGAAGTGAGGAATACGTCATCCAGCTGAAACTACAGAGAAAATTCAGGAAGAAAGAAAAACATCTGAGCTGGAATATAGCCACATCTCGGAGGTTAACACCCTACTTCTGTGAAAAGTGCCGTAGTCATAACGATAAAAAAGTGGTCAAGTCCTCCTGTTTCATACAAAGGAAGGCTTTTCAATTCAATTTCCATGTTAAAAAAACAAAATTCAGAGCAATGCTGTTCTTTCTAGGCACTCAAGAGTTCTGGGTAAAATCTACAACAAACAGGATGCCTTTTTTGGTTAGGAAATCTTAAAATATGTGATGTGTGTCAGAATCCAGTGAGTAAATCAATTAATAACTCTCAGTCTATGGCTTATTTGTGAATCATTTCTTTGCATACTGTACTATCCATTACTCATACCATGTGGTCAGTTCCTTAAGGCTTCGTCTTCACTGCGAAAGGGATCCATTCTTCACAACAAGCTACCTGGGCCAGATCAGCCTTTGCTCTCTGCAGCTGCATCTTTCTTTGAGTTTACAGAGACAGAAACTGCTGAGCCTTGCTTCCATTAGGATTTAAACTGGTATAGCCAGTTGGAGAAAGACAGCAATTTTAAATGGAAAAAAACCACTAAGCTTGTTTTGGATTTTGTTTGCTTTGCAGTGAACATGTCATTTTTGTCCAAGACATTGTTTCAGCTCCCTAATTGAATGACGGAAATTTTTTAAGCAGAACAATGAAATGGCCTTCTTGTGAAAAAAATTCTGGTTGCCATCCAACTATTTGCAAATAATTCCGATTGCAGAAGTCAGAGTAAAACAAACTCTTCAAATAATTTATGAATAAATTTGCATTTTGTATTTTTTAATAGATTCTGCTTGCTACCACACTTGGGCATTGCTTTATGGAGAGAAGGGGATCTTATTTCCTGTCCAGAAATACCAACTTCTCACCCATTTGATCCTACTCAGTATATAAAGTCATGCATCACAGCAGCTCAGCTTTCCTCCATCTTATGCTCGCTCCATGAAGCTTTAATTCATTCTGATAAGAAACAAGATATCTAGAGGTAAGCAGGAGGGCCTAGCTAAAAATATAACTGAATTAAAAGCTTGCTTTTTGAATGCCTTTTTTGCTACTTAAAATCTGCCTGTCAAATGAGGTGACATTCAGCATGAACTGGATCTCAGAATCTCAGCCTTAGTCATTCCTGCTTAATGCAATAACATCTTGAATGAAATAGTTTATTTCCTGGCAAAGGGCTTAACAGCAAAATTAGACTGTGTTCTGGCATGGCACTTAAATTGGTTTCCAGAAAGCTTGTGATTATCTCCTGAAGCTGGCTGAGCCAAGGGTCTGTTCTTTATCAGTGTTTCTTGGTCTGTTCTGTCCTTTTCATTCGAGGTACAGCCTCACCAGTGCCGAGTAGAGGAGGACAATCCCTGCTGTGGTCCTGCTGGCCACACTGTTGATGATACAGGCCAGGATGTCATTAGCCTTCTTGGCCACCCGGGTACACTCTGCTTCAGGATCAGCTGCTGCTGACAAACACCCCCAGGTCCTTTTCCGCTGGGCAGCTTTCCAGCCATTATTCCCCAAGCCTATAGTGCTGCCTGGGGTTGTTGTGACCCAAGGGCAGGACTCGGCACTTTGTTTTATTGAACCTCATACAATTGGCCTTGACCCATCAATCCAGCCTGTCCAGATCCCTCTGCAGAGCTTTCCTGCCTTCCAGCAGATCAACACTCCCACCAACTTGGTGTCATCTGCAAACTGACTGAGGGGGCACTCAATCCCCATGTCTAGTTCATCAATAAAGATGTTAAAAAGGACTGGTCCCAACACCAAGCCCTAGGGAACACCACCGGCAGCCAACTGCATGTAACTCCATTCCCCACAACTCTCTGGGCCATCCAGACAGTTTTTAGCCACAGTGCACCCATCCAAGCCATTTCTCCAGGACAATGCTGCAGGAAATGGTGTCAAAGGCTTTACTAAAGTATCAGTGTAATGGAAGAGATATTAAAGCTTCCATTACTGCTGGTTATGCAGTCTTTGTTTCTACAATGTCTAAAAAGACTCATTCTTCTGTAGACATGAGTTCACGAGATCAACAGCCTGGCAATGTAAAGACAAACCAATTTTTACTATCAAGATAATAAATCAGTCACAAAGATCTACAAAATTACTTTCTTCTACCCTTAAGACAAATCCTCCACACATAAAAGGGTAGGTCATCTCCACACCATTCAGTTTTTAGTCTATTATCTTGGAAACATGCACAGATTTATAGAAAACACCATGTGGTCTGAGGTTTCTGACAGACATTCCCATGTAGGTAAATGGGACGACAAGTGTGAAGCATTCTTCAGTGTGCCACTGGCCAGTCTTGAAATCATTACAACCTGCAGCCTAGAAGTGAATCCCTAGGAGGTGAGTAACTTCAAATCCCTTTTTATTAATCTCTCAAGCTGATCATGCCCTTTCCTTTCTTGGGCATGAATGAAAAAATTAATTTTCCATAACGCTTTAAACAACATATGAGTATTTTGCATATGCAGGCAAAATGTGCAAAACCATTAAGCAAGAACACAGAAGTCCAGAAGAATTTGAGCTATTTAATCTTAGGCAGTTTGCTAGAGAAAAAGACCCTTGCTGTGGTTTGTTCCATGCTCCTGGTAAACTCTAAATTCTGGAGAATGATCAACGTAGGACAAAGTTCATGCAAACTTTTGTTCAGTGGATTAGCGTAATTGAGTTGTCTAGGTTGGAAAAGACCTCTAAAATTGTAGCGTCCAACCATTACGCAGTACCCCCATGTTCACCATGACATGTTGTCCCCAAGTGTCACATCCACATGCCTTTTGAATACTTCCAGAGACAGATATTCCACCCCTTCCCTGGGCAGCCTGTTCCAATGCCTGACATAGGATTAACAACAGGGCATTGAGTTAAGGGAAGAAAATGGCAGGAACTGCTGCTTGTATGGTGTTGTAAGAAAGATGCTTCAATTTTGATCTGAATTGCTGACAACTCTGAAAAAGTTCATGTGTGGCTGGTTCCAAAGCTGAAGTATATAGAGAAGTTACTGGCGGTGTGCCAGGAACTTGATCTCCTCTCCCTTGCTTTCCAGCCACTAAATCGTTTTAAAGGAGAACCTAAAAATACATCAAATGCTTCCTGATAAATAATTTTCCACATACAGCATTTCTGTACTTGTCATAAGCCTGTTATGAGAGTGAAGTGTTCTACCAGCCACTCTCTCTCTGCTAAGGTGCCCAGCATACAATGACTGTGTTTGAGAGCCTGGGATTTGAATGTCAGTACATCCAAAGCAGAGAAAACCCATAGAACTTCATAGCTCTTACTGGGATGTGGGAAAGCTTCCTGGTTTTAAAAAGTAGTAATAATAATAATAATAATAAAGCCTGTGAAAACTGGTAATTTCACATTTATGCCTGGTGTTATGTGATCCTCCCTTTGAGGCAGAGAGGATACCTTGTTCTACCTTCCGAAAACATCCGGCTCAGTGGAAGGAGGATGTTTGTTCTGTTCTTCTGAAGAAGTTTGAAGCAGAGCCCAGTCTGGGGCCCCTGATGAAAGGCTTCATGATGCCACACTCCCTTGAGGAGATTTTGAAGGAACCTAGTTTGCTGTAAGATATAAATGAAACTGTTTACAATTATCAGGTTTTTCCCTTTTATGTGTGATACACTCCTTCTTTTAAACCGGTGGATTCCTGTCATTCAGTTTTGCTGAGGCACACACTGACTTGTGGTGTATATCCAGTTGTAATACTAAAAACATTGAGAGCCCCAACTAGCAAGGCTGGGTTATTTGCAATTATGAATTATCACAATTCTCAAATCTGGTGGGCAAAATTTTGGTTTTAGCAAGATGTTTCTCAGCTCATAATCTAGGCAGAGATTTTTAAGCCTGATGTCATTATTTGCTTCTTCATGATAACTGCAGAAGATTTAAAAAGAGTTTGTCTGGTTTACATTTATCTTGGAAAATAGATTGGAGAACTTTCATAAGTCTTACATAAAGTAAACAAAAAATGGGTCTTAACACATATTTAAAGCACATTTAAGATAGGATTTCTGTTGCTGCTACCCATTAACTCCAATTTCTGACATATATCCTGAAGAAAATCATATCTCTTCAAGATTCCATGCCTTATATTTATTTTGCTGAAACCGATGAAGAATTCTCAGCTGCACGAAAAGAGAAATTGCTGATTTCAAGATTTTTAAAATAAAAACAACAATCAAACAAATTCCCAAACAAATAGATTGTGATGCCCCTAAAAATACACAAGTTAAACCATCTCTCTCTCAGATGCCATGTTCCTGTACGGTTATAACCATGACAGTTTATCTTTCTACGCTGCACCACTGTGAGATCAGTGGTGCTGTATGTGTGTCAAATTCTCCCAAAACTGCAATCTTGTCTTCTTTATCTAATAACCAGCCAGCTGAGCCCATGCTTGGCTGCTGCTGACATCAGTGAAGGAACTGAAAAAACAGTTAAATGCCTAAAAGTGCTTACCCATGGCAAAACATCCCAACAGTCAGAATTACTTCAGCTTCACCATGCAGAAACAGGGTCAGAAACTTGCCATGTATCATGCTAATCCTGCTACTGATTAAGTTCACTGAAGATGGCAGCTTCTGAATCTAAATGCAGAATAGAAATAAAACAGATATCTAGACTCCCAAGTTTTTTTTCAGACTGCATTTGGCTTGTAGTGATGGTTTCCTATCTATACTCCACACCTGAAGTACTGCATCTAGCCCTGGAGTCATCAGTGGAGGAAAGGCATGGACCTGTTGGAGCAGGTCAAGAGAAGGACCACTAAAGTGATCAGAAGGCTGGAGTACATCTCCTGTGAGGAAGAGGTTTTTCTGCCTGGAGAAGACAAGTCGTCAAAAAGACTTATTGCAGCCTTCCAGAAAAAGGGGGTTTATGAGAAAGATTGGGACTATTGACAAAGGCATGTAGCACAGCACAAGAAGAAATGGAGTTTATGAAGCAGGGCAGGTTTATATTAGACATTAGGAAGAAGTTTTTTACTGTGAGGGTGGTGAAACACTAGCACACAGAAGTGGTAGATTCCCCATCCCTAGAAACTTTAAAGAGCAGGCTGGATGGGGCTGGAAGCTGGAAGCAAGAAAGGGCAGGAAGATGTCCCTGCTCATGGCAGGT
>PYHW01009633.1:1867043-1877637 GCA_013186435.1 Turdus rufiventris
CAGAAGGCACCAAACCCATTGCCTAGAATAAAGTCAAACTGTTGCCATGCTCCACCAGTGCAGGCTGCTTCTGTGAAGCCACTTTGGAGAAATCTTGTATCTACTACACAGCTAAAAAGGTTTAAGAGCATTTTTATCAACCAATGTGAAGTAGAAAATGAAGTGGACCACATTGTTCTGGTTCCAGCTCCAGCAGGTACAGATGTTATTTGATCTTGGCATGCTCTTTTCAAGCCCTGGCTGTGTCAAGCTGGTCACTTCATTTTGTTTATTTGCTTATTTGCAAAGAGCCCTTTTGAAAATATCCACTACTTTATTTGTGGGTAATTTCACAGTGTTCAAATACCTTACTTTTTAATCCTCTCACCACAGCATGGGAAACTACACAAAGCTAGCTTCACTCCTGGCATATCAAGCAGGAACAGACCACATCTGGGTCTGACTTATTTTGATGACATTCAAGAAATTCCATTTCTCAAGGAGTTCTGCAAGGAAGACAAAAGTCAACATTACACAATGCCTTGGTCTGGATGTCTTGGACCAGGGGACATAGTCAAAAATACTGTCTCTGTTATACACAACATACTCAGAGCCCTTGAGCTCCACGGAATTTTGGACTGACAGGGATGACACAGGTGTGTCTCCTCTAAAAATCTCAAGCCCAAAAGCAACTACAGCCAGTCTGGCCTCAAAAATGGTATAAATCAAAGCAAACTCAGAGAGACATCAGCTCTGGTGCTCATTACTACAGCAATACAACCTTAGAAGCAAATGTCAAATTTGCCTTTAAAAGAGTATTTATAAAAGAGCTTAATCTCATTCAAGTGGTGTAAGAACATCTTGATAATAGCCTCTATACATTCTATAGGATGAAAACACCTGATTAAATACCTTACATAAACACGCTCTTAGCTTTGTGGTTTACCCATTGCAGTACTAAAAAAATGCTATGCAAAAATTCACTTTAAATACTTCATTAACCTTCTTAACTCTGACCCAGCGTCATGATACATGCTGAGAAACTAACAATGTATTTTACATAGCAAATGTATGTCTCTGTCCCAGTAATTTCTGAGCAGAGAATAAATAAATGTCGATTTTCCAGCTGTACCGGCTGAGGAAATTATAGACCCTCCTCAGTAAAACACTTAGCATCTTGTTAATTTGAATAGCTCTGAGGGAAAGCTTTAAGCAGAATAAATGACCCTTTCACTTAACAAGAAGTAAGGGGCAGAAAATGAACAAATTTGCATATGGAAAATACTTACTTTTCACCAGCACTAAATGTTTCCTGTTCAAACCAGCAAATAGAGAAGAATCTAATTCTCTAGTATGTTTTATTGAGGAGCTAGAAAGTTAATGGGAGAGAGAAGATACTACTCATGTTTACCTCAGGAAATAAGCTGAAGTCAGTATTGATAATTCTGCTGAAGTGCTCCCAATTTCCATATTAATGAGGTTCTTATTTGCTTGCTTTAATCCACATCTAAAGAAGACACGTCTGAGGAGGCTTCAGGATTAATGCTGGTAGATTCCAATAATTCAAACAAGTTTTCAAGGTCTTTTAAAACATACATAATATCTATAAGGTAAAAGAATAACTTAGCCAAGATTTTTAAGTGTCTATGATTTTTGTTATTGCCCATTTACCTTGTGACAATTGAGAAAGGCTCAATTTCACAGAAGAGGAGCACAGTTTTTTCCAAAAACAGACTTTCTGAGATATTTTGTGGAGGCCACTCAGATATTAAAGATGTCAGTGCATTCAAGTAATCCATATCTTTGGAAAATCTTAGCCACAAGGGAACTGGCTTCTCAGCAATGTTGCAAGCTGTATGAGATAACCAGCTTGGCTTTAGTTTTCTGGCTAGCTCATAGTGCAGTCCCTTCTGAAAACAAGCTATGAAAACACAGTCTGCTTGAAGTATTGCAAGAGGCTGTACCATTGGGGAAGCAGAAAAATCTTATATTCCCCTCACTGCACAAAAAAATCCGACTGATAATGCTCAGATGTCCTCTTTAAGCGACCTAAGAGAAGCTGCCTCACCATTCTGGCAGCCATCCACAGTGTGTATTTTGTGTCCAAAGCTGGAGGAAAAAAGGCATAGAGGCAAATGATTTTGCAGGAAGACTGACACACAAAAAAAAGCAGTTGGAGTATTTTTAACAGAAGCAAATGTTTCACACTGTTTCACCTTCAAAGGCCTGGCTGCGGCTTTTGTTTAGTTTCTTTTGTACTTGGCTAGATCCCAGTGTATGATTTGCAGAACATAATCTGCCTCTTCTGTACCTGTGGCTTTTTTGTAGCTCAGGATTAGCATCCAGTGGAAAAAAAACACTTTTCAAGGCCGCATGTTCAACTGCACTCACCAAAATCTACGTTAACAAGATCAATAGAAGTGTGTGGGTTATATGAGCCAGGGAATAGCTCATTTTGGGCACCTCATCAGTCATTAGCAGTCACTGGAAAAGCCATGGGATTCCAACAGTGACTGCAGGTTTAATTGCAGCCAGAATTAAATGTTTTAGGTTGGCGAGCTTTTGTTTAAACAGCTCTGTAAATGACGTAAGACTGGCCCATTATAGCTACATAGCTGTTTCACATGGAGCACTGCATGTATAAAATACCATAAAGGAAACCTTATCACTGTCTACAACTGAAAGGAGGTTGTGGTAAAGTGGGCATGAGTCCCTTCTCCCAGGCTCCAAGCGACAGGAGGAAATGACCCCAAGTTGTCCCAGGGGAGGTTTAGATTGGGTATTAGGATTTTTTTTTTTACTCTAAAGGGTTAAAAAGACATGCAGATGTGAACATGGTTTAGTGTTGGGCTTGGTAGTCTGGGTTAATGGGTGGGCTCATTGATTTTTCCCACCTTATTGACTCTGTGATTCTGTAAAAGTAAATTCTCTTCCTCTCAGCTACTCAGGTTCCTTCCAGAGTGTATGCTGGCTGCTCTATTCCAGTGATGCACAGCAGCCACTAATCCACTGGGATGACCAGTATGACATGAACAGTAAGCACAAGGCAGCAAGAATGTGCTGTCTAAAAGTGACTCAGAAAAAGAGGGCATATATGCATGTATAAGGGATGTGAAGAGAGTCTCTGTACCTTGGTTTAAGAGCTGTGTGTTTAAATATGCAGAGAAAACATCTCTGCATATTTACATGCAGAGTTGTATAAGGAGTTGGAAATTCTACTATCATTACATCATCACCATTCCATCTGTATCAGCAGAAGCGTCCCACTGCACTGGACAGACAGTATGGCCTCGGTGGGGAGAGAGGTGGAGAATAACGAAGCTGTGAATGGAGTGCAGAGACAAAGAAAATATCTTCATGTCATCCACACCTCTGATTTTTATTTGAGCCTTGTCTTTATCCTCTTCTTGCGTTCCACAAAAGCTTCATATTGTTATGCTCTCAGCAAAGGAACTGTTTTACACTGACTATCCAGCCTAAATCACACAAGGCCTGACAGCTCCCCAAAGCCTGCCTGTAGTTTCTGTGTGACACCAAACAGACAAACTCTTTAGGCCACTTTCAGTGCAAGAGCATGGTCCATGAAGTGAAGTTAGGAAAGGCCAGGCCTGAAACAAACTACAGGAGACGGCTCTTATATTTAATGGTTTAGCCACTGTCCCTTTTGTCCCAGTGTCTTAGGGATAGGGATTAGCCTAACTCTGAGACACCATCAAAGCACTCCCTCAGAAACTAAGAAGGGATGAAAAAAGAGAGACGGCAGAGAAAAGGAGAAACCAAAGGACTGGAGGGAACTGTGGCTGAAAAGAAAGAAAGGCATGGCAACAAATGGCTAAAAAATTAAAAGTAAGAGGGACAAAGAGCAAAGGACTCCCAACACTTCCAGCACTCTGGTGAGATGCTGGAACAGCAGTGCTATTCTGTCCAGGGGCAGAAGGACAAATGATAAGAAACTTCACAAATCTGGGGATCAGTGAAGTTCAATCCTCTTAACACAACTGACTGGCTTGACCAAGGCCTAAAGGACGTAGGTGAGGAGGTCCAACATGGTAGTGGAGTCTTAGTTGAGACAAAGGTAAATAAAAATGTGATGGGAAACGTTCAGCTGCAGGAAGAAATTCTATGGGAGCAAAAAGAGGGAACACAGACAAACAAGCCTTATCTAAAGGTATGATAGAACACATCTTGCAGAAAAGGCATAATTCTCCTTATGAGCTGCTCTGTGAACATATTTCTATAATAGAACCCTAGAAATAATAAAATGGTTTGTATGGAAGGGACCTTTGAAGAACCTCTAGTCTACACCCCCTGCCACGGGCACAGACATCTCCCACTAGACCAAGTTGCTAAAAACCCTGTCCAACCTGCCCTTGGACACTTCCAGAGATGGGGCATCCACAACCCCTGGACAACCTGTTTCAGTGTCTCACCACACTTACTGTAAAAAAATGCTCTGCCCAGGATTTTTCCACTTTTTGTCCACAGTGACCAGAGACATTAGATCAGAATATAAACTGAAAGATTGGATACAAGGCTAAATAAAATCAGTGAATAAAACAGGAAGAGAGGAAGAAATGTCATCCTCAGGGGACAGAACATTTGGGCTAATGCCTCTCCTGGATATAGGGAATGAAGGCACAGAGCTACAGGAATGATGATCAGACTATCTTTGCATCTGTTTTCAACAGAGCTTGACACTGTTACCAGTACAGTTCTGGGAGTGCTGAGAAGTCAGGGATCATGCCTGGGATCAGGGCTGTTTGTGCTGTATATGCCAGCAGGTTTTATTTCTCAAGTCTGAACACAAGAAACAAGAAGAGAGGGTAAACAGACAGCAGTACTTTAAAAGAAAATGGTAGGTTAAGGAAGGAACACCTATCCATCTTGTCACTGACATTTAGAAGATGTCTATCGCTCTGTTTTCCAAATTCCAAGAAATTTACAGAATTACAGTGTTCAGAGGAACCATGTATTTCTCTCTGCTCTTCTGGAATGACAGTGGTAGGTCAACTTAAATGGATGATGTGTAGAAGCATCTCCTTCCTCTTCCAGAATTTAGAGCCCTTATTGAGACAGTCAGCTAGATGGAGGAGAACCAGTTTGTGACATAAATTTAAGTGCAAGAACACAGACTTTCTGCCATGTACCAGTTAGACACTTCTTCAGTAGTTTTTTTAAGTACAGGAGTTCTTCATCTAACATAGAATTCATAATTCTCTTGGGGAATCCTACCCAGATCCCACAAGGAATGCATTGTCCTAAGTGGATGGAGACAATACCTCTCTCTCACTCTGACATTTCCACTAGGATATGTTAGAGGCCCTGTTTTGGCCCCTACCATACTCAGATAGCATATCTTATTCACTGGGAGTTACAGTCTTTGCAAATACATTCCAATTTCTGCTTGATTTAATCAGTGCAATTTTCTCTTTCCTAATGGATTGGCCTTTCCCTCTGCAAGCCAGGAACAATTCAGCTGCAGCAAGAGAAGGGAGGGCTCACTAGTATCACAGCAAACCTTCCACCATCCTGCTTTTCATGATGTTTGTTCCCAATTCCTTAAGAGCAGCCCCTCCTCTCAAGGTCCACTTCAGTTCAGTGAACTTGAAGCCCTGCCACTTCTCACAGCCACCTCACTGCTCCTGTAAATACAGACTCCTTATAAACTCTCTGTCTCTGCAGTGACAAACTACAATCTTCAACTCGGACTGATGGAAAATTTATATCATCACAAAGCTCCCTCTTCCCTCTTTTTGTCATCTCCAGAACCTCCCAGAAGCCTGATCTCCAAAGGCTGTGGCAGTACTGCTTTTAACAGGCTTCAAGGAATGGGAGGAATTTGTCCCAGACTGGTCCCCACATCTTTCGTTCCTCACCTTCAGCCAGAATTTAACAAATTTGGCTCTTTTCCAAGAACAAAAAACAAAGGAGAGAATATTGCCTTTAATCTCCGTGTCTTGCTTTCACTGTCAGTAAAGGAAGGGTAATAAAACACATTTGCATTGCTCTGAGGGGGATTGAGAGGGATAAATTAGTCTGTAGTGTATCTGCAATTGCTCGAAACTATAACAAAAAGTGTGAACAGCATGTGAAAAAGGGACCACCTTTAGAGCCCAAGTGATGCTGAGCTGAAGCCTTAGAGCAAGAATAATTTTAAGAATAAGAGTGCTGTGTACTGAGCTCACTTTCAATGCTGATGAGAGCACGGTATTGAGAAAAGTGGGGAAAAGCCACCATCTGTGAGATGTGCCATCCACATCGGCTTAAAGCTCTTCCTTTACTTGGAAGGAAAATAACTAATTGTGCAAGCAGTGCCTACCTGACATGACTTTTGAGATGTAAGCAGTTATCAGGAAACCTGTTGTACTACTATTAAACAACACAAACTGTGCACTGGGTCTATGACCAGATGTGAAAGAGTCTGTGGGACGATGCAAAAGACAATAAAAGAGGCATTATCACCTGCCCAGATCTTAAAACAACATGACTCATATT
The DNA here is from genome assembly GCA_013186435.1 of Turdus rufiventris. NCBI lineage: Eukaryota > Metazoa > Chordata > Aves > Passeriformes > Turdidae > Turdus > Turdus rufiventris. The sequence goes on from PYHW01009633.1 coordinate 1,873,518, forward strand.
TCATTACCATGATATTTGCTTAAAAATCTCACCATTTCCTATAGATAGCAATTATGGAGAGGAGTTCCCCTTCTTCCTAACCTCTGAGCCCTGAATTCAGAAGTCCTTTGTTTGCAAACCTGAACACTAGAAACCTTCCAAAGAAATAAAGAATAGTTGAGTTTCTCACATAACCACTAAATTTCAGAAGGTGGGCTTTAATGTAAAATGCAGAGAATTATAAATGTTAACAACAAAGATACCAACTTGGCAAAGTATCCTCTGTTCTTGGCAAAGGCTTCCTACGGGTTGCAAGTTTGAACTCTGGTCTGTCTGTGTCTCACAAGGCACAGAAAGGGACAGGTTGAGGGAAGGGCACCTGTCACAACATGATCCCTCAGATGCAGCAAGGACTATTGCTAAGGTATAAAGGCTGCATCGACCTGTACTGATTTGCTGAGCAAGTGACTTCAGAAAGGGGTATGGCTCCTATCTGTCCTCACATTTTTGAGTCATTAGACAGCAAGGCTGTGAATCAGTTGCTTTTGTGCTACATGGAGAGCAATATTTACTGCATCCAGAAATAGACTGAGGAGGGGAGACACCCCATCAGTATGAAGTCAAAGAGCATAGCCATTTCCATAATTATGGTTTAGAGTACCTGCAGTCACATCTGGAAAGCAAAGTAGGATATGTGTTCTCCTCCCCCTTCCTCCTCCTTTCCATGTGAAATGTATGGCACTATGATGTACTGTTCAAGGGCTAAGGTCATGTTTGCTTTGATCTGATAACAAATTGTATAATAATAGATGGTTGGCATTCAAGGAAAAAAACTGCTTGTTTTAACTTGTGCTTTATCATCAGAAGTGGAAACAAGGATTACTTCTTTTCAGGGACACACCAAATGAAGGACAGTTTGCAGGAGACAAATTCCAGACAACTGGTCCATTGTCCAGACACAACTTAATAAAACCCAGCTCTTAACAGAGCTTCCAGCTCTCTGACAGGAAATTCTGATAGTTGTGAGGTGGCATGGGCTTGAATACCAGCAAGACCCAGTATCTATTGTTACTTCTGCTACAAGTTTGCTTCTCAATGGCTTACTAGAGGGAAACTGAAGAGCTTAAACTTACTTAAAATAAATTCCAGGCCATATCACCTTTGGCAAGCTTCTTTATGGAGATAATAGTGTTTACTCCTTAGCTTTATGAGGGTATTTGAGATGTTATTACAACTGTAGTACTTTGACCATGTAAATGCTACGTTGTCATAATATTCTCTCCTTCACTCTGTTATGTCTGAAACAGGACTTTGAGATTTATAGGTGTCTCAGTCATCCTTCTTTCCTGGGTGTCAAAGACACCAGGAAATCATGCTCACCTGTCACAAAAGCTTGTGATTCAATATTAAATACAGCTGACAGTTTGACTCCTTGTTATTACATCACTAAGAGAACAGGTAATGTAGCTAGAAGCCATAGATCAAGGATACATAATATATCACCTGCTCTTTGGGTACCAATGACACTCACAGAATCATCTTCTTGGAAAAGCTGGCCCTCTGACACTGTTGAGTATATTTCAGAGCCAATGTTATGAACAAACCATTATTTCCTCTTTCAGAGGCAAGTTTTTACTGCTAATAAATATACTTCAAATTGTGTCATCTTCAGAATTGTAACCCATATTTTACTGCTTAAAAAAAATATGTTATTTTCAGCATTAATAACTCAACTAAGTCAAAGTGTTCATTTACGCTTTGACTACAAACTCTCTCCAATGCCAGTACAGAATTCCTATGCAACCCCTTGGATATGGTCAGAAATACTGATATATAGAAAAAAAAATTCAACAAAAAGCTTGCTTAGGATACCTGGCTTTTAAATGTTTCAAGTCTTTCTCACTGTTTGAAACTCCCTAAAGCCTTAAATCTAGATCTCTCTCTTTCTTCCTGAGGAGAAGTCCTGTTGCCTTTCTTACTCATTTTACAAGGCTGAATTCTCATAACTTCATTTAAGAATGGAGGAAAAAGCAGTGGAGTATTCTGTTTCGCATTTGTGAAATACATAAGTGAGATGTTCAGCCACTGGGGAGGGAGGAGGGCTGGCAGATAAATCATAGTGGAAATTTAGTAACTGTGTTTCTCTTTTAAAATAGGCTTGCTATAGTTTCAAACGACATTATTTATAGAGCACCACATGCAGTAAGAGTTTAACAGGCAAGGCTGACAGAAGGTATCAGTCTCAAAGCATGGTTCAATATTCAGTCACTGGACACCAAATACCCATGGTTTTCATATCCTTGAACTCCCACTCTTGCCTGAACATTCCCACCTCTCCTTGCCTTTACTCTGCTGACAGACTGTGGAGCCACATCACAATTTGGATCAGGGAACTCTGATCCATCTGAAAAGGTAATACTTCAAAAAAGGCAGGATAAACATCAGCCATATTTTTCTGTCAGGTAAGTTCCCTGGTCAGATACATCACCCAGAGGCACAAGTGCTGCAGGAAGGGGTGGCCATAGTGGGAGAAGAAGAGGAGGTTCACAGTGTCTGTTTAAGCAATGCAAACAGGGTGATTATTAAACTGGTCCTCTGGTGCCTTCACCCCAATGGTTTGAAGGCAGGCTTCACTTTGGACATGCTGAGTCACTCCCTTTGCTAAATGGCACTATTCATAGCAAATAAAGCCTAAGGTTCTCCCCTGTTCTTGTGATCTTTGTGGGAGCCTGGAGTCATGTTAGCCATGTGAGAATCTCAGCATCCCTTTGGAAAGGTCAGTTTAACTTGAATACCTTCTGACTATGGAGGAAAAAGGCATGAAATGCACATCATAACAGCTCAAAATGTTGAAAGCAAGGAGAAGAATCTCAGTCCCATAATAGCAAAAAGGTAATGGCTCCATAGCCCTTGCTATGCCAAATGATATGATAATGCTCAGCTATCTTCTTTAGTGACCTAAGGGAAGGTGCCTCACCATTTTGGGGTCATGGCTAGATATTCATGTGCTCTGATCAGTGGAACTGTTTAATTTCAAAGAGTTGCTTCAACATGATGCTGCACAAACTTCACGAATAATCATCAAAGCTTGTTCTGTTTCTGTGCTACAGCAAATGCCCCTGCTGCTCCTTAGGGCTCAGAGAAGTGTCAGCACAGCTCTAAGGCAGAGCATGTGACTCCTGGGACTTGTGTCCTGCATGGAATCAAAGTTCTGTCAAAAGCCCCTGTACTCATGGGAAATCCTCTTCATAATTAACATTTATGTAACAACTCCTTTGCGGGCCAAACATATGTTTACATTCCTCCAATGTGTTTTTTTAAGAGACAGTGCTGGCCAGATGTTTTTGCAAGAGCACTGGAATTGTTTTCAGCTCTGCTCCATCTACCCATGCAATATCTCTAAGTCTCTAAGGAGACAAATGCTCCCACACATCCCTTTGTTTACCAGGAACATGGATGCATTCTGCTTTTCTTGAGAGTATGTATCAGGGAGAAGTGACAGAGAGCCTGTGGAGTGACTGAGTCATCCTACCTCCCCCACCAAAGAACATGGGTTTGGTGTAGAAAAGAGATCTGAGGAACTTTGAGGAATGATGTCCAAAAATCGTGTCTCACCTATAGAGGTCACAGCTCTTTGCAGTGTGCTGCAAAGTGAGTCAGTGGCCCTTACTTGAGGAAAGCCAAAATTTCTGCCTCACCTTCTAATCTGCAGGGCCATTCTGCTTTTGGGCCTCCTGTCTTGGTGTTCATTGTCTGTAAAATGGATGAGTTATTATAATCCTCACCCACTGTGACAATAGAATACAGCTCACGAATATCTGAAAGATGAAAGGTGGTAAAAGACTAAGGTGCAGTCCAGTTGGCTTTTGAGTAACTCCCCTTCCCATTGCAAGCTCCCCTCCAGACTGGCTCACAGCCCCAGATATATCTAACTTAATATTTGTCAGAACCCCAGTTTTGGGAACCATTGCCTAAGGATGCTTATGTTATACTGTGGTTTCTGAAGGTAAGTTTTTTAACAGGCAAACCATCCATGCAAGGGAAACTCAGTCCTCTGAAAGGATGAATTGTACTTTAGAGGAAACAAAATTACAGCAATTTCACGACCATAAGGCACACCTGACTATAAGGCGCACCCCCC
>PYHW01009633.1:1878384-1942144 GCA_013186435.1 Turdus rufiventris
GCGGCACGGAGCGGCAGCAGGCATGCCCTAGCCCTGTGGAGGCAGGGTGGAACTCCACGGGGCCAGGGCAAGCCTGCCGGGACTCCTCCCCACCTCCACGGGGCTGGGACATGCCTGCTGGGGCTCCGCCCCCCCTCCATGGGATTGGAACATGCCTGCTGGGGCTCCGCCCCCCCTCCACCTGGCAGCCATGGCCCTGCCGGCTCCCCCGAGGCTCACAGCTATCACTTCCGGGTAGGCAAATTTTCCGAACTTTGACTGTCAGATAAGGCGCACCGGACTATAAGGCGCACTTCCGGGTTTGGGGGAAAGTTTTGGTCAAAAGGGTGCGCCTTACAGTCGTGAAATTGCTGTATCTGGATAAGAGAAACACCAAGGGATGTGGCAATTTAGAAAAGTTCTGCAGGTAGTTGTTTCTTCCAAAACCATGAAATGTTATATCTGGGAATGAGGCAGTCTTCATAATAAAATTCTTGAAGAAAAAAAAAAAAAATTTCTGAAGACAGAAAAGGCCACTAGAAGTAAATTTGGTAGCTGCCTGCACAAAGCCCTCTAATACAGGGGCTGGTGTTATTCCCAAGTTGGGCTGGGCTGTCTACGGAAAAGTGAATGGGGAGAGCAGCTGCCACATGAACTAATTTAATGAATATCACCCTCACCTTACTAGCAGGAATTTGAACTGCAATTCAAAACAGTAAATCTTTGCAAGGAGGATAGCATTGTCCTTTCTCAAGGAATTTCTCTGGATACAGTCCTCACTGTCCCAGGAAAATTCAGTTTTACCTTTCTGTAACAGGACTGTTTTGAAAGCCATCTGACTTCATCAGAGTTTCTATCTGGGCTTTTCATAAGATTTCATGAAAGTTTCTTTGCTTAATGATGCGCATTTGAGAATAAGAGAATTCTGCCCTAAAATTTCTACAATAATGTATCTACTCACTAAGACACTGAAGTTCCATTATACACAGGTAGGTACTACATCTAGTCTAGATTTTGTAAGCACTAATGATGTTTACTCAGTTGATTTGTTTCTGTTTAATAAAGAATTTATCCCCATCATAATATTATACCTCTATCCTCATCAAAGCCCTTTTTATGCAAATGGGCACTTAGAAATTAAAAAGCGGTGGGTTTTAACATCTTGACGATGGGAAACATTCTTTCCAGTTGAAACACGTTGAGATGTCATTTGCCAAAAAAGACCGGATTCCCAAATGAACAGAACTGTTACTCTATCAGTAAGAACACCAGAGTTTGGCCAAAGGACCTCACCAATTTCAATATGTAAGTAGTTTTCTTCAAAATGTTCATTCACTGATAGTCACTTTCTCTAGATTTTGTTCCTTTCAGTAACACACAACTTTAAAATTGTGCTTTTCTGTTCTGTTAAAATATGTGGGCTAATCTCTGGTAAACCACCATATTTGATTTAGTTGAATGTGTTTTGGTAACATTTTAAGTTAGCACAGTTAGTTCATTTGCCAAGTATTACATTTTTTCAGTCCCCACAAAATCAGGACAAACTGTACGTCTCCTGCTGTGTCCGAAGCTGATTTGGCCAACTTTCAGCTATGTTAATTAAAGAATTCAGCAATCCTATTTTTATCTGATTTCAAAATACTACAGATACACTGATGGCAATTTTACTTGTTTTGATGCAAAATTCCTTTAATGCAAAAAAAGTTCTGTAGTTCATTTTATACTATTCATTTTTCACATCCATGCATAGATACCTGCTATAATGCTGAGAGTTGTCAATCAATTACAAAGACTTATCAAATCCACTTTCAGGATAAGGTTTAAGAATATGGATTTGGATAAACATCACTAAAGGGAATATCATGGAACAGAGGAGGAGGTAAAAAGAAAGAGAATACCAATGAGGTTTAAAGGTCTTTCTTGAACAAAACTGGCTGAAATATCAAAAGGTTCTGGTTTTTCAAAAGAATGTTTCTAATGCTTCTGAAAACTTGGGTTAGCTGTTTAAAAAACTATTTCCCAAAAAAAAGTTTATTAGCATTAATCACTTCAGCCAATGGACTAAAATATTGTGGACCAAAAAAAAACCAAAAAAACAACCAACTATATGTTACAAGAGTAATAGGGTTTTGTTAATTTGAAAATAAAAGGATTAAGATCAGGAAGGCACTAAATTTCCAGCACCAACTCCCCACTCTTCACCTACACAGTTTATTTCTAGCTGCATTAGTATTGCTGGCCATACCCCTAGCTTAGAGGGACAAAAACTATTCTGTTTGAAGTCAGTGGGCATTTTGCCATAGATCCAATAGGAACAGAATTTGGCATCTGAAAGCATACAGCTATGTAATGAAATATGGACCTGCAAAGTATTTGATCTGTGGTTTTACCTGCCCACACTACTGTTTTCTTTACAACTGCTCTTAGTAAAATATTCTTTCAGGTGTCTGATCTTCCAGGTCAACAAGATGTTGCACAAACTACTTATCTTCTTTCCTCTGACTGTGTTATCTAATCTGGATAAGTTAAATGCATCTGATATTCATTTTTGCTCTTTATCATTCACTGGTTTTTTTGGTTGCAAGGGTTAAAAAACACAGGTGCCCAGAATGTTTATCAGCACCTTGCTTTTGTAGTTCTTCCTAGGTTTCAGCTGCTATTGCAATGCACAAAGTCTTTAGCAATGAACAGGCTCTCTTGAAGTATATTAGAAGTGAATACCAACAAATGCAGGGGTGCTGTTTGACTTGAGAATAGCCCAGTGCAATTTGAGAGACTGTAATACTTTCTTTTGGATCATTATTCCTTCTTTACTCCTCTGGTAGCAAGCACTGCCAAAATGGCCAGATTTCCATTGAAAAGGGATGCTATATGAAAGGCAAAGACAGGCTTAACTGATTACTGAAAGCACACAGAAGTGGTCCAGAGAGAAGAACCAGGTTGCATCAAAAGCACAGATCCTCTACTACCCTTTGCTCCCGCCTTCAGGAAAAAAAGTGACCAGTAAAAACCGTGGTGGTTTTGTGATCCATAGAAAGTGAGTTTGTTGGCCTGCAGCCAGCTGCCAGTGGAGAGATCCACATCAAACAGCTTTCAACACAGTGGGTGACTTATGATCTGAAGTCACAGAAGTTTTCTGCCAGATTCACTTGTAGCTCTAAACCGATACAGATTTATTGGGAGGTTACCAGGAAATTTTACCCTTCTTGTAGCCCCTCTCCCATTCCCTTGTTCCCAGCATGCCCTCTCATCCCCTCTCTGGCACCTCAACTCCAGACACAAGCAGTGAGGAGCTGTAGAGAAAGCAGAGCCTGAGTCAGGACTGTGAGTATGAATTCTCCTGCATTTGGCCTTCCACTGTGGGATCTCCTCAAGGCTGCTGAGCTCTCACAAAGGTGTGTACCTGACACAGAGTTGTGAAGGGAGTGCTGTGTCCCTGATACTGACATCTGGCCTGCATCTGTCCCTGGTTTCAGTGAAGACAAGAAAACATATAATCCAATCACTTCTAGAGAAAGCTCATGGCTGAAGCACATTATTTAGACAAGTCTGCTGCGCCACTGCTACTAAGAAAGTATTGCTTTTTGAGTTCTAAGAAATAAAACTAGGAAACACAGGATGACAGAGAAGGTGAGAACATTCATTCCAATGTTACTCACAATTCTTTTCTTCTCAGATCCTGAAAAAGAAAGCAATTTTAAAATCCCTTTTTTTTTAATGCATTTCCTCTAATTTACTAAACAGAAAGCACTTTCATTTATGTACTTGTGTGTACTGGAATGAATTAGGCCAAATTCTCTATGGATTTTAAGATCCAGAATAGCTTATACACCATCAGAATGTTAGGAGGCATTTAGTTAATGTTCTTTTCAGTGCAGTAGTTTGATTTAATCAGCATGAAGTCTGCCCACATGTAAATGCAGTCACTGACCCCTGAAGCACAGAGCCAAACACTGATAGCCTGACTCACTCCAGTGGGCAAGACTCAGACCTCACATAAAGACCAGGGAGTGGAACCTACCCATACAAGGCTTGAAACCAACTCATTGGCATAAATTAATGTATTTGCTTGACGAAGAAAAAACAGGATTTACTTTTACTGCACAGTCCTGATCATGAGAATACTTTTCACATATAGGTTTTCTTCTGGGTGAGAAGCCCCATTCAAGTCAGCATTGGCAGGCCCCAGCTATTTACTCTCTATAGTTGGCATTGCCAGCATCAACATTTTTGTTTCAGCTCCACATCAAAATTCATGTGGGTGTAAAGCTTTCCCAGACACAGAGCATGAGCACATGATCCTCAACATTAATGAGGGAATTGATTAAGCTCTGCTGCACGTATATGCGTGCAAGAGTGTGAGCATAAGTACCAATTTTAGCTTGGCAGCAGTGGCTGTTCCATTGATACCCTGCCCATTTATTTGCTTATAAGTTTTCTTAAAAATATTCCTTTGGGGCTGGAATGTGTTCTGCTTGATTTTGACTTAAAGATGACTGAAGGAAATGATAGGGGCTGCTTCCAAGTTACAGGAGTCCAAAAGGAATGCAGTTCCTCCTGTACTTGCCCTGCTGGCTTGGTGTGTGAACTGGCAGGGGAGTGAAATGAATGACAGTGCCCTCTCAGAGGTGCCCAGAGAAGGATTCTTATCAAATGCTGTTTCCTGCCAAGTCTCACAAACACTGCCAGCATGCAATGACGGGGAGAAGTATTTGGCAGCAAGGCTCTAAGTTTTCGACATCAAACTAGGGGGAAGGGATGAGGACAAGTGTCACTAGCAGGGACAGGGCCACATTTTTTCCCCTACATGATAGAAGGTCTCCAGAAATTTTGGGAAAGTGTATAGGTGCATTTACCATACTGGTGAGGTTGTGTTGTAAGGCTTGCTTTTCCTCCTTCACTATCTGAGTTACTGTGAGAGTGCCCACTGCTGAGAAAGGATGTGTAAAAACCACAGTAGGAAGGAGAAGCAGCAGGAGTGCATCTAGGATGTTTGCTGATGGGCAGTGCATGGCAGATTCAGAGGACAGCAAGCCTCTTGTTCTTCAGAGGTGTCAATGTTTAACACATCCACTGGGAAGTGTGAACAAAATGTAAGGGAGCTTGTTTCCTTTCTCACACTCAAAGACATTTACTATGTGCATTTGTCAGCCAGCTAGGAATCCTGCTTATAGCATTAATGACATGATCAATCTTGCAGCATGCGAGTTTCATGTCAGGACAAGGAGAGAAAGGTGTTAGAACACACAAGAGGATTCTGAAGCATCATATTTGTTTTCCATCTCTACTTAGATACTCTCATGAGGCATAGGAGCTACTACCCAGATATACTGCTCCAAAGTGAATACTGTAAAATTAGTTCTGATTGCTGCCCTCCTGTGCAATGGTACTGACTCACTTTAGTCCCTTCCTACGTGCTTTGCTCATGTCAAAATTACATTAGCTTTTGGACAGCTGGTTTCTTTGTTGACAAAGTCAGCTTCTTTTCAGGGAAAAGCACCACAGGAGTCATTGACTCCTAGGTAACTGGAGCTGCCTGAGAAGGTGACACAAGCTGCACAGCTTAGAATACTGTGTATGAGGAAGGAAGTTGGATATTTGCCTTACAGAGAGATACATAAAAGAGGAGACACAAAAGGAACAAAAGAAACATGAAAGCTGTCACTATTTCCAGAAAGAGGGAAGAGAATCGGGAAAAGAGTTCTCTGATTCACTACAGACTTGAGGAAGCTGTCTTTGCAAGGAATGAGTTGGAATAGATTTGAAGATTGATAGATTTGGAATAGATGTGAGGAGAATGTGGAGCTCAAAGAAACACCGGTGATATAAGAGGAATGCAGAGCAAGAAATGAATCCCTGTTTCAGCAGAACTCTGGATAGACTCAGGGTGGATATTTGGATGAATAAGCGTGATGTATCTGAAACAGGAACGAACATATTATAAGGATCATTAGGAAAGGAAGGAGCTGACTACTAAAAGTTTGAAGGATCAGAAACTGGATACAAGTGAAACAAAAGGAAAACCTGTGAACAAGCACATTTGGAGTAATGAAGAGGTATATCACTTTCAAAAGTATCCTAACTCCACTGTGTTTCATGAATATTTTGAAATATTCCAGATTGCAATGATGGTTGCCTCCTTTCCCCCTAGCCAACCAATGTGACCACCTTGCCTATCTCTGTTGACTTCTGGTCTTGTTGGCAGCATGAATGAGTAATAAGAACCATACTCCTAGACTATTTCATTTCACTGTGCCACTAACAAGTGTTCTTTTAACCATAATTTTGTTTTGTTCCAGTTTAATTTTCTTTATCTTCTCAGAGGCAATGCTGGAAAAAGTTCATTATTGTCCATAAAATTATTTAAGTTGCTATGGTGATGCAAACCATATCGAATTCTTGCTATAGTCACAGAAAAACAACATTGGGTAAATCTTTGCCAAACTCTTTGAATACGGTTTTGAAATTATTACACTAGAGTTAAACTGGCACAAGGCTGGGCAAAATTAGGCTACTCAGAAGTGCATCACTAACTGTAGATTTCTGCATATGGTCAGTGAGTGGCCTGGTTCTGGGTGTGAAGCTGCTCTGGAGTTCTCTGTTGCCAGAGGTGCACAAGAAATGGACAACATAGTGGCCATAGACATGGGCAAATGTCATAAAGAGTTACATTTGGGAAGCTGGTGTTTTCGACTTCCTGCAGTCTATTCTACATCTTGTGTCTACTCTAACAGATGCTGAATTCCTGGAGCTGATATCAAAATCACCTTCCCTGAAAAGCTAGGGAAAATACTATAACCCTTAACAGTAAATGAAACTACAGTGATCCTTTAAATCGGTCATGTGAAACATCTGGATTGTAACTTGATTTCAAATCATTTCTACAACAGAGATAGGGCATTTCCCAACCTTACACAGGTGGCTTTGCTGCCTTTGCTTTTCCTCCCATGCCTTCTTGCCCCATCACTCTTACCATTCCCTTCAGCTGCTTCAATGCCCAGCCCTATTTCAAACTTATTCCAGCTCTTCAACTTCTCTTCACTAGTCCCCTTAGCTTCCCAAATTATGGGGTTTTTTGTTGCTGTTAGCAGATATGGCCTCAAATCCTTGGTAATGAATCTGCAACAGTTTATCAGCATATGCTCGGCTTTGTTCCTCATTAGTTTTGTACCTCAGATGAGCTGATTTCTAATAGACCTGAAATTCAGCCAAAACACCTGGCTTAGATCTGAGGCTGATTAATAGTGCCCCCAACTCATGGCTCTTCCTAATAGTGTACAGTAGCATGAAGCAAGGAGGAAGGGCATGGATGCCAGCAGGACTGGGAACACCAAATCACCCCGTAGGACTCCAGGCATTACAGTGTGACAGGCATCTCACAGAGTGGAAATGACACTGTTGCAAGAAAATTATATACATAATAAATTACAGAGGTCATGCTGAGGCTAGGTTTTCAGTACTATACAATACACAGGGGAAGAAACAGATCTGTTAGCTTGTTTGTCCTTCCAGGATAGCTGAATACCAGCAAAATACTGTCAGTTTTGGGGAGCTTGTGAATGCAAGATACAGCATTTTCACAGGAGCTAGATCCAGATTCTGGAAGAACTTTTCACAAGAGAAAAGAATGTTGTTTAGGTTTGCTGCTTCACTAAATATAGGACTCCTATCTCTGCAGTAGTTTCTCTTTAGATATGTACTCCTCTCTCCTTTCATTCTCAAGCACACCCAGGCACACAAACAAAAACAAATGAGTTATAAACTAATCGAACTTGTTTTCTTCAGGTTGGAAAGGAAAAGAGATAATATTTTGATTTCAATTTCCAAATCTTTGGGAGGTGCTCAGATATTATCTATCATAGTGCTTAAGCTTCTTGCTGTAATGGCATCAAGTGTCTCCCAAGCAATTAAAAAGCAACAATCAATTATCAAAACATATTTTGCCATCAGTTCTCTCACCCATTTCTGCTTACGAACAAGCATTACAAGCAGAATTTTTAACTGTGGAGTAATACTGTGAGCTTTCTGTGAGCAAGAAGAGCTGTAAAAAAGGCAAAATTTATTTTTGGTCTTAGACCTCTAAGATCGAGGTCACTTTTTGTTCCCTTAGGAATGAGATATTTTGTCCAAATCTGGTCTCAGTAACTCCTAGAGTCACAAGCTTCCACTGTTTTGATAGTTTCACTGTTCCTGGAGAAAGTGACAGGCATCATCAAAGAAGAACTGATGGAGCCTAATTTATTCAGGCCAATTCCACGGAATTTCTCCAAATAGCAGGCTGAAATGGGGTGTTAAAATCCAGATCCTAGCTGAAGTTAGCATAAAAAATATCAATGTGTGTGCTGCTGTATCAGTAGTCTATGGCAGCCCCGGTGTTTTCATAGTGTGAAGCTTTATACTAAAGCTGTCTTATGCGAGAGTCTGCTGCTGGATACATCAGTGTTTTATTTCCCCAGCATGGATATTTGGGACTCCTAAAGCAGATCAGAAGGAGCCAAGAAATACAAATACAACAGTATCCTCAAAGAGCTTGGCATTATGAAGAATGCAAGTTCTCCATGTTGCAAGCCTTCTTTATGCACACACACACAAATGGCATTATTTGGGTTCAGCTTTCAGCAGATGTTCTTCCTCTGACACCAATTTTCCTTACACATTATAAACAGATAATCCTGCTTACACATCCTGTCAAGCAGACAGAGCTGAGTATCATTTGTATACTGCTTCTCTTTAAGTTGCCCAATAAACATTTCAGCGGCTTCATGGATAGGGGGACACTTACAGGACAGCTCCTCAGGAGGCACTTCTGGGGGAGGAAGAACTTTGTCAGCAGGAATCCTGTGGTTTTGCTGTGTTATTCACTGCTGTGTGTTTGGGAGGCAGGAGAAGAGCCCTGTTGCAAGGAGTAATGGAAGTTGCAGAGGGCTGGGAGGCCGGGACGGCGCTTGGAGCTCAGGACGCCGAGCAGCTGCTCCTCACTGCCTGACACTGGGACCAGGCTGCACTGTGGGTACCAGGCTGGGGAAAGCACCTTAAAGTAGCAGTTTATAGTTTTTGTGAACAGAAGCCAAGTAACTTCGTACAAAATCCCGGGCCGCCAAGGACAGAGCCACCCAACAAGAACATTAGCTGACTAGCCGAACAGTGGGAGGATAATCATGAAAGACCTGAAAACCACCAGTGCTTTTGTGCCGGCCGTGATGTACATTCGAGAATTTTTTGGCGAGCTTTCAAACAAAAAAAAAACTCTGAAGAGAAGCCCGATGGCAGCAACCAGCCGGCTCCGGACCCCTCGCTGCCTAAGAACAGATTTATTTTCCCTTTGAGCTTTCCCTAGACTAAGGTGACACCAGAGGAGTTTCCACAAAAACTTTGCAGGCTGAGAAATACACAACTACTTCCTTCAGAGGCGGAGACGCCCTCCACTCGCTCCACGAGCCTTTACCGGGTGCTGAACCCGAGCAGGGGCTCACCGAATCCCCCGAGGGGGGCTGCCCAGAGGAAGGGGAGCCAGCCCAAGGGGAAGGACAGTGGGTTAGGGGAGGCTGTTCCCGGCCCGAGGAGCGGCTCCCGGCCCCGTGCTGAGGGGGGCGGCGCGTGTCACGCGGGCGGGGCGCCGGCCGGTCACGTGACGCGGGAGAGGCCCGGCAAGGCCCGAGGAGGAGCTCGGCCGCCGCCATTTTCCTGCGGCGCCCAGTGCGTGTCCCTGTCCCCGGCCGGGCGGGCGCGCAGGGGGAGGGGACGGCGGCCGGGGAGGGGGGCGGGAGGAGGAGGAGGAGGAGGGGTCCCTGCTCGGGTGACAGGTCCGTCCCTGAGGGCGGAGCGGGGGCCGCCTGCGGCACGGCGGGGTGAGGAGCCCGCGCAGCTCCATCCCCCCGGCGACTCCTCCCGTCCCGGCCCCTGAGGAGGGAGCGGAGCCGCGCTCGGTTCCAGCGCCGCCAGCGAGCCCGCCATGTCCGGCCAAAGCCTCACCGACCGCATCACGGCGGCGCAGCACAGCGTGACCGGCTCGGCCGTCTCGAAAACCGTGTGCAAGGCCACGACCCACGAGGTCATGGGCCCCAAGAAGAAGCACCTGGACTGTGAGTACCGGGAGGGGACGGCGGCCCGAGGGATCTCCCGAGTGTGCCACCGAGGAGCGGGATTGCCCGGCCTGTCCCGGGGTCCCGCTGCGGGGCTGCCGCCCATCCCACCGGCCTCGTGGGGACGGGAAGCCTCCTCAGGCGGAGCAGCTCCGGGTTTCAGCACAGGGCATACCCGGAGGGCGGGGGCGTAGGGTCGGGGACGTGGCGATGAAGAGCCTGGGAGAGGCTGTTCGGTATATCTGCTCTCCAAAAGGGGCCTTGCCAGCTCTTCCTTATGCGCAGGGCCCCGGACAATGTGAGCTTCCGAAGGACGGGACCTGCCCCATACCCCTTTCTTCGGGAGAGGGAGAACCGCGGAGGCCAGGCAGAGGAATGGGCTGCAATTTCCTTACTAATTGATCTCATTTGCGTCGTGCTAGGGCAGCACTCCCCCATTCTCTAGAGGAGGTGCAGGAGTTTCAGGAAGCTGATCAGTTCTCTTAATTATTTTCCAGGTAATCTACTAGGAAAAAAAGAATCCCTCTAAAATGATCATGTAGATCTTCCGTGTAGGAAAATATGTGAAACGACTGTTTAAGGGGCAGGCAAATCTCTCTCAGTAAGGATGTTCTTCTTTCTAGTCTGTCCCATTCAGTTTGGAATATGTTCTAGGAGGATTTCTTTAGAACTTCAGTACCTGATCTTAACATACCATACAGGGTCTGGCCATTTTTCAGCTTCTATTAAGAACAGATCAAAGGTGGGAAGGCTTAAAAGGTTTTCTATCAACTGTAATCTGTCCAGGTGATTATGAAGAGAATGATGAACACCAAAGTTCACATTAGTGTGTCTCCCACGGAGCTGTAAGGTCACAGGACTGAGGAAGTTCTTGATCTGAATACCTGATTGTCTTGCATCTGTTTATTCTAGGCCTTTTAAGGACAGCCCCCCCACACCTCTACTCCCTTTCACTTTCCCAAATACATAATAAAAGATACTGGGGAGATTGGTGTCTATGCCTTCTCTAGGTGTGCTTTCTCCCTTCCTCCCACCCACATCTGCAGGAGAAGGTTGAGTCTTCATGAGTCTTGAGTTTGTGCCTTCTGAATTGCTCTGTATGCAAATGAGGGCACCAGATGATAGTAGTAGGATTAATTGTACTGTAGTTCTTTCTTCTTTCCACCAAAATGTGTGCATGTTAAAAGTTTCAGAAATTCCTGTTCTACAAGTGCAATGTGATTAATTTTTAGGGTAGCCCCGGAACACCTGCCTCTGTCTCTTTTTGGTATTCCCTCATTCATTCATCTTTTGGTTGAAGATGATAATAATTGAATGGTCTTGTTATTCTTGGTTAGCTGAGGGTGTCAGAACACTGAGGAAATCTTTGAGTAACTTATTGGCAGGTAGAGGAAACACTTTGTCATGTGGTATATGTATGAAATTGTGATGTTACTGGGTTTCACACAGCAGAAGTGAGGCTTTCTGGAAAACCAACCTTGTCAGGTTTAGCCTGTAATAGTGCTAAAAGCATAGTTTCAGTAGAAAGGCATTTAGGAGCTGAATTATTTTGTGGTAGAAGCTTTGTTGAAAAGAATATGAAGCTGGCCAGAAAACTGCTCTTCAAGTAGGGTGTGTGTGTTTAAAAGGGTGATGTTCTGAACAAAGCTGCTGGGAGACAACCTAATGGAGACCTCCAGTGTGCTGCTGCAGAAGGGTGCCTGGACTTCCTTAGAAAGCTGCCTGGTAGTTGTTGGATGAGAAGACCAATTCTGTGTTTCCTTTTTCTACTCTAGATTGTCAGGAGTTTTAGTTTCTGCCTCTCTCTGAGAATTCTTTTATCAAAGCAAAGCAAACTTGTTTTTTTTTTTTTTTAATTAGTCCCTCTTTTTAGTGGTTAAAATAGATCATGGCTAGATGTTTTGTATGCTATCCTAATATGTTTGTTAGAAGTCTCTGTTCCTGGCATCAGGAAATGACACATGGTCTTGTATTTTGAACTTTTTCTTTGTTCATACCCTGTATGGTTGTATGCTTTAAAATAAATATTTTTTTACACAAGCTGTGACTCGAGCCCCGCTTCTGAGCTATTTGTACATATCTTCCTTTTATGACAGTTTAACTTGGTAGGTGCTGTGAACTGACATCTCATTGTAAATGACAATTAATATACCAGTCTTCATAGGCAGCATGTTGCCTTTCTATTTTTCTGATTATTGCTTATTATGTTAACATAGTTAAAACTTAATTCACTATAGATTGTGCCCTGTGTGGGTGGATAAGTTGAGTTTTCCTATACTGTCCTCTAATGAAGACTTAGTTTTGTAGCATGTTCTATAACCATGACATACATTCTTGTTACTGTATTTCTTGTACAGATCTCAAGATTTCTGACTGTCCTGTTAATGAAATTCTTTCTTCATTAAGCTCGAGCTGTCATGAACAGATTTAACTAGCTCAGCCTCATGTTAACTCATAAAAATGGAGGGAAGTCCAACACAGATACTCCTGAACATAATTATTCCTGTTCTTATTTATCTTGTTCCTGACAGTGTATGGAATTTGAAAACTGAAGTGCTCTCCATCCTAGGTTACCTCTGTTTCCCTCATTGATGGTTATCTTAATCAAGGAAGGTAAAACCGAATTCTTTCCTTGGCTCATGATGATTAAAATGTAATATACTTCAAAGAATGCCTTCTCTCCCATTACAAAGCTTAGTTGTTTGGTTTGAGGGAGCAAGACTTCTAATTTACAAATGGACATGGCTTATGATAGGTGGTAACATCATCTTGCGGCTGTGTACTTGAACCCATGATACTTTTTTTTTTCCTCTTCTGTTTTGCAGGTCCAGCCTTAGAGCTGGGCTAAGGATTCTGTTTGGTAATCTAAGTGCTGCTTTTGTTATGATGGATTACTTGTTTTACGGAAACCTCAAAGCATAGTTCATGAATTTCTTTTATGGAAAACCTAGTTTCACTAGAACTTTGTCCCAGTTTTTACACGTATCTGAGTAGTGGGAGCTCTAAACTGGTTTGTGGGTTTAGCTTGCACACTGAGATCAGTACAGCCCTTTCTTTCTAGTTAGCTTTTTGTCTCCACGTTGAGTGATGGATAGTGATGCTAACTCAGAACAGGTGCTTTAGGCTGTTGGAATATAAACTGTGCTGGAAAACTTGTTGCCAGATTTCACTCCTTCTTTACATGATTCTGTGGGAGGTGTCCTTGTGTACGTACATGTGGTGGATAATTTATATTAGGAATACCTGGAAATATGTTAATGTTAGGGATACCTGAAGCTAATGCCAAGTAGATTTCACTGGGTTGGTTCAGCGAAAGTGGTAGCAGCGATAGCTCAGTAGCATAAAAATGTTAGTGTACATGTACATGTTGTGGAGTGTACTTAAAACAGCTTTGTTGTGATATGCGTTTAGGGTTGGCCTCTTGAATGAGCGTGGTGTAGTAACCCTATCTGCTTGTAGCTAATGGAGCAGCCCTCTTTAGAGGAGAATGTGGACGGATGACTTGGAAGGAAGTTGTGATGCTGTAATTATCTATTCTTAACAGGAAATATCTCTGTAATTAAGCCAGAGTGTAATTTCCTTGATTTCCTATTGTGAAAGAAAACGTGTATTTTTTAAGGAAGACAGTAGTCCAGAACCCTGCCCTTTGTTGGGTAGATGTCTGTGAGAAGCTGTGTAAGTGAAAGTAAATGTGAAGGAGCTTTTTGGGAACTTAAGAATTTATCACTAGCGTCAGCTGCTTTGGTTTTGTCTAGAGGCTACTGCTAGGACAGAGGCAAGCCCAGCTAAAGACTTGCTTCATGTTTCTTGAAAGCTTCTGTTTCAAAATGAGATGGTACAAAGAAGGTAACTTGTGGAACTGAGGAACAAGGATTGTTGCTTTTCTCTGGATCACCCAACACATTTGTAGAAAAGCTGGGAAAACCAGTGTTTTGAGTGTTCACTTGCCTTTACGTGCTAAAGTGTAACTGGGTGATGAGGTGAATTAACTCCTAGTTCTGTGGATACTTCTGTGTTCTCCAGTAGAAACAGATTATCCATGTTCCTTTTATGGTATTGCAGTGCTTCAACAAACTCGCATTTTGTCTCTGGTTTTGGCAGAATCACCTGAAGTTTCTTGCAGCTTTGCTTCCCATTCTGTAATTGACTTAAATTTCTGGAGGCAATCCATTGTTATTTTTGCTTAGAAATGTTCTTTGTAACTGTAATTATTTCAAATACAGATAATTGCATTGTTACAGCTTTCTTTTGAAGTATTCCGTTTTCTCTCGAGTTTTTTCTCTGATTCCTTAGTTTCTTTCTTTAGCCAACTTTCTTTTTACTGGAATTCCTTTGGAATATTTGTTCGTGCCTTTTAGTAGAGTATAAGAGCTATCATACTCCTCCTGGCTGCCAGAGGGACAATTTTCTACTACAGCTGCTCATTTGCAGAAAGAATAGCCATGTAGCTGTGCAGCTGTTGTTTCATTTTACTTAGCCTGAAGGAGTATTCTGCTTCAGATGAAGTAAGAGGCAGGAGCTAAGGAGGAGAAGCTGTAGGACACCTGCAATCAGCTTCCTGTGAATCTTCATACCAACATTGTTTCCCATTGGCTATGATTATTCAGGTCTCATGTAACTTTGGGCTATCTCTAGTTGAGATTTTTTTTTTAATTATATATATATATTTTTTTTTTTTTTAATGGTGCAGTCATCTCTTGCATTTCTAAATGGACGCTTGGGAGAAGCATTCTTTTGTAGTTCAGCCTGTGACCTAATGATCTATTTCAGTCTTCAGTTCCTAATCCTAAAATCAGGTTTTGATTTGTAGATGTGAAAGTTTTAAGTTGTCCCTAATGACTTGTCTTACAAAGTAATGGTAGTTTGCATAATAATACAAGAGATGACTTATCCAATGTGGAATTTAAAGCTTCCCGACTTTGACTTTTACATTTGTTGCCTTATGTAAAGTACATGATTTGTTGATGATGGTAGAATTCTGGGAAAGTTCACTTACAAGATGCTACTGATGTCTTGCTCCCTCTGGAAAATGCAACATTATTTCTGAAGCAGGGACCTTTTGTATTTGGAAGCTTAATTTATTAAACTTAAGCTTCTTAAATGAAATTTGTCAATACCATTAAAATATTTTCACTCAAAGCATCTCACACATCAATTGATGCTTTAAAAATAGCACATAGTAGCTTTACTACTGGTAGGATATGTGCACTTTTCTGTAAACTATGAAGTAGTTGTTTCTTAAGCATGATAGAAGAAATCAAGTAAGAATTGTAAATGACTTGTTTGTAAAGTCTTTAAGCCCTCTACTGGGGCAGTTATTTAATATTTTCAAGTAGTTTGCAATACAAGTTTAAAGCAATAATCTCAAGTATGTGTCCTTTTGAGTGTTTTAGCAAACTCTTCTGCTGCAAACTTTGCTTTTGCTCATGAGTATGTGAATTTAACCATTAAGATTTTCTGCTGGTCAAAGTCTTAACTCTGGGAGTAGTTGCAGTTTGGAGCTTAATGTTATCTTGCAAAGACTTGGGTTCGAGAGGGATTCTATTACTGATTATATCTACAGCCAATTAAAAGTAACCAACAAGTAACTAGAAAAAAGAATGCAATCAAGTGGAAAGAAGCTTGTGCTGCTATAATATTGTTGGGTTTGGTGTTTTCCTTGCTCTTCTGGCCGTTTTCTCCATTGTGAAATGATCATGAGTGGGCAGTTTATGAACTCTTAGTAACTTCAAAGTAGCTGTATCTTTCAAAACTTGAAGAAGAAATCTTGTTCTACTTTGTATTTCACCCCTGGTTTATATCAGAGCTTTAGCAACTGGATGGTAGTTTCTAAACCTAAAAATGATGTTAGTAAATTCAGTGCTAAGGTGTGGTAGGCTCAAATCTACTAGCAGTAAATCCAAGTTATGACTAATGTGTCACAAATCGGGTATTGGGATTTTAGAAATTAGGGAACTAAGCTGTATTTAACTATGTGAAGATAACTTAATGAAGTTAAGCGTTTCATACTGATTTAGTAAATACGCTGGATTTTCTGATTGTGACTAAAAATCTCCTGTGCTATTTTGCTAAAGGAGCTTTATTAAAGTAATGCTTGTCTGGATCATTTGCAATGTTATACAAGGGTAAATTACACTTTTATAAGTTTTACCTCAGAAGAGAAGATGTAAATTAAGAAGATCTACATTCAAATTTGACTTGGGCATGTTAATTCACAGAATGAAGCGTAAGACAATTTACTGGAGTTAACAGTGGTGGCATAAAGGGAAATCCTGAGACTTTTATGCAGGTCATGACATAAGTAGTCTAAATTAATATAAATGAAAAAACCTCACAAAGTGGGAATTACACTCACTCTGAGCTCTTCTATATACTTTCATTCATACCTATGTTAATTTACTGAGTTGCCCTTATCATCTCCTTTTTTCTCCTGAAAAGACACTTTTGAAATCTTTACTTGCTGTCCTTTATTGCCTCCTCCCAAGAAGCAGTCCTTCAGTCACAACATTTGTACACTCCAGCAGCGGTGCCATTCCAGCAGGACTGATTCTTTTGCTGATGTGGGAAGTGAGAAGTTCGCATGGGTTGAAACTGCTCTGGCATTTCACATATTTACACTAAATATGGTGCTTGCAGTAGCTCAGCTATTGCAGTTGCTGGCTGTGTTATGACATCAACAAAGTGTCTGCATTGTATGTAACCTTTCTTGATTTTTTGAATAGTTAGTTTAATGGTGAATCCTTAATAACACTGTTTCCTACTTAAATAATTGGTGTATAAACAAATTTTCCATGTTAATAACTTGTAAAAAAGGATATTCTTCTATCCATTTATAAAAAGGTAATAATGAGGTTCCTATCATTCTTTAATTACTTTAGTTTAAAAAAAAAAGAAAAGTGAACCCAGCAAAACCAAACCAATCCACTGGTATTCATCTGCACAGGGTAAGTTCCTAAAGTTACCATAGTAAATCAGATTTCAGACCCAAAGTGGCTAACATACAAATTTTTAAATTAAACTCAGGCTACAAAGCTATAGACACAGGTAAGCATGGTTTAAATACTTATTTTTAATGTTAAAAAAACCAAGTATTTGCCTTCAATTAGACAGTCAGTCCACTTGGAGCAGCTCTGGTTGTCTGTGATTTGTTACTCTATCTACCAGATTGAGAGAATTGAATGTCTTGGCTGTCAAAATGTAGAAGTTGGTGTCTTCATGTTCCTTGGTGTTCTTAAGGGCTGCTTGTAACTTGCTTTGCTGTTGGTAGTGTTTGGGTTTTTCTGGGGTGGATACTGACCTGTAGAGTGACACGAAGAGTTTCTGTACCTCTCTTTTGCTATTCAAGTGTGTGCTTTTTGTCTTGGGTTTAGTTTTGTTTAGCATGTCCCTCTCTTCCCCACTTCTTCCCATATGTTCAGAAGTTGCATCACAGTTTCACCTACATTTGCTTGCAGTTGTACTTGGTTTATTTGTTCACCCTTGATAACAAATGGGTCAATATTTAATTGGAAATGGGGTCACACTTGAATTTGCTTCATCCCTTTTCCTTCTCTCCCAATATTACCATAGTAGTTTCAGCCATCACTGCAACCTATTTCAAACTTTATGAATTTTTCTCATCAGCAACTCTGTGTTCTGGATCTGACCTCATTTTTTATGTGAAGTGTAAAATCTTGTTTGAACTGTTGTGGTGGTGAAGTCTCCATACAGGAATAGTGGTGTTATTTGATCATGTTTAATTCTGTCCCCTGTTCTATTTGCCAGAAGCCATTGGTGTTCATATAATTCATAATTCAACATGTGTACTGTTATGCAGAGATTAAAAATAATTTTCATTTAAAAGTCGGTTTGTTAGGAATATTGATTATGCGTTGCAGCTTGATACAGTTGTAGTTTCCAAAGCAATTCTTCATTTCTGGGTTAATGTAAAGCTGGCTTCATCGAGTCTTGCTAACTCATGAAATGCCTTCATTCTTCTGTCTCACAAAGGGCACTTGAGTTTAATATTTATGTTATGTCAGTTTGTAAGTTTTAGGGCTGAAATTCAGGTGTTTTACTTGCAATTACTTTTTATTCTTCATGAACCACAACTAGTTCAAATCCTAGTTGTAGGTAAAAAAGAAAAATGTCTTTTTGAACAATATCCTTGTGTTCTTTTATTCTCTTGAGAAGTGAAGTTTACTGTTTAAAAATATGCTGGAATCCTTAGGTAGATTTCAGTTTTGAATTAATTCTCTGGATGTCTATGTGCCTTAGCTTTTGTTGATATAGCCATGCTCTGACCAGCTGGTTTTTATTCAAATGATTGAATTTGGGTTTATTATCCTTTAAATCAGTTTTTCTGTTATATATTAATAACCTGTCTTAAATTCATTAGGGATTATTTCTCCCTAGGGTGTTTGCAATCCAGTCATGAGTGTTACCGTGCAGCACTGCAGAATAAGATTTAGAGTATCAAAAATACATGTGAAGTGGATTTTAATCATAGGACTAAAAGAAAGAAATGAACCCAAATGTGAACACCTCTGCATTTGTGGACTGTAGTTTTTTCTAATAAGGATCTGTCGTGTGTAGTAAGCTGTCACATCTGATTAGCAGTTGAATGAAAAGCTCAGGATGCACAACTGTTAGCTGTAAGCTGTTTGACACACAGAGACTAGTACGCTGTTGGGCTTTGAGGAAAAATGGTTGTCTGGATACAGACTTTTATTTTCAGATTGATAGTTAATAAGCTTTTAAAAGCCCAAGCTTTTTTCCTGACCAGTCTGGTTGAAATGCTTTGCCACTATGTAGCATCATTTAAGCCTATTATATGTAGCATAAATTGAGTCAATTTCCTATCAGGTTACTTTGCATTAAAAGTCTGGAATATATAAAATTTGTTTCAGTGCGAATTTGGTGTGTAAGTGGATGGAAATCCAAATAAGTTCTTGTATTACTTCTTATATACTAGGGAACAGCTCAGTTAGTTTAACTTCTGAAATTTGGAATTTCATTGTTATGCATTTGAAGCTCATGCATTTCTAGGGGCTGGTTTTCTCTCTTGTTTTGCTGGGGTATTTTGCTTTTTGTTTACACATAGTTTATGAGGATACTTTCTTCATATTTAATGATCTGTAAGTAAGATACAGTGAGTTGGAAGAGATGCTTTTGTCCTTATTTTAAACTGTTAATGAGGAGTCTTTGTAGACAGGAATGTGGTCAGTCTCTTGGTGTATACTAGGGCTGACACAAGATGTCTTAACACATAGTTTTGCCAGAGTTCTATGTTCATTTTAGCTCTCTGAGGTTTTAACCAATGAACAAACCTTGCTTTGAAGTAAAAGGAATAACTAATTTTTGTCTTTTTTCAGCTTTTCTTATGAAACGTTTTAAGGATAGAACCTGGTTGAAGGTCGTCTTCCTTTTACTGAAAACTGAAAGGCAGATGTTACTTCCTACTTCTCTTGGCTTTAGTTTATCTTGGAGGCTCTTTGTGATAGGGACATGTCTTTGTTCATGGTAAACAGAGAAATTCACAGCTGAAAGCTGTGGACACTGAGGAGTTCTTTCTGTATGCAATTCCCTTTACCCATCCAGTTTCAGACTTAAGAGTTTGAAACTATGTGTTGGCTCTGAAACTTTGTGAAACTTGATGACCGCATGGTCACTAATGAAAGGCTCAGGAACAGCCTCTAAAAGTGAGGCATGAGGGAAAGAACTGATTTGGATTTATGAAAGTCAGACGTAACAATGTTGCTGTAAAGAGGTTGTGTTCCCCTTGGTAAGGTTCTCTGCTTTATCTACTGGAAATTGGTGAAGCTTAGTGTATGGTCCTGGAAAAATTCAGCTTCGTTTTTACTCTGCATGTGAAATGCAGGTTGTTCCTGTACCATCCTAACCTCTTATCACAGTATATTTTAAAATTCTTACTCTGAGCAGCTTTGACATGGTCTGTAAGGGATGGTTTTGTTATGTCCTTGTAAGAAAGTGCTATTCAGATGTGCATTGAAGATGTGCTTGGGATGAGCCAGGGTGAGTCTTGTTTGGTCAGAGAGCTCCAAAGATCTCATGGGAGAAGTTAGTCTAAATTGAAAAAGGAAGTAAAAGCTAAATTAGGCAGGCATTTCCAACATTTCTATTAATAGGATGGAAGAATTTAGCTGTACTTTTGCTTGACTGCCTCCCGTCATGGAAGAGCTGCACACTCACAGCACATGAGTGTCAGTTGAAACAATTTTGTGGTGATATCTGTGTTTTTATGGATAGAGACGGGTTGGTTTGTTTGTTTTTAGCTCTTGTTGTCTGCTTTATCCAGTTTTCTAACGGCTCATGTCAAAATCTGGTCCCGTTTTGGTCAAAAGAAAAGATATAAAAGTGGCTGTCAGTAACAGATCTCCTTTAATGAGTTCACCTACTCTAAGTGCAAAAAGTGAAATACATTGTATGGAATTGATGGAGCTTGCATTAAAATGGCTGCAGAAGTGCTCTAAATCCATGTATCACGAACTTTCCTTGTTGCTTAAAAAATGGTGGTTTATAAAGAAGTGACACTTTTTTAACCAAAATGACTGGAATTGTGCATGTCGCCAAATGCTTGACATGGAAGGAGCAGTTTCTTGCTTGCACTTCTTTCTCCTATTTCTGATGGGAAAAATGAAAATTGGTCTCACTTAGGAGTAGGTGGAAGTCATAAAAGTCTTGTATGCAGAGTAATTTTTTTCAGTGTAGTGAAAGAGAAATCTCGACCACATCATACAAAACTGTGTGTTCAGACTGTTTCATATAACACCAGGGAGTACAAAATTTAGCCTATTTGATCTCCGAGATAGCAGCTCAAGTAGCCACCTGTGTAAATCTGTGCTGGCCTGTGTGATTTTCTGCCAGTTACTGTGTAGGAGAAGGATGATGTTTGATTTTCACTGAATGATAAATATTTGAAGTTTGAGAATTTGCTGCTTTGATCATTCAAAAATTCAGATGTATTTAGTTTATAATCTTGAGGGTTACTATTTTGTGGTTGACCAGCTTCTTCTATAGAAACTTTGAGGAAAAAAGTATTCCTCAGCAAACCTTCATTAAATTTTTGTTTTGTTTGTCACTTATTAGCCCCATGATTCAACTGTCTTTTATTGTCTTTTATTTTCCCGTCTTTTCAGGTTTTTCTACTTTTCTTGGGCTGCTGAGGTCATTGTTTATAAGCCTTTAAATCAGAGCTACACTGAGACCTGTTAAGCTCTGTTTAGTCAACTATAAGTGATTATCTGACAGGATGCTGCTGTATGTATTTCCTGAGAGACCCACAGAAAAGTGAGATACATAGATTATCCATACAAAATAGGAAATACTGCTTAGCTGGATTGTACTATGATGTGTGTGAAGTTATTTGTAGTAAAAAATCTGTGTTAAAGCTGTCATCTCAGCAGGTTTTCTCCAATAGCTGAGCATTGCGCTATATAGAAGGAAAAACATTTGTACTGTTTTGTAATAAATAGTACTAATTTTAAAAGTCTAAGTCATTTGGACTTCTATTTATTTTATGCCAAAAAAAGCACCATTTGTGGTAATTTTATCTACTGGACTTTTGATACTATATTAAAATGAACACAAATGAGTAATTTTTGCATCTCTATGAGGCTGGAAGAACCATGATGTAATAATCAAACCATTTCAGAATATGGCTTAAACCTTTTCAGTCTTAGTTTTTTTTCCTCTTTATCAGGTTAATTTTGAAAGTCTGTGTAAATAGATAACAACAGAATATGGAGTGTTGATTTTTAACCAGTATACTACAGGGACAAAAGGATCTGTAGTAGATCCTGGCACACCTTTAGACTCTCTTGACAGTACGGCTGTTCTGTGCAACATACTAGCTTGGACTCTTGACAAAACGAAACCTACTTCCACACTGTTAAAACTTTGGGGTTTGGTTGGGTGTTTTACAGTAATTAACCACAGCCCAGTTTTTTCCAGTAATCAACCAGAAGCTTTAGAGGGTGGTATCTACCAAGAAATGTGTCCTACCATGCGTCAGATAACACATCTTCACTGGCACTATCAGCACTGATGGAGGAAGGCAAATGCAGAGACATAACTCTTTAATAACTTGAATACATGCTTCCTGACAGCTCCTAAAGGCATTCAGGAAAACTGTGCTATTCATGCTCAGAGTTAGATTTTGTCCAGAGGGAAATCTAATTTCCAGAATCTTGTTTTAAAATGGGAGAGAATAACACTTATTCCAAACAACTTTGCTGGAGTAAGACCTTTGAGCTACTGAAATGAGACAAGTATTGAAGTAGGAAAATCTCAGGTCAGCTGGCTTTGGTTTTCTCCTATTTTTGCTTTTGTCTATTAAACTGTCTAATTAAAGATGCTGCACTGCTGTTCAAAGAGGAAATGTGAATTTCGTGTGTGTGATTAATTCCAAAGTAACAAAGGTCTTGGGAATTTTTTGGCTTAAAGATCTGTTCAGTGAGATGTGGTGGCAGGAAGTCAGGTTGGTGTTAACGCCCACTGGTTTCGGTTTCACTGTGCTCTAGTGTGATGGTACATCACTAATACAAAATTGCTTTATGGTGCCTCTTGGAATGAAGGGAAGTGCAAGGTAAACATGTGAGAAACATCTAAATTACACATGTGGATACTCTGTGTATTTAGAAGATAGATAACTTTAGATTCAGAAAGTGTGCTAGAAGTGTTTACTGCCAAAACATGCTGTGCGTGGAGTCTGGTCTTTTTCCTGTTTGCTCGTCTGTAATGCAAGATTAAGGAAGTCACAGGTGCTGGAAGTTGGCATGGGCTGAGAGAGCAGGAGTTGTTCAGTATGGATACGGAAGGCTTTGGGGAGACCTCACTTCAGCCTTACAGTACTTGGAGGGGGCTTGTAAAAAGGAGGGAGAGGAACTTTTTATATGATTAGATAATGACAGGACAAGGGAAAATGGCTTTAAACTGACAGAGGGCAGGTTTAAA
Organism: Turdus rufiventris; assembly: GCA_013186435.1. Taxonomy (NCBI): domain Eukaryota; kingdom Metazoa; phylum Chordata; class Aves; order Passeriformes; family Turdidae; genus Turdus; species Turdus rufiventris. Next base: position 1,901,400 of record PYHW01009633.1, read on the forward strand.
TTGCGTACTACAAAGAAATTCTTTACTCAGAGTGTGGTGAAGCCCTGGAACACATTGTCTAGAGAGATTGTAGATGCTCCGTCCCTTGAAGGATTCAAGGCCAGATTTGATGGAGCTTTCAGCAACCTAATCATGAGTGGCATCCCTGCTGTGTTGGGGTTGTTGGAATTCTATGATCTTTAAGGTCCTTTGCAATGTAAACCATTCTATGGCTCTGTGATAGGTACTTGGACAGTCTTTGGGTGTAATTTTTAACAGATATCATTTGAATGCTATATGACCAGTGAGCTAACATTGAGATTAGGAGTTCCTTGCAGGATTCAGGAGGGTTAGATACTGCAGCAAACCCTAGTTATGTTAAAGGCTTATCTTCTCAAAAAGTTGTCTTTCTGCAGAACTACTGTAAAGTTGTGCTCATTGAGAATTTTTTGTTTGGTGGTGTCCTCTTAACAAAATGGGCTGGGCAACAGTAATGTTGGTAGCCTTGCTACCGCTGCTAGCGAGGTGCCAGGTAAGGCATTTGCTGGTACTATGCCTGCATCCAGGAGGTATCCAGAGCAGTCTGCAATGATTGGGTATGTGCTATTGGAAGTACAACAGCAGCTTGTGCATGTTTTACAAGCCTTATTTTAAAAACATGTCTGTTAGCACAACTTGTTTTTTACTGTATGGAGGTGTAATAGCTATAGAACATTTACAGGTTCTTTGGAGCAGAAAGAAAGGGCTTTAAGTGCATACTATATAAAAAATTTCCAGAACACAAATGGCTTGGGCACTATTGCTGTCAGAGGCAGAGAACTATGTGGTAACATTCAACGTGTACATGGTGAGGAAGAGACACGAGGGTTAATATCTCTGGCATCACATACTGATCTCTCAGCTGTCTATGAACCATGGTATGTGTCTTCTCTATGCATCTTAAGGTGAAATCATAGGATAAACTCACATGTATGCAGGTTGCTTGAAATACCTTCATGTTTCCAGTACCATGTAAAAGCAGTGTTAAAGTTATGCGATTTTCAAAGTAATTAGTCTTAATGAAAGTTAAAATGTTCCACCTAATGCAATTCATCATGTTTCCAGCTATCCACTGTGTGAGTATTCACACTATAAATGATATTGGATGCTTATGTATGATTATAAATGATCATATTTAATGTATTCATTTAATATGATGCACTAATAATTAAGGATTTATTTCTGTGTCAGACCATTCAAAACCAAAGCCTGCCCAGCTACCTGTGCTAATGTATTCTTAAACAGCAGTGCTCATAGAGAAGCCTTAGGGTACATACCTGCTTTCTTGCTTGTCAGAACCTGAAATGGGGTGCATCCTCAAGTGTGTGCAGCTATGCACTCTGGAAATACTGACAATCTTGAACAAAGAACTATTCATAATTTTATTCATGAATGCATTGAAATTAGCATATGATCAGTGAAAAGGAATATTGGTTTCTCCCTTGTTTAATTAGGCCAGTGGGTTAAATATTCAGGCTGAATGTGCAGTTTATGCAAGAATTGTCATGTTACTTGGCTGATAGATGCAGACATTTTTCATCTTTTAATCAAAAATCATCTTCAGAATATGATTCAGAGGCTTGTTATTAAGCATGTTTGTAAAGATAGGATCAAGCCTCTAAGTTTACAGATACTTTTCAGTGAGAATAATATGCTAGTGTGTGTGTGGGAGCTAATAATTATTTTGGACTAGATTTTATGATAAAATGCTTTTAGAGGGTAGTGTTGGAACTGAATGTAGAAAAAAAGTATTCAGTAGTTTTGCTATGTCTTGCATATTTCTCAGTATTAGGGAGCTGAAGCAATTGTTGATTTGCTCTGTTTTGAGAAAAAATTTACTCTTAAGAGTGGGTGGCAGCTGGAAAATTTATCTTTAGAAAGGTAAGTAATATACTTTAGATACTTTTGTACTGATCAGTGGTTTCAGATTTTAATGAAGATAGCTCTCTCCTGTTATAACAACTGGTAGGTACAGGTAATGACCATGGGTTTACTGTTTTTATTTTGACTCTCAAACTTAGTGGAGCAAGAGAGTGCTGCTTTGATACAGATTGCTTAAATCACTTTGCCTACGATTTGGAGGGTGCTTAAAGTGGAGAATATGTCCATATGTCGTTCTAATTATGCTTTTTATTAGTAACTCGTGTGTTGGTACACACTGTGTGTCAACAGAGAATTGCATTGGTTTTGGGAGTATTTGCAGCTTCAGACCAAGATTAGAAGATGAAGTCACACTGATAAATTGGAATAGTGCTCTACGAATGCTTGCAGAGGTCTAAATGGGTAAGGAAGGTGTAAAACTTGCATCTAAAAGGATTATCTGAACGTGCAGGAACACTGTAAGAGGGTTTGGCTCACTTAATTTTTGTTGTAAACCACCAACGTGAGAATGTAGGAAACGTGGGCATCCCTCCATATGTCTGTAGAAGGAAGTAATTTCCATTATTCAGCTGGGATGCTATATTTTACTATATAAATTAATAAAAATATATGCGTTCATATGTATGTGTGTGTGTGTGTTTATATCTATAAATCAGTGAAACTGTAGAGAATCCAGAGGAGGTCAGATGAATTAAGAAGACTGAAAAGCTAGGAAATGTTGGAAGAAAATTATTTTATTAAGAAAGAAAATAGTAGTTTTTCCATTGTGAGTTGAAGTTTTTTTATGGAGAGTATGGATATTCAGTCTCTAGTGAGAAGCACAAGAATTTCTTTTTTAATGTGCACCAGAACATCAGACTTTTGGGATATTAATCTAAGAAAATATGGAACTGTAGAGATGTACAGTAACCATTGAAGACCGAGGCAGACATCTTGGAAGAACAGAAGATGACTGTAGTGGGATGGTTGAGTCACTCATTGGTGCCAAAAGTGGGAGGACTTGTCCACTTCTCTTTTTCCTCTCATTCTTCTTACCTTTGCATGTCATCATTTCCTTTTCTTGTTGTGGCTTTTGCCAATTTTGGTCTTTTGTGAGGCATTTTTTATCTTGTAGGATAATGAAAAAAATATGCTGTGTTGTGTCACCTCATGTGTCATCCCCGTTATCCCACCCACCACCACTGAGGTCAGGGGTTTTTCGTGTGGCTTTTTTTCCATTATGAGAAGTTAGCATGGTTCAGAGAAGTACACTAGGGCTGATGTAACATAAGTGATGGAAGTGTGTGAATGTTTGCAGGTAGAGACAGGAATGGGACCAGCCTGTTTTGTCCTAAGTTGTCATGAAAACATCCTCTGAGTTATATATCTTATGAATTTGTGTTGGTCTAAAATAATTAACTTCTTCAAGGTGTTAAACTTGCATGAAGATCTAGGTGAGTTAAGCTGTGGTTTGTATTCAGTTTGAATGGTAGAAATGTTGGGGTAATGCAGCAGTGGGGTAACTGGTAGCAGTAGCCATTGATGCCAATTTCATTGGGTCCAAGTCTGGACAGCTGTGAGCTTGGTAGCCTTTCCTTATGTATAGAGGGAAAGGAAGAGACATGAAACTGAACCAAACTAATTGTCACTGATAGTACTGGGTGTCTTTAGACAATTCCTCAGAGGGATCCAGGCTCCAACAACCTGTATATTTAGTCAAGCGTCTGCAGGAGCTGACTGGAACTTATATGCTGTCCAGAGGTTCTGGCCAACATGAATTATTTTATAGACTGGTGATCCTAAATGTGTGTATAAGTAATTTATTCTGCTATGATGATCTGGCAATTCAGGTTATTTTCTTACATTGAGCTTTAGAGAATCAGCTTCTCTTGTCTGAAAGTGTAACACGATTCTTTGCAGGATGAACTGAACAGCCTAAAATTGCTCATTTTTTCCAAGGAAAAATGCATCTGATTAGATAAGCAGATAAGTGCAAGAATTATGGTGATGGTATGTTCATTGTCTAAACTGCTCATGCTTGTTTATGTACTGTCAAGGTACACTGAATAAATGCTTGTGTAAATCTGGTTGTAACTGTTTCTGGATTAATGACACAAATTTGAAATGAGAATGCTATATTTACTATCTGTGGCTAGAGCTGTTGAGTCAGTATTTAGCAGTAGTTTAATGTTAGTTTTTAAAATGTGATGGGGGTACTTGGCAATTTTAGACAAAAGTGATGTTCAAGTCTGTCTTGAGAGATCAAATCTTGAAAGGTAACATAGCTACACTTGCCTTTTCCACAATATTTGTAACTAGAGAAGTTTGAATAACCATTATGAATATTAAATCAAGTGGTAATGTGGCTCCTTCCAGTATGTAGGAATTAAGATAAAGTAAAAAAGAAAAAGGAATATTTATGACCTACATAATGGTTTGAATTGTGCTTCACTTATTTCTAACTTCTTTTGCTGTTTCGTTTAGCAGTGCTTTGTTTGTTGAGGAGTTTTGGTAGGCATTACTAGTGTTTTTCAGAGAATTCTTCATTGAAAGCAGTTGTTCAACTGAACTAATTTTTACTGTATTTTTTTCAGAAGGTATCTTAATTAGTTTCTACAGTCCTCAAAGAAGTAAGTTACTCAAAGTGTTGCCATATGAGAAAAATGTGGAGTTAAAAGATACCTGAGGCAGTAATGCTGAGTTCACAGGGTTACTGAGAGTTTTAAAGTAATTTCTAAGAAGTCCAATAAGAAACAGCAGTTTTAAGTAGGAGACAGAACATGATAGTCTCATTTGAATTGGAAGAACCAGGCAAGATATGCAGCTTGATGAAATGAAAATATGAACCTTTGTCTATAGAACAAGTTATTCAACATTATAGTAAATCTTTCTGCATTATTTTGTCCTGCTTATCTAATATAAATTAGATTAAATCATAGTTCTTTTTAAAAATGGAAAGCTCAGAATAGAATGAGTCTTCTCAGATTTCTTTAACTCTTCCATAAATTGCTTCCTGAATCAGTGCATGTAACTGTTAAGATGCTGTTTATATGTAGAGAAGGAATTTTCAGTGGGAATTTTGACTGTTAATTTTACAGTGTGTGGTCCAGATTTCCTTGTCCACTTTCTTGAGGGGACTTGGGTGAAGCCGTGGGGCAAACTGATATAGTAAACTACTTTTTGGTAAAGTGGTTTGTTACAAAAGTGTTTATTCAGAAGAGAAACAAACCTAAATTTAGAGCAAAGTGTGTTTATGACATATTTTGTTTTAATCTGCAAATGTAGATATTTTCTGTTAATTAGAAAAATACTGAGGTATTCATTCAGTTTTCAAATACATGCTTGTTATATAATACTCTTCAGATTAAATTCAGCAGATTAAATATCCTTTAGTGAGTGGCTCAGAATGACATTTAACATCACTGTGTCTCATTTGGTCACTCCAGTATGTCATTTGTGCTATCCTTGTTTTTTGCACAAGCTCAATTTTTAGTTACCAAATGTATTGTTTTGATGAAGAAACCAGTTTTTTGAAAATTACAATTTGCATTAATGTTAAGAATTATTCTGAGTATTATTTTTAGACTAATTGCTTAGTTCTATAATGAAAAGTGCTTACTTACATCCAGGAAATTTCTAATCCTGTTTGCCATATCTAGATAAGGACATCACCTGTGGTAGAAGTAGGAAGTTATTTTGAAAGTTACTGCATGCCTGCATTAAGTTATGTGCTTTTAAAATGTCTGTTGGAATGTGTAGAATCAGATCTGAATATGTTAGGGTTTGCAGTTACCAGAACTGCTAATCTGTAGAAGTAGATTTTAATTATGGATTTAACAGAAAACTTTTTTTTTTTTGGTTCTTGTTTTGGTATTTCTGATTTCTTGATGTTTTCAAAAATGTCCTTTCATGGCATAGTTAAGTCCTCCAAGTATTTAAATATTAGAGAACAATTTTTATGTATGTTATAGAAAAGTTTTCAAAGAGCTTTGCTAGAATAAAACTGGTACATATTTATGAAGACATTTCAATTTTGTTAATTTTCTAACTGGACAAAATTAGAGCACACTCTTCACAATCACTGTGTCAAGGTGAACAGAAAAATTAGCCTCCATAATCCTAAATATCTATTGTCATCTGTAGCCAGGTGAAAAACTCTACTTGATACTTCTTATTGAACTGTTGGAAATAAGGGACTACCCTGACCTGCCAATTAATCAAGGAAGGAAGATATCTATTGTAGAAATTTGAAGAAAAAAAATACATCTGGGAAAGATATCTACTGTAGAGAGGTTATTTCTGGTATTTTATGTTACATTTCATGCAAAGTTAAAAAGAGACTTCTAGTTCAGTAAATAACAAAATAAAAATGGGCCGTGAAAAGCTTTGTTGATGCTAAGTTCAGTTTCTCCTTTTCAGATCTGCTGACAAATGTTGCATTACTGTAACTGGAACATGTTTATTTCTTTAATTCCCCCCTGCCCCCCCACCTTGTGAAACTTTCTCAATGTCCTTCTGGAAAGGAAAGATGTGGCAGGCATGTGTGCTTTCCCAGAACCTGTAACAGGACTATTTAAAATCTACATGGGCATATAGATCATGCTATTTAGGGGTAAGCAAGGGAAGTTGATCTTAAACCTATACAGTTTGTTTAGAAATAGTAAAAGCTTGCTGTAACTGTATTCCTAACAAAAAATCCAAGGAGGGAATTTTTTAGTAGTGTCTGACTTCTCAATGGTGTAAAACCAATCATTTTTCATCTCATTAACCAATTGGATGTGAACTTGCTGATTTCTGATGTCTGAATTTTTTTGCCAAGTTCCTAAAGTTGTCAGTGTTAACTGCTGCTACACTGTGCATTATTGCATGGGAAATGGTCGCACTGCTGCTTTTTCACCTGTTCTTCAGAAATGTTTTAGCTATTTAATAGATTTTTAGATTCAGCCATTTGCATTTTGATTAAGATTGCTGACCAAATGAGGGAGCAACTCTGTTCCAGTGATCAAGTATTTGTGTAGAACAGGAAGAAAATGAGACCCTACCTTAGAGGAAACTGGTATTATTTGAAAATCATGGTATGAATTGAAATCTGGGCAGCTGGAGAAAGGAATTTACCTTGAGTATTGACAGTGCAGATAATGGTGTCTTTTCCATTAATGTTTTATTTTTGTTTCAGCTTTTGGATTGACACACCAGCATTTTTCCCCACTCATTTCCAAAAGTATGATAAAATGAAAGTGTGTCAGCTTTGCATGTTTTGTCTTGTTGAGAAACTGGTCCCTTAGAGGAGAGTAAAATAGCCCTATATCAATAATTATTAAATCTTCAGCTCAAATCTAAAAGTCGTTTTGTATGGCCTTAGGTGAAAGGGGAATTGATGATGAGGAAATGCACACTCTTAAGTAAAATGATCTTAAGGATAGACGCTGTCCTGTATTCCATCATTGTGATTAGCCACAAGTGTTCCCTCATGAGTGTCAGTCCACTGACATGGCATGTTATCCCTTCAGTTTGGATGGTACTAAATTATGTTCTGTTGAACTTCTCTCTGTGGACATAAGTTGCATGAATATTAATTCATGCAAAAAATTGTTTATGTTTCCTTTTGTATTTAAAACATAAACCAGTTTGCTGTTGACTTCAATTTTAAATTTACTTGTAAACTTGATCTGATGTGTATTGGCTCTTTGGATCCACCAATATGTATTTAATATTTTTTTTTATTATTGTATTTTTTTTAACTGAAGGGATGTAATGTGTTTAGCTCTTGGCTCTGCCTACTCATGTTGGATGATCACTAGTTAAATTGCTTACTGAAAGCGTAGTCCTATTATATATATTTTTTTTAAATGGCACAACTATCAGTAACTTGGAGGATATAACCAATTTCTTGCTTATTCTAGCTAGAATCTGTGGTATGAAGAATGAAAAAGCAGTAGCTAACAAGATGGATATCTGTCACAGTTGCTTGACCTATTTTGGAGTAACTAGAGTGTGGAGCACACTTTCTGGCCTGGAAGATCTTATTCTTGTAAATATTTTCAGATTGAATCTTATGAATAGAAATATTGTTCAAAATGAGAGATACAGGTAAACCATTGGAAATAATCAAGTACTGCATGTACATAAAGTGTGTAAATCTGGCTTATGTTCAGTCTGCTCCTCAAGTTACCACAAATGAGACAGTCTGAAACTGTATCTGAAACTAAACTGTTAACAAAAGCTATTCTCAGCCTGGTTCTTTATAATCTTACTGTGAATTAATATGAGGAAGATTCTGGGAAAAGAAATCAAAGACTTGTTCTGGATAACTTGTGGTTCTTTTTTTCTGGGAAGGAAACCAGTTTTTCGTCACTTTGTCTTAGCAGGCTGTCTGGTGCAGAACAAGGTGCTGCACATGGAGTTAGGTCACAGGCACATGCTGAAAGCACACACATTCTCTGGGGTACTTTGGGACAGATGCCTTTGATGTTTTATTATCCAGCATGACTCCCTCATGTTTGCCATGGGTCAAGACTCACGATCTTGTACCATGGGGTGGCTAATCCAAATCTTCATGCCTAATGTGGAGTAGACAGTGTACTTTATCATCGTAGCCTTGTAGTAACGCGTTGTGTAGATGATTGCTAGTTCTTTCTTGTGTATGAATCTTCAGCCCTGCTCTACTTGTACTCTGCTTTGCACCTTCATATTTCTTTCACCTGGTAACATGAATTGCATAAGGCAATGGATCACTTGGTTCTTTCCTGTAGCGAAGGCTGAATGGTTGAAAGGCTGTAAACCTGAGTATTGTACAGTATTGTACTGTATGTTTTGCAGTAGTTAACTTGAACAGGGTTAGGCAAGATGCTTGCTTTGGTACAGGTGCAGTTGTAAATCTTGAAGTGTTGCTGAAATATCCATTGGCCAGACCTTTGTTGTGATTCCTTGCAAAACCCTTGCTTTTGACAGAAAAAGACCCAAACAGAAATGAATTATGTCAAAGTCACTTGGTGGTGAAAGCTTGAACAGTTATAACAAAAATAAAATCTACACTCTATTTAAAAACAAGCTACAAGTGTTTTCTTGGAAAATCTAGTTTTGGTTCTGAAACCTCTGCTGAAATTTGGTACATAATTTAGTGTGCGTAGGTAAATGGTGTTCTCAAAAAAAAAAAGGTTTTGTCAATCACTTAAATAACTCTAAGGTTTTTAGTCTTCAGGAATACCTGTTGGATTGCTCTTTCCGACTTGAACTTACTTTGTAACTCACTTCTGTTTGCGCCTACCTCTATTCTCTCTTTCTATAGATGTTGTATAGATTTATAAATTGCTTTAGATAGGAAGGGAGCTCAGGTTTTGTGATGAGCTCCAGTTTTTAAACCATGCTGAACATTAAGGGACTCACTATTTACAGGCTCTGGTGTCTGACCATTTCCCTTTTGCTTCTCATCCTTTTTTCTGTGAATCTCCAAGAAATACCTGATTGAAGGTAGTACTTATATTCCTTCTCTCTGCCTCCAGCCTTCTGTTTTGCTGGTGGAATAAACCTACCTCCTTGAACCACCTGGTAGCCTTTCCCTTGGCTGTCCCTAGCCACATCTGTGGATATGACTGTGCAATCGTTGCTGTCTAAGCTTCCCCCATGTAAGTCTCCCAACCAGCTGCAAGCTCAAGATTCTTGTTGCTAATTGCTGCCTTCTTTGAAACAAGGAATGATATTTGTTATCTGACACCTGTATGCTGTGTGTCTCACGCTGTGAAAGTTTTAGCAGATTTTAGAATCACAGAATTCTATGATTTTAGGTGGTTTATATTTCCCAGAAGAGTTTCTTTTTCTGCTGTGAGGGATTATGTGCCTTAATGCAGAAGGTCAGTACATAAAATTACTTGCCTTTCTGTAGTATTGATGGGGGTAACTATTCAGTCATCCTCCTTGACTCCCGTGACAAGATGATAAATGAAACGGACATCACTCTTTCACCAAGGGTTATCCTTTGTTTTCTTGATTATTCTGTTTCTGGTTTTGCTCCAAGATGAAAGCTGTTCCCCTTAGTGCTGTACATTTTGGTTATACATCTGCCTGTGGTAATGCTCGTAGCATTTCCAGTCAGTAGCAGTCTAGAGATACGTTGCTTTGGGGCCCCTAGGTTTCCAAACACATAGCTAGTATTTTCATAGGTGGGTGTGAGACGAGTTGTGTTAAGTGTAGGATGTGAAAATAACTATATATTTGTTCCTCTCCTTTAATGAAGGGTGTTTGTGGGAATAGGATAAACAAGAATGAACATTGTATGTGCAGTGTGGGATGTAGCGTAGCAGTGTGGGAAGAAGGATACCATCTTCTGCTGGCTGTACTATGCTGCTTATAGTATAGGTAACACAAAAATTGCTGTTCTAATTTGGGTGTAGCTGTGAAAATATTTCTTAGCCTATTTAGCATTGCTCATGAAAATACTTTCAAAAAGAAATTTCAGAGAGATCTAACTTTACTGAGATGTATATGGTGTAGGTACTTTGAGGTATTAGGACAGACCAGATTGTTGTGCATCTGTTCAATCAGCATTTTGGAGAGAGAGAAATTTCATGTTTTACTATATTTAGTTTGTAGTAGCTGCAGTTTTGTGATGACTCCCTTGTTTATGTTTGCAAATTTACTTCCACTGAAGGCTGGGGTTGCCTCTGTGCTTCTGTTCTTGCCTATGTTCTCTCCCAGCTGGTCACTGGTTCCTTGTAATGTGCTTGCACTCTTTCCCTCTGTGCCCCTCCCCAGGTTCATTCCTATGCTTTTTGCATGAACCCTCATTAGTCCTGTGAGGGATGATTTTCTGAGGGTGACAGAGTAAGCCTGTTTTCTTTTATACACTGCAACAGATAATGATTTCAAAGTTCAGTGGCATTTCAGACAACACTTCTCCCAGCACAAAATGTCATCCACACTGGATACTTATTTGGGGTGGGGGTTTTTAATGTTTTAAGATAGTGGATTTTCAAGTGCCACCTCTTCTTTTGTATTTTTAATTACTGTTGGTCTGTTGGCAAATGTTGCGTTTAAGAATAGAAGTTCTCACTTTCTAATATACACTTGCACCTCTTAGGCCAAAATGTGTGACTTGACACCCAGTGATGTCTGTACCTTTGTATTTAATGTATGTTCCTGCCAGATAGCCTTGCACAAATCTGCTTGTGTTATTATTTAGGAGGGAAGACCTGAAGGTGAAGAAGCTTCAGGGCTTGGTTTTAATGATCCAGTTCAGAGCATGTCTCTTGCTGAGTAATATCCTGGCATTGTCTTAAGAGCCCCAAATCATCATCCAATAATAGATAACCGTGACTTAAAAATGAGGTCATGAATGCCTGTAGTCATCACAATTTTACTTGTAGATAAAAGAATGTTTATCTCTCCATCTCATTACATTTATGAATGTGGAAATAATTTCCTGCTTCGTTCCTTTAATACTTAAACATGCAGATAGCAGCTTTTTCAGTTCTGACCATACTGGTTCTGAGTATGTGGTAGCCATGCTTACCTGCTGCTCTGGCTGAAGGAAGGTCCTGTCTTTCAGGAGTCCTTCAAGGTGAATGAATGTTCATAGCAAGATATAAAACTGTCTTCAGAGGTGAAACGGTTGCCTTCAGATTAAATGGGTGTTTCCAGTGTGCCTTGGTAATCCTTAAACAGGCAGGCATAGGGCATTCTGAAGTCTTGATTGTTACTGAACTACGGCCTCTGGCAGGGCTGTCAGTTTGAATGAAAATTACTGGATTATTTTTGGAGTGATAATAGTAGGAAAACTTTATCACTACTATGTTGCAATAAGTTAAGCTTCGTGTTAAATAATAGGAAGCTGTATTCTCATATAGTTGTTTCTGTTGTATTTGTCAACATAGTGTCGTGATCTTCAGTCATCATTTCCTTCATCAGCCTTTGGAAATAAGTTACTGGATGATGATACATTGTTCTATTGGTTGTACTGAAAGTATAGCTCCTCCTGTTTACACAGGTGACACAGTAGTTCAGGCTGAACAGAAATTGGAAAGCTTTGTTTTAATTAGCCAGTCTCAGGTCTTGTGTTCCTAACCATCTTTTTGGTTAACAATCCAACTTTGTTTGAATTAAATTAATCTGTCCATTTCTGACATTGTTGCTAGAGGCTCCTTTTTCCACTCAATATTTCCTCGCCCTTTTGAAGGTGTTGATTGCATTGTATCAAGACTAAACAGCATTTGAATCCTTTATTACTCGCTTTGAACCAGTGTCTGAAATGGTTTTCTGATCCATTAGAGGCCAGAAATCTGAGATTACAGTTAATTCTAGTCATAATCTTCCAGTAAAACTTAATTAAATTGTACTATGTAATAATTATTTTGCTATTTGATGCTTTAGGTGTTTGAAAGCTGAGAGATGTTTGTCAGAGGAAGTGTAAATCATTATGGTACTTCTGTTCCAGGGCCTTCTAAGGCAGCTGCAAAAGCAGTTGAATCTTGCCAGTGAGCAGCGTGAACTTTGTATTAAAATTCTGATAGACCAAAGCCATGGTGCTTTTCAGTATTTATTTTACTGGAAAACCCCTCTGTTTTCATCAGAAATACTACTATATAAAATGAATGTACTGATTTTTTTGGGGGAACATTATTGATATTCCTTCACAAAACTGACTATAACAGAAATTTCTGTATTGCAGATTTAATCCAGTGCACGAATGAGATGAATGTGAACATCCCACAACTGGCAGACAGTTTATTTGAAAGAACTACCAACAGTAGCTGGGTAGTGGTCTTCAAGTCTCTTATCACAACCCATCATCTAATGGTGTATGGAAATGAGGTAATACAAAAATGATGTGTCTGAGAATGAGGAGTTGCATCTCCTCATTTCTGTAAGCGTCAGCTAAATGCTTCCACTAACTCCTTTTGTAAGACAGTCTTTGGGTTTGCCTTTTTGGGTCCAACTCTGCCTGAACACAGGTCTCATTTTCTGTTTGTCTCCATTGTTTCCACTTCAAAGTCTGCAGTTCTAGAGTAAAAAGTAACTGTCCTAAATGCTGAGGTACTTTTTTTTTTTCCTATATTCATATTCTAATGATGAAAGAAAAAACCCAAGAAAAACTAACTCACACGGGATTCTAAAAGCTCAAAATGTAAACATTTTAGCCTTCATGTTGTAGCTAACTCTCTAGTCTTTTCTCCTAGACCACTTGATTCTAGTTTAATTTCTACCATCACCCCCTAATCTTTTGCAATGAAAACAAATGTATGCCTGTGAGTTGGCTTTGAGGGTCACTCTAGGACAGGGTGAAATAACACTAAACTGTTAACAGTTGAACAATTTAACAGACGTAACCCCAAGTCACACAAACGAAATAAGCTTGTTTTGTCTCAATTTGAATTCCTGTGGAACCTTATTGCTTGAAATACCCAGCCAAGCATAGCAGCAGCTTGAATGTTTTGCCTTTAAAAAAATGGAAAAAATATATTTCTAAGACTTTCTTAGAAAATGTTTGTAAACATTCATTTTTACTGCAGACAGTCAGAATAAGGAAAGCTATATGAACTTTGGAATTGAGATAGCTTTAGAAAATTACCAAAATTTTTCAGGTTGCATTCAGAGAACTGCTTCCTCTTACTGACTTGTCTGGGTTGGAGGGGGAGGTTAAGTTTTTAAACATATACTCATTTCACTTGCAGGTTATTGCTGGTCTGGGTAAAAAACTATTTTGTTAAGCTAACTGAGCCACAAGAGGGCAAACTTCGGTTGATGACTTGAAGCTTAAACTTTTTCTTTGGGATAATTGACACTTTTTTAAGACAATCTATGCACTTTGCACTTTGAGTCATATGAATTTTAAACTGATACCAAAATACTTCATAGTAATTAAAGGTATTTCATGGGACCACTGTCTTAAATACTTTCCATTAAGAGTAGAATTTCCAAACAAATTTTGCTTGCCAAATATATTACAGAAGTAGTGAGGGTGAGATTGCTGCTCAAAATGAAAGTTTTCACAGTTAGAAATAGCACTTGAATAATGAGAGTGCAAATTAATTATAGCACCATTTAGATTGCAAAGGATATTTAAGATCAAGTCCAACTGCTAACCCAGCACTGCCAAGCCCACCACTAACCCATATCCCCAAATTCCACATCTGTGTCTTTTATATACCTCCAGGGATGGTGCCTCCAGCTTTGGCTTAATTCCTTTATACGAGGTACTGAGTGCCTTTACTCTTCTCCACTTTTTTCTAAGTAACCTATGCGTGCTGTTGAAAGTCATGAAGTACATGTTATACTAATCAACATGGCTTTTTGTCTTTTGTCAAAATGTTTCTTGCAACTGAATGATTGGCTTCTTTTTGTAGCAGCTCTGTACAGGTTTTTTTTTTCTTATTGAATTGTGTCAATGATCTGAAATGTGTCCTTACAAGATGAAAACAGGATCATTCACCTTGTGAAACATAATTTGTAATTATATATAATTAGAAGTATTGTGATAGGGTGTTGATGCTTTATATGGATTGTTATGCTTGATATTTGATTTATAAGCAAACTAACATTTATATCACCTTATTTTCATGCTTAAGCTAAGTACCATTATAATTGTATGCTGAGCAAAGATGACTTGGCTAATTGGTAAGATTAAATCAGTTGTTATAAAATTGGAGTCAGTGAATCAACTATGAGCATATAAAATGAGAATGTATTTGAAGGGATTTTTCCAGAAGTTCAGAGTTCTGCATTCTGGCTTAAAGTAACTCCGACTAAACAAGGCCTTTGTGTAAAATACTACTTGTATTTGTTCACAGATTATGCATTAAAAAATAACTGGCTTTCTTCGATAGTTTAGCTGGTTTTTTTTAATAGTTTCCAGATTTGGAGTCAGTCTTAAGGCAGAAAGGCTGAATTTTATAACCTGGATAAAAAGTTTTCAGTACTGTTACCTCAATTCCTTCTCCTTGGTAACGCAGTAAAAGTATTCAATTTTTTCTCTTTCATCTAGCGTTTTATCCAGTATCTGGCGTCCAGAAACACATTGTTTAATTTGAGCAATTTCCTAGACAAAAGTGGATTGCAAGGTAAGGTGTCTTTTGTGCATTGAAAGTTATTAATGTGCTGAAGAACAGCAAAGACAACTTGGTTACTCTAATGAATCCTGTCATTTAGGAAGTAACTTTTGTGTCCATTTTACCTCAGACTGTATTTCTTAAATATCATGCTGCAATGATGTGGCAGGAGCTGTCTGCTGGATGAACATGTAGTATCTTTTCTAATACTTTACTTAAAGGCTTCTGACTGCCCTAGTGAAACTGATCTCAGTATTCCTCTTATTTCTATTGAGATAGACCTCTCCAAATGAGGCAATTTTGATTATTAGCTTATTTTAAAAAAATGCTTCACATCATGTCAGTGAGACAAGATCTATGTCTAAAAAAAAATTTAAATTACTTTTAAAATTAAAATTACCTTTGAGACTAATTCAGTGGGCAAATAAGTGTTTCTCTGGTTCAGATTTTTCAACTGAAGTAGTCCTCCAAACTGCTATGCTGCAGTCCAGTGCAGGTCTAACTGTACATGTAGCTGTCATTGTTTTTTCTATTAAGGTGGTTCCTTACTTTGTCTGCTGTTTCTTCTATTCTTCTGATCTTTGCCACAAGTGTACTAGAACAGGCAGCCAAAGTGGTTGCCTGAGAACAGAAACCCTCTCAGTTATAACCAAAGCTCTGCCAAATTCTCATCTTATTGAATTTTAACTCCTATGTTCTCAGCATAGACGATCAACAGATCTTTTCCTGAGTCTATACCCCTAGATTGACAGTTATCAAAATATTTCCTATCACTGCTGTCTTAACAGAGAAAAATTTCTGTCATATTGCAGTGTTGCCATCAAAGCCTTTTTTTTCTATTCAGTTGCAAATGAGACAATATTGCGGAGATTATGTGAACGCCTTTGTGAATGTATAATTTATTTTTTTATAGTAATTTCTATTGTAGTATAAGAACTTGAATAAAAATTACTTGGTTTTGCTTGTGGAAGTAATTTCCTTAGGAAGAGAATTGTAAACTTTTACATAGTTGAGGTTGTCTAGATATTTGTGGTATTGTCGGTTTGATTTGCATGGTGAATACAATGACGTACACAGTTATTTTCAGATTTTATTTTTGCACAATTCTACATAGTTGATGGGGCTGTCTTGTGTTAACATTTTGCACTTTGAGTAACATTCTTGTTCTTTGATTAGGTAAGTAATAAACCTCTGAAACTTGTTTTTTAGGTTATGACATGTCGACGTTTATCAGGCGGTATAGCAGGTATTTGAATGAAAAGGCAGTTTCCTATAGACAGGTGGCTTTTGACTTCACTAAAGTAAAAAGAGGGTAAGGACTGCATTTTGTTCTACTGATCTTGAGGTTTTGTCATATGTACTGTAATTCAAGTGAAAAATACTGATGTCAGCTCAGGCTTAATACAGACAATAATGGCTCCTTTTTTCTTTTGAGTATCTCCCATGACACACAAATTCTCAACTGCTCAATATTGTATATGGAAAAGTATATTTTACTTCAGTTGTTGCAATTTTTTGTCTTTAAACATTAACAGTTTAATGTAAAGGAATGAAAGATGGTATTTGTGGAAGTCTATATAAACAAAGTAGAAGTTTGAACAAGTCTTTCACAATAGCTTATATACTTTGTCTTTTATGTAATATAGAGAGGTGTGCAATTTATTTGTGCTTGTAACTCTGGAAGGTTTAAATGACAGGTGAAACACCTTGCAGTCCTTCATGGTGTATCTCTGTTCTTTCTTGTCACAAAATATCTGTGTGAAGTTTACTACCTTTGTGAAAGTAGTGTAAAATTGTACTTTTAATAATACATTGCAGCAGATGCCATCCTGAGTTGGTCTACAGGAATTCAGATTTTCCCTGAAAAGTGTGCTCATTTAAGAGAAATTAATTGCTTTGACACTAGGTACCTGTTTACATGTAAAATAGCGCAGTGCAGAGCACCAGTAGTTGGTAAATTACATGTTACAGTGACCAATGGAATTTGGAGCTGCTGTTTGGGAAGGCTGGAGAGAAGGTACTAATCACAGTTGAGTCTTTACATCTTTGTCCATTGCCTTTTTATATGGTGCTTTTTAAGGTTTAAAAACATAATACTAGTTTTACATCTGGGTGTCCTGTATCATCCATAAATTTATATTGAAACTAAAAACTTAATGCTTAATCCACAGAAATCTGAATTTAATAGTATTGAATGTATTAATTGTAGTAATGGGCTGTCTGATGATATTTTGCATTAATGTTGTGAAGGCATTTGGAATGGGCCTCAGAGCACTGTCCAAATCCCTTCTGCCTCCTTGCTAAGACTGTAGAGTCCATTTTGGTTTTGAAGTGTGATGGTAAAGGGAAAGGAGGATGCTTGGACTCCTTTTGCTCTTTCTGCCTTTAGAGTTGCTTGGATTGCCAGCAACACGAAACAGGATTTTTCCCACCTAAGATTTGTGTGTGGTAAGGTGGCTGCAGCTGCAGTAGAGAGATACACAATTGTTTTATCAGGCATTTTACATCTAATGAGGTGAATTATTTGGCCTGCACCTCATGTGCCTTGAGGTCCTTTTGTGAGCCAATAGGAGTAACTGTTCTGATGGCAGCAATCTGCCTTTTCTACTCCTTGATTTTTCTCAGGGCCCTCACACCCATGCTCTACCCCATTATTTTTCTTGCATTTGCTGTTTGCTGTTAGGAGTAAATGTACAGCACAAGTAGAGAGCAGGAAACAGCATGCTCCCCACTGTGTTCCAACCTGGAGAACAGCCACAAACTTTTCTGTGAAGATGCACTATGAGATTTGCACTTGCAGGAAGCATTTGGTTTGCTGTGTGCATGCTGATGAACTGCAAGACTGTCTGATTTGTCTTACAGAAAGCAGTTGTTTCATGCCACTGAGGGGGTTTAGTCTCTTCCTCAGCTGTTGCTTTTCTTGGATATTTTTGGTATTCATTTGATGGTCTTTTTCAAATATGCAGCCAATCTTAGTCTATTCAATCTGAACAGTTAATTAACAAACAAATATTGGTAGTCAGCCACTAAAAGGAAATTTCATGTAGTCTCTAGAATCTTTCTGAAAAAGCTTGTAAAACCTACAACTGTAATTTTTTTCTTTCTTACCTCTAAGTTGAAAAGAATCCAACTGACACAAATAATAATTGGGTGATTGAAAAAAGAATATATAAAAATTGCTTCAAAAATAATCTTTAGAGTTGTTTTTTGTTACCTGATGCATTATAACTCTCCTGTATTTCTAAACACTATCAGTTTCCCTTTCTCTGTGTAAAAATTCATCTTGGATTCATATTTTGACCAAATAAGTTGTTGTCTTTCTGTGCTGCAGTTATTATGGAGATATTGGCTAGACACCATTCCTAAGTACCACCAGGATGGCTGTGTATGGCAAAGACCTAAATGGTTTCTCTGACCTGGTATATTTTCTGTTGTTTCTTACTAACAGTTGCCTTCAAAGTTCATATGAAGCTTTTATTTTTTTTTTTTCACAACAGGGCTGATGGAGTGATGAGAACAATGAGCACAGAAAAACTCTTAAAAACTGTACCAATTATACAAAATCAAATGGATGCACTTCTTGACTTTAATGTAAGTTTAGCAGCATGCACATTTCTAACATATCGACTTGCTGTAAAAACATTTAGAGTAGGTTAAGATTAAAGGTCTTGCACTTGTTCCATGTTATCTGCACAATTTAAAGAGCACAAATCATTTTGTTCATTGGTATATCCCCAAGAAATCAGAAAGAAAAGATGCAATGCTCACTGGAAATAATGCTTTGTGCTAAATTACTGTGTTATTTTTGTGTACCTTATTTAAGAACGGTTTTTTTTTTTTATTGAAAAGCTGATTATTTCTGCTCTCTTCTAGTTATGTTAGTTAACATTAGGATTGGTTAACAAAAATGTCTGCCAAAATGATTTGATTTAATTCTGTGATGGGAGAAACTGGTTTGTTATGGTGCTACTTTCTGCTAATAGCCAGTGAGATGATTGGAAAGCCTGTCTTGAGATAGTGTGCTGGAGTTTAACTAGAAGTTTTCCAATAAGAAATGAATCCAGTTCAATTAACTTTTTCTCTCATCTTCTCAGGTTAATAGCAATGAACTTACAAATGGTGTAATTAATGCTGCCTTCATGCTTCTCTTCAAAGATGCCATTAGACTGTTCGCGGCATATAACGAGGGGATTATTAACCTCTTGGGTAAATACAACTGCTTTCTGCAATGCTCTGCTCTGGGGGGAACTCATGGATGATTCACAAGAGCTGCTCTCTTGAGAAACAGAAACAGTCTTACTGTAAAATATCAGCATTTACTGTTATTTCCAATGTTTGTCTGTGCAGTTGCATTTGACGTTGCTTTGTACCCTGGGATAGGTCAAATCTGAAAGCAAAGCACATCCAAGGTTTTATTCACTTAATTTTTTTCTTGCACTGCTTTGTTGGGGACTTTTGTGTGCATTGGTTTTGGGTTTGTTTTTTTTAAATTTTGTTTTACTGTACTGCATGGCAAACCTGAATTATAATATTGATGTTGGAGATTTTCTTAAGAAACAATTTGTGTTTTGTAGTAAAGGAATCAGTTATGGTCAGTTTCAAATCTGCAGTCACAACATCAGTGATTGCTTGGCTATTGAAATTTCAACGATGCTTTATTTCCATGATTGGCTCTTATATTCCTAGAGCATATCTTATCTTTTAAGGAGAATTACGAATTCGGGGTTAAGACCCTTTCACTTGCACATACTGGATATGAAGGGGAGCCTAAATTTAGGAAAAAATTAACTTTAAAGTAATCTGTTGACTTGCTTGATATTGTTGTATGTTGTGATTGGATGAAGCTACCTGGATGCTGTCTTTACCCAGTGCTTGCAAAATGAAAAGTAAAATCCAGAATAAGTCAGTAAGGGACAATCTGAAGTCAGTCAGTGTTCCAGTCTGAAGCCCCTGTCACCTTCCTTTCTCTTGGTAAGAAGTAACATTAAGTTGCTTTCACTACTACGTTGAGTGAAGTTTTATAAAAAAAAAAAAAAAAGAAACAGGCCTTGAAAGTGTTTTTCAGAAGAGGGGTGGAACCCTCTTGCTTTCAGCACTGATGTGTTCTAATCAGTTGTACTTCACTAGACCATAGTACGAGGCATCAGTTTGTCAGAGATCAAAGTCTTGCCTGATATCTGGCCACTAGAATAGAGTAGATATTTTACTGCCAGATTGTAAAACTGCCTTTTTGTTTGTTCCTTCTTCTTCCCAAGAAGATGGATTTACATTTCTTTGAGTGACCTGTTCTTAAACTTGATTGTCCCCTTCAAAGTGATTATGCTTTTATGGTATCCAGTACTGGCATAAGTAAGGTGTAATTGCATACATGGAACCAATAGCTCACACTTGACAGAGCTTTTCGTGCAAGTTAGGCATAGTGACTTCTGCAGTTACCATAATAACAAATCTGCAGGTATTTTCTGTTTGTCTTGCTTTATATGCTTTTACTTTGCATCTCCTTTGCAAATCTTGATTTCTTCTTTAATGCAAATGTTCTTACTGTTTCTAGAAAAATACTTTGATATGAAAAAGAACCAATGCAAAGAAGGCCTTGATATATATAAGAAGTTCCTCACTAGAATGACACGGATCTCAGAGTTCCTTAAAGTTGCAGAGGTAAACTTAAGCCAATCAACTTTGCCCTTTATTTGAAACAGTTTGTAAAGTGCTTATGTTATCATAAAACTGGTGCTTCTTCCTTCCTGCTTATTTGCTGTTCTCTCAAGGGTCATCTTGTTCATCTCTACCTACCCGGGTGATTAAGTTCATTTGAGGATGGAATTGAAAAACCTGACTGTGTAGTGCTTATTGGCTTATATTTTACTTGTGGAGAGTATATTAATGTGCATTTTTAAAATTGCTTATTTATATAATACCTCTGATCTTTCTTTGAAGAACAGACTTGCTTTAAACAAAGGAACTTCACAGTGATCTGCTTTCTATGATTCTAGTTGTATTCCGGTTTGAAACACACAATTCTACCAAAAGGTTTAGATGAAATAACAGCTTCACAAATAAGTAACTGAGACAAACAGATGAATATGGGATTTCTTCAACATTTCTTGCTGTAGGTGTGCTCATAGAGGGAAAGCAATTACCTTGAAAGATGTTTAGTTTGTGGAGTTTAAAAAAAAAAAAAAAGCGTTTAGTCTGTGCCGCCTTGTTTCTAGAGCACTACTAAATTGATGTTAATATTATGGAATTATTAATATTATGGAATTCCTCAGTTGAGGTGTGCTCTTCTTTTTATTTCCTTGGTATTCATAAATATATTCATACATATTCAACAAAAAATAAGACTTCAAGCTTGGCTTGCTGTCTGTCCTGACAATATGTCTGTGAGAGATACTATCTTCAGCTGATAAGACCATCAATTGAAGTTGAGAGTATTGATCTTTCTGTTTTAACAGTATATGTCCTGCTGCACACATCCTAAATTTCATCTGCATTTTAAAAAAATGTTTCTTTACAAAACTTCAAAGGAGCTTTGTTTCATCAAATATATGCTGTGTATCAGTAGGTCTGAGAGTTTGTCATGTAAATTGTTATCCATCAATTGTTATCCATATTATCCATGTTCTAAAACACTGGGTTCTTACTTATTTCTAAGGTTCTGTCTGTTAAAATATCTGTGTAACACACATACTTCAATGTGTGTACATTTAACAAGAATTTATTACAACCACCCATTGCAGAGTACAGACTGGAGGTTTAAAATGTGTATTGAACAGGCTTGTACTTTTTGCATTACTTCATATTAATGTTGTTTACTTTCTGAGCATCTCTCCTTTCAACAAATGCAAACAAGTTCTAAAGCTCATTTGTTTTATTACAGCAAGTTGGAATTGACAGAGGAGACATACCAGATCTCTCACAGGTAGATAAACCTGTTATGTGTTTGTCAGTGCATGTCTGTGTTTTTGGGTTTGCATGCTCAGAAAAAGCTGCTGTTATGGTACTCACCTGTGCGTTCTTGTGTACATTGTCACCGAGTTATCTCTAAGTTTGTGATTAAATGCAAGCTCTGTCAGAGCCTGGCTTTTATATTCTGTGATACTGTTGTAAAATATTTATATCATTTCTCTCTTTCTCTAATTGAATTTTAAGATAACCTTATTTCCATCATGCTTGAAGACAGTTTATATCTGTGAGGTCACCTAATGAAACTCTTACATGATGTTACAAAGCTGTGGTTTTTAGCAGCATTGCTTTTGGCTATATGCCTATTGAAATTAATGTTAAGGCTTGCAGAGCATGCACAGAGAAATTATTTTAGGTACAATGTCCTTCTTAGTGTCTCTTAAAATACTGAGTGTTTCTGATTGTCTGCTTGCTGTTTCCTACCTGTTAATTCTAGGATTTCTTGACTTATTGCAGTCCTTGCTGATAAATCATTGTGATGGAATAATGCAGTGAGAAGAATACAACACCTTCTACTTGAAGGTGAATACATACTGAATGACAGGAGAGGGTAGAAGTATTCTGAGATGTTGTACCTGTTGCCCTACAGTTGCATTCTCTGAAAATATTTTAACTACTGGTTTCTTCAAATGTATTCTCCAATGTCTCTTTGCAGGCACCGAGTAGCCTTCTTGATGCTTTGGAACAGCATTTAGCTTCTCTAGAGGGGAAGAAAATCAAAGATTCCACAGCTGCAAGCAGGTGCTTATATCCTTATCCTTTTAGACAATTGTCACATTGAGTGTTAAGTCTTTTTTTTATAATTTCACTGTAAATTAAGATTGGAGGAGACTTCCTTAAGGGCATTGTATGAGCAGTGATGGATTAGCAAGTTGTCGTATCTTAAAACAGCTTCTTCCAGGTCAACAGAACTAGGGTCTAAGGACCTGTAAGGGCCTCCTCTAGCATCCCAATTATGCTTTTAGCATTTGATCCTGAACTTCTGAAGAGGAGGTTTCTTTCACATATTGCCTGCAAATGTTCCGTTTATATTAATAATTAGACTTCTGTAAGGTATGCAACATGAATAAATACATGTCCTTTAACACTTACATCTCAGCTTTAATCCCTGTTTTTTCAAAAGCAAGGAAATGTTTCCAGGAGTCCTTATGTTAAGAATGAATTTTGAAAGTAATTGGAAGTTAAAGCCGTAATGCATATGGTATAAGGCATTATATTATTATGTGTGCCTTCCAACACACAACAGGCAATATAGAGAAGTCATCTACATGACATACTTCCTTATTCAGATTTAACAAAGTATAATATTGGGGCTAAGACTTGTAAAATTAAATAGGATTTCTTTATTGCATATAAAAAAACTTAGGCACTAATATTTTATAAGTTCTTTATGGCAGTGACTATTAGGGCACTATTTTGCTAGGGCACTACTTTTTAGAATATTTGCTTTCTTTTGTAAGATGACTCTGTTAAAAGTACTTGTTTTAAATCTTTTTGCATACTCTTAAACATGATGATAAATTAATTTCCTTTGAGATGTATTAGAGGCATTGATAGTTTGTTCACTAAGCCTATTAAATTAACAACACTTTGAAATGGAGCCCAGATGATTGGAGATCTATACAAATAATGTTGTTTTTGGCAAACAGGAAGAGAGCAAAAGCTTCAAATGTGAATTTTGTGATGCAGTTTGAAGGGGAAGCATTTAAGGTTGAAAATCCAAAAGCCAGTAGAGTAGACAGCATGATTTCTGGGCATTTTTAATTTTGCATTTTATGTGATGTATCTTATTTCAACTTTTCACTTGTGCAGTGTAAGATATAGCCAATGTTCTAAAGAGCTCAGAAGGAGACTGGGTGGATACAAATTAAGTGTTCTTTAGAAGTTCCTATCACGTGTCATCTGCTAACAGCCAGCTTTTCTCCTGTCCAATTACTTTAGGGCTACCACCCTTTCCAATGCAGTCTCTTCCCTTGCAAGCACTGGCCTGTCCCTCACAAAAGTGGATGAAAGGGAAAAACAAGCTGCATTAGAGGAAGAACAGGCTCGCTTAAAAGCTTTAAAGGTAGGCGTACAGAATTTTTAATTGAAAATGCTTTTCCTGTGTTCTTGTTGATAGCTTATAAGGATTCTTAAAGAAGCAAAGGGCAAAACAGAGTTATTAAAACTGAACATGTACTATTGGCAAAGTGCTGGAAGCAGAATTATGTGTACTTAGATGGTACAGCTTGCGGAGGGTTTGTTAAAATAGTTTTCTGAAGCATTTGTGGCACCACTGACTTGTAATTTTAAGGGCTAACACTAGTGTGTGGAATAAATAATTCTTTAGTTCTGTTTTAGTTACCTCCAGTGTCACACACACAAATGTTCAGATTTCTTACACCAGCTCGCTTTCCCAACAGGAGCAACGTCTAAAAGAACTTGCAAAGAAACCTCATACCTCTTTAACCACGGCAGCTTCTCCTGTGTCAACTGCAGCAGGAAGCATAATGACTACACCAGCCATTGATATTTTTTCTACCCCTAGCTCCTCTAACAGGTAGGCTGAATCTTCCACTAGGAGATGTACTGCAGCTAGATTTTTTCTAAATTTCTGCCACAGAGTGTTTGCACAGAGTTCATTGGTTGTAGAGTACATTAGCGATGTGATAAGAAATTATTGTGAAGCTGATGGGAAAATAGCCTGTTGCAATAAATAGCATAAAACTGTGTTATTAACTGTTTGGAGAAGTTTCTGGAACGAACTGACTGCTGACAGCCCTTGTAGCTGTTCTTAGTAAGCTGGACAGTTGGTACTCTAAAACAGAGATGCTTTATTCCCAAGGAGCATTACAAGTAAATTTGAGAAAAGTCAGATAAGAATTGAGAATTCAAGAAGTCATAAAGAAAATGCATTTCTAGATCTTCAAAAGCAGAGTGGCAAATACTCTGGCTAGTTTTTCAGAAAAAGAAAAACCTGAAACACAGGTTGAAATGAGAGGCACGTTTTGCAGTCTTGTGTTGTATCTAGAACATCTCTGCAAAGATCTGCAAAGAAAGTGCAAGAGTCCTCACTGCATGCTAATCCTGATCTTTGACTAAGAGAAGTTGTTGGTATGAGCAGGTGTGTGATCTTCATTCTGTAAAATATCTGTCAAATTAAGCAGCAGCAGAAGGTACAGTGCTTTTATCTGTAGAGAAGGAATTGGCACTCTGAAGTAATATTTTTGCTTTGAGGGTGATCCTAAACCTGAAGGATTGCTTAGTTGTTCTGTTAGAGTTCGCATAAGAATCTATTGCTCTTTTGACAGCTTTCTTTTCTCATTAGAAAGCTATTGTAGGAAATTACTTGACACCAAATATGCAGTAAATAGCTGAGTCATGTATCAGAAGCTAGAGAATGTCAGTGTTAGTAACTGAAAGACTTCCTTGTAAAAAGATTTTTTTTTTAAATTGCTTTTTAAAGGCCAGAAATCTTGAAAGGGGTGTGTGCTTTGAACTTGAATATCTGATCTTGTTTCTCAAGAGGATTGAAATACAGAAACATCTGATAAAGCTTTTTCAAACAGTCAAAAATGCTGCGTAATGAGGACAAGAGTGTTTTCTTGTAAAAAAACACCAAATGGTAATTTTTCTTCGTGCTCAGATTTACTTGCTGGCAGAATGACTGCTATGAGGAAAGAACAGATTTTACAGGAGGAGCTGTCATGAAAGGTATATGCTGGGTCAGAAGTTCAGTGACTTGCTGTTAGGTGCAATGTGTCTGGTTAATCCCTGTCATTATCTTGAACAAGCTTTACTTTGAAAATTATCTTTGTTCAGCTGCTCACATTATAGGGCAATGCCAGCCCATGCTGCTTTTTAATAGGAGTAGCAGTAGCAAAATGTGATTGCAATCACTGCTAAAATGAATCCTGCAATACGGAAAACTGTGAATTATACAAGTGATTGGATGAACAAGAAAATATACAGAGATCTAGGATGTTACTGCTAGCCATTTAACTCTTGTGCTGGTCTCATTTAAAGAAATGTTTGGATGTCACAGTGCTTCAACTTCTGTGCATAGTAGAAGCCATATGTGCAGATTTGGGTTCATTTCATGTCCTAAAATGTTCTGGCAGAACATCAGTACTATCCCAAGACTTATTTAAAGTGTGAAAGGAGCTCTCTGTAAGAGGATGAATTTTACTGTTCTTGTTTGACACATTAAATTAATGCAGCAGTTGTAGATAAGCCTTCACTCTTAATTTCCATGTGATGGTCTAAAATGTGCTTTTAAATATGTTTTCATTCACAGGCCTGATGTGTGATCAAGTGTTTCAAGGTCTCTTACATTTTGCTTTCCCCAAAATTCTTTAATAGCTCATGGTTGTGAGATAGTTTCTCAGTAGTGATTGAGTGGAAAGATTGGCATTGTGGAATTTAGAGTATTATTTTGGTGGTGCAGCCCAACAGAGTTCATTTTGTCCATCTGTTTTTCTTGTGTTATAGAGTTTTCATGAGGTGACTTAAAAAGTTGATGAAGAGTTCTGAGTGTAACATCTCTTAGCCTGTGTTGGACTGTGAGGACCCCTGTCTTTGTCTTGGACAGCTTTGACAAAAATCTCTTGGCATAACATACAACTTATCTTGCTAAACTGACACTTTCTTACAGAACTGAAAATATGGAGCTCACTGGCCCTTCTGATTTTGGCTCAATTCTATCCATTTTGTAATAACTATATTGTAACAAAGCTTTCATTACTGTTGACAGTGGCTAGCATTTGCCTATATTGAAAACTGTGATGTAGTTCAAACAGTTGTATTAATTTATCTTTATAGCACTTCAAAGCTGCCAAATGATCTGCTTGATTTGCAGCCAACTTTTCATCCGTCTGTACATCCTATATCTGCTGCTCCACAAGTAGGAAGTACCTGGGGAGGTAAGAATTCTGAGTTGGATTAAGGTTCTAATTGCTATGGCCATGTTCCTGCACATGCTGCCCCTAATCTGGGGGCTATTTCTTCCTTAAAGAGAGATCTTAACAAGACAGTATAAGTGAATAAAGGGATCATAAAAAGTAAAATCTGTGTATAGATTAAAATAATGTAGCAGTGTGTGGCGGTTCTAAATTATTTTGATGTATCTTCTTGTTAGCAAAGTTACTTTAATTGTTTACCAGCTCTGTCAGCCTCATTACTGCTCTCTTCAAGATTCACATAGCCAGCTGCAGAAACTTAGCTATTTAGAAGCCAGTTCAGTGAAGATGTGTGTGAGGCGGACTGTGCTGCAAACACAGGCACCTGAATGCAAAATTGTTTTAATACGTATTCTAAACTTTGTCTAATGTTAAATCAAATTTTCTGGTGATTATAATGCAGAACTTGGACAAGGCCTAAAATGAGGTACTTGTGACAACTGTGCATAGAAAGAAAGGCTAGAGTTAGTTATTGAAATAATAATAAGGCTTCCCTTTACAAATTCTCTGCTATATTTCATTTAACTAAAGTAGCAAATTAGCAAAAAGCTGTGGTTCAACCTCTTTAAGTGAAGAGGCAAAATTTATATTCTTCCCTCTGAAGTCTACTCCAGAACACCCAAAATTTCATTCTGCCCAGTTTCCAGGATGGACTGAATTAGTTGAGATGATCTTATTGGTATAGTCAAGTCCTCAAACCAAGTGGTCAAGCAAGAGAGTTCTAGAAAGGCATGAATTTTCCTACAAGATTGGTTTGCAATATATTGCCAATATATTGGTTATACTGGTGGAGGATTAAAAAGCTTTATAACAGAGGGAGGTGGAGGTTCTGTTGGTTTTTTATTTTTCTACATAAATGACACTTAAAATAGCCACACAGTTCAGGAGTTTACTATTTCCTCATTATTTTTTTTTTAGCTAGATGGTTGCAAAAATGCTTTCTTTTATGATGTAAAAAATTGGGAATTGCTGCTTCAGGAAGTTTCATAAACATCAAAACAACCCTGTTCTAAATTTTTACTTTCCTATTTCTTTTTATGAGGTGTAGCTCTTAATATCTTTCCAGCTATCTAATGTATCTTCATTATAAGCTGTGTTTGTATTCCACTTTCCTATTGCTTTTTGCTGTGTACTTTGTTTTATATACCTTCTCGCATTTATTTGTAGGGAAATAGCACAATTTTGAGTGAGGAAGGCACTACTAATATATATGCAGCTTCTGAAATAAGTAGTTTACTTGTTCTTTAGTTTTGCTAAGCAAAGCCTCTTTGGAGAAAGATGGAGTGAGGAGTGTATGGAGTTAGGCATATAAATTTCAATACTATAATAGGCTTAGAGTTTAGAAATGGAGAAAAATGGTTTGGCTCATCTTGATTGCTTTTTGCAAAATACCTTCTGTTTCAGCTTGTCCTGTTTGTTTTGTGGGTAAGAGATAAAAGAGGAACTCTCTGCCTCTCGAAGGTCACATCACAATTCAGCATTTCTTTATTAACCTGAAGATTGAGCCTGAAAGTCTGTGTTTGTTCAATGTTGTGTTGCTTGTGGTATGAGTGTTCAGTAACAGTAGTTGATATATCTGCTTACTATTGATACATTTCTAAATACTTATAAGACTTAAACTGTGAAGATTTTGGATTGTGTGCTAAAATTTTAGCCTAAAATTCTGAGATCACCAGTTTTTGTGTTACCTTTCATAAAAGAACACCCAACTCTTCAGCTTTACAGACATGAACACTTACTTTACACAGGTGAGGTAGATAAGAAGTGCTTTCCACATTTTACAGATGGGGAAATCTGAGCAATTAACTGACTTGTCTGAAGTCATACGGCAAGTCAGTGGCAGAGCCAAGAATGGAACCTGAACTATTTCCAGTCCTGTGCTCTAACCACTGCACAGCATCCCTCCCTTAGGTAATTTTATGACATGATGATGTTTGTATTTGGTGTATATGGTGGCTTTGAGAAGAGTATCAAATCAGCTAAAATCAGTTACCGTTAAAATTTTATGCAGAAGTTCTTAGGTGTGTAGTAAACCAATAAATTGTTACAAAAGCATTATATTTGGGTTGCTGCCTTTAGTTTTGTGCTTCCAAAAATGTTAAAGCTAACAAGGTTAAACTCCTGGGGAATGGGTTCTGTGATTGTATATTTTCAGTTTACCTATTTCAGATTGTAAAAGATGCCACTGAAAATCCTTTGTCATTGTGTTTTCAGACAAAATACTTCTAATTGGATAACTTATAGGTAGAAATTTGAAAAATTCCAACTGCTCTTTTAAATGCACCTAAATCATTAATGTCTAATGATAGCATACAGGTGCAGAATGGTTCCATTGACACAAACAGATGCCATTAGTATTCAAGGATGAAACTGGGCTTTAGAAACATTGAGATGTTGCTGTCAGAATTGATAGCAATTTTTAAAACTTGGATATGCAAGGATATAAATTACCCTAGCCCAATTAATTTTTGATTATGTTTGTTACTAGCATTTGCAAGTTCTGAGACTTGGACAAGATTGGACGTGCTGGCTAGCGTTAGAATGGGGCAGACAAGCAGAGAATCTGAGAATGGGTTACATTTTTGAGCAAATCTTGATCATCTAAATTTGCATTGTATTCTGTAACTAGTCAAAACACAGCAAGTTCCATATACAGGCTTGGGAACTGGGAACAGAAAGTAGTTTTTGGTTATTTTCTGGATGAGTGCATGTGTAAAATAATTTTAGTGGTCAGTAGATTCAGACAAATACAGTTAAGCTTGTGCTCCTTAATTTCTTTCGTATTGTTTTATCTGCACTATTTATTGAGGTTCTTTTGGAGATCATTCCAGCTGTGTCTGGTATATTTGCCAGCTATAAATTTGTACCTAGACTTCAGAAGCAAAGCAAATGTATCAGTATGGAAATGAACATTTTGACCCATCTGTTTGAATTTTTTCCACTCATATAATATATATAAAGAGAACGAATAAAATCAGCAGAATATGGAGCAGCAACAGAAAGAGCAAGGAAGAACTGATGAATGGATAATCTACTCCATTTTTATTGTCAGATTTGTTTGCTTTACATCTTTTAAAATGGCATTCAAAGTAGAAAGCAGTTTTAAGGAGTAGCTGAAATAAGGAGTCAGTTTTAGGCAACTGGCTGATTGGCATGTCCAGTATATAAAACATTCACAAGACAATATGTAATTTTGTATTCCTGTTATATATTGCATATGTTATATCAGCTTATTCTGCTTATCTTTTATTCAGTGTTGGACACTGTAATTTTGCTGACTGAATGATTTAGGAAAGGTCTTTTAAGGTGTTTAACTCATCCTTGCAACATTGCCAGGCAATTTGGGTAAACTTAGCTTGAGCTTGCAGCAAATCAAAGTATGTGTTAAGCTTGTGAAGAATAATGTAGTTACAGTTTTTTAATTTAGTTTTCATTAGGACTTTTGTACATTTGAGCACATTATGAAGCTGTGTGGGACAGAGATAAGAATCAGGAGGTCAGATTCTAGGAGAGAAAATAATTTACACTTCAAAACTGCTTCAGGCAGCACAATAGTATTTAAGAGTTGTGGATAAATGCATAAACTGACCAGGTTAAAAAAAGAAAAGGCCAAGACTGAAGTATTTAAGATATCTTTCCTATCATTATTATTCAGAAATGTAGTGGCTTTGTCTAGAAGAGTAAGCTGCAGTTCTAGGCACCGTGATAAGTAGAACTAGATAAAACCCTTGCAGATCTCACCTATTGAGTTCTTGAATTTTCCATCAAGGCTTCACAGGCTCTGAAACCAGACAGCTAAACCACAGCTCCTTCAGTCAACAAGTATTGTGACTGCCTGCTCTATCCAGTTTATCTGTTAGATTTGGAATTATAAGAATACTTGAGCTTGGCAATTGCATCCATTCTCAGGAATCCTTGAAACTGTGTGCCTTGGGAAGTCACTTGTATAGATCCACGTTTCTTTCATTACAATCAAGTCTGACAGTTTTTTTTAGTAAGGAACATTTTCATCATTATGGCAGTGTCTGTTTGTCTGTAACAGCAGAGCAGTCCTTTCTTTGCTTGCTTGCAGGTAACAGCATATCCACAACAAACTGCTTTGTTCCTGATATCCCAGGTAGCAAGGAAAGTGCTCATGTCCTGTATGCTACCTTGTTATAATAATAGCTCTTGGAAATTCTGTGATGCTCAGTAACAGAAAAATCCATAAGCACCATTTGGAGAAAGAGAAGTTCAGCTCAGTTGGTTTCATTCAGGTTTTTAAAATTGTCTTGGGGATGGTATTGCATTGAATTCTCTCATAGCGCCTTGGGTTCTGTAGTGCTGACAGGCATCCTCTGCTCCAGAGACTTTGTTGTAAATGTCAGGACATGATTGCGAGAAACAAAAAGTGATTGTGTTTAAAGAGGAATAACATGAATAACATAGTTACTTTCCATCTAAAACACACTCAGGAAGAAGCACAGTTTATAAGATGGTGTAATTAATTTTAAAAATTTTTAGAGGGAGATTATTAGCTAGTTATCTGTAGTCCTGAACAACTTGAAAATGAAATAATTAGCTAGGTCATCCCAAGCTTAGAGATACCAGGAGGAAACTAAATCCGTCTCCCTTTTCTTCTTTCTCTTGCTCTCTGGAACTGAACAGATCCTTTTTCTGCTACTGTTGATAGTGTTGATGATGCCATTCCAAACCTAAATCCTTTCCTTACAAAAACTAACGATGCTGCTCATCTGTCTGTCTCTTCTGATGTGTCTACTTTCACCAGTAGGACACCCACACATGAAATGTTTGTTGGTAAAGTACCATTTTTAACTAATTTCTTATTTCCTAAAAATTTTAACATTAGTTTCTAAAATATATTTTTGCAGCCTTTCAGAAACTAAAAGCTGGTCATTTGAGGCTGGTTTTGTGCTATGTTAGAATTTGATTTGGTAGCTGTACAGTAAAAATGGTGTTAAAATCCTTGCTTGGCTGCCTAGATGGGATTCTACCCCTATGTAAAGAAACAGTTGCAGTTAGAACAGTTGTTTGAGTGCAGTTTTACAATTTCTTGAACATGGGAATTTTAAGGTGAGGTGCTGCATATGCCTGAGAAGGAAAAGAAAATGCTGTTACTGTCTTCCTGAGGTCGAAATGCTCTTTTTAAACAAAAAGAGCCTAACTTGGTTTTTTTGTTGTTGTTGTTTGGTTTTTTTGTTTGTTTGCTTTTTGGTTTTTTGGGGTTTTTTTCGATAGCTTTTGCCCCAGTCATGTTGTGGTTAACAAAGCTGATAAAGCCACGCACATTGATGCATAGCTACTCTGACTGTTTACCTATGAGGCAATAAATTAACAACTCACGTGTTAAAAACTGTTCATATCTTACTTTGGAGATGGTTTAGCACGGCTGCCTCACTATAAATCCTTCCAGCATTTGTGTTTGTGCAGCTCTTAAATAGTAATTTAATTACTTTTCAATATGAAGATTCAGGTTGTTTTCACAGATGAAAAATCATGTAATTACATGTCAGTTCTATTAAACAAAGCAAGTTTAAAGACAGTTGTACATCACAGGCTGTATTTATGCTGTTTGAACCCCACTAGAATTGATTGAAGAAAAATACAGATTATTAGAACAGAGAGGGTTTTTTAATTCCTCTGGTGCTTATTAACAGAGGTAAAACAAAGGGATTATCTCTAAATACTATCTATACTTTGTCAGCTTAACAAATTGGTTTCCTGGCCTGTCTGTCTTTATTGGAAAGACAAAGCAAGCAAGATAAATATATCTTTAAATATATATAAAATACCTTTAGTTGATACTGCTATATGATAATCTGTCTTTTCCTTGCTTCAATTAAATTTTTATGATTCATGTAATTATAGAATGACTACTTGAAATAAAACTGATTTTTTTTTTTTAGTAGAATGGTTATTTAGTCATATTTGTTTCCTCTGTCTAACTTGCTCTGCAGTCACATAAAGTTGCAGCAATGCAGAGCTGTGAACAAGGATCCTGGTGGGTGTTTGTGTGCTTGCTGGTCATGTAGTATTTATCACATGACAGCTCTGAAGTCACTGGAAATGGATGGCATTGATACATTACATTCCCTTCCAGTGTCTCATGCTGAGGATATCTAGAACCAGAGAGTGGCCTCCTGACAGATTGATATGGGGCATGTAGATGCAGTTTAACCTGTAGCATGACCAAGGCAGTACGATAATGCAAATGTGGATTTAAAATAACTCTTTCTGATTCTTTAGATCATTACAATCCATTTACTCAACTAAATCCCTTTGTGGCAACCAAACATGAATATACTTCAGGTATAAGAAAAATGCTTTGAAGCTTTTACACTCATTTCCTCCAAGGGTGTAAAAGATGGCATTTGATTGGAGAAAAATTGATCCTAATATAGCTGTTCCTTTGAAGCAGTGCTTTCCCTTTTGTGTTAGATACTGTGGCAACTTGTTTCTTACGTCTGTCTGATGTGCATTGATTTCATTCCATTGGTTCTATGTTACTAGACTATATGTGGATTTATAGACTGATGTGAAATTAAAGTTTTGAATAGCAAATAAACAGTGTATCTTGGTTCTCTTTCTGTAACCCTCCCTCTTCTCCTTTCCTGGCTTTCTCTCTTGTGTGATACTCCTTATCAGATTCTTTTTGTGGTCCTCAAGCTTATCCTAACGCTTCTCATTTCCGCAATGAGCCTTCTTCCGTAGCTGGTCTATTTGGAGGTAGGTAACGGGGTACAGCCTTACCACACACACAGATTTGAATGTGTTGTGTGTCTAGCACTAGTAGGCATGTTACTGACTACAGTAGTGCCTTTTGTAGTGCCTCCAACTATTATTCGTGTGCTTGTGCCAGGTGTGTGCTCATGAATGGTATGTATTTTTTCTGTTTGTGCCAAACTAAGGCTTATTTAGTCTAAACATGAAATGAGTATCTCCCCATTTCAGGATCTCTCACAGTTTACCTGTTGCTATGTACCACACAAGAGACATGCATGTTTATAAGTAGCTTCTCATCTTGCTCTACCCTCATTGTTTTTAAGATAAAGGGATTGGGATGTTCATGCTGCTTATGGCAATTTTGTTGATATATTACTCTTAAACAATGCATTAAGCTAGAGTTAAGCTTTGCAAGAGGACAAGAAAAAGAGGTCTCTGCTGCATTAAAGTACTGGCTAATCATTTGTGCAGCTGTGTCACATCTGTGTAGTAGCTCCATACTGGTGCTGGAACACCGTCCTTATAGTTGTTAGAGATTGTGGGCTGTGACATGTTTATCTGTCTAAATCAGGTTGAGCAGGATATGTAAACATTGCTGCATGCAAGGCTTAGGAAGACCTTCAGTAAATGGTTTGTGGAAGGCTCAGTTCTTAAAAGCCCCATAAGGTCACGTTTTGGTTTAGTGTCTTTGCATAAAAATCAGTGAGTGTCATTTAACAAAAGGTTAAATTCTGCAAATTACTCTGTTCCCTTTGCTCCTTATTAAAAAAAGTAAGATTATTAGTTTTTGTCAAGTCTTGATGTTCAAAGAAGCTCCATTAAAAATACTGACCTTTGCACCTTTCAAAATGCCCCTGAGTTGGTGGTTGATATCAAGAGTAGGGTTTGATCTTTCTCAGGGGCTGATTCACAGGAGTCCCATGTATTGTTTTGTCTTGGAGATGGTTTCATCTTCTTAAAACTTGAAACTTCTAAAATGTGAGAGCAGGAAAACTCAGCTTGTTTCAGTTGAGGCTGATTGCTAAAGCAAAATATGAGCTATCATAAGTCAAGTTTTCTGTTGGTACAGACACAGTTTTAAGAGTTGCAGGATATCCCATCAAAGGAGTTTTATCTGCAGTTCAGAGTCTCTGAAATGGCTTGTTACAACTTGGTGGTATACATGTCATAAAGATACTCATTTTGGTTTGTTGATTATTTACTCTCTCTTTGCCCACATTACTGCTTCCCATGTTTGCTGTATGAAGTTTACTTTGATTTATTTTTTAATGAAAACTACATTGTCTAAATTTTAGTGGAGTTAGTAGTCTTATGTTCCTTTAAGACAAAAAGAAACAGGTAATTCAAATTTGTTTTTACTCTGTGAAGTTTATGTTCAAGAATAACATCCTGTAGTTACTAATTTTTTTAGGCGAAATGTGACTTATTTCAGAAAAGCAGTAAGATTGAAATGAGGTGCTGTCCCAGCAAGCAAAATGAAATCTAAGAAGTTTTCTTTATCAGTTATTTCTACCCACTGCATTGTTTTACTGCTGAAGTAGTTATGATCCTTTCATTTCTCCATGTCATCATACTTTTTGTCAGAAACCAGAAGAGCTACTTTTCAAGGTGGCCTTTTTTTTTTTTTTTTTTGGTGCTTTTCATAGCAATAATTACTTCTGTTATTGCCTGAATACCAAGGTGATGCACATGCACGTGCTTGCATGTAATCATACATAACATTTAAAAAATACTACAAATAAATGGCTATTACCTTCTTTATTACTGAACTATCAACTTACTGCTGCAGAACATCACATGCAGTGCTTCATGCTGCAATAAATTTTCAGTGTTGAAAAATTAATTGTGTATTTGTAGAACACTACAGATACATGGAAGACAAATGAAGTAAGTTTAGACAGCACTAGGAGTTGAAATGCGGCTGTACTTCCCCATATCTTACCATAATTTCTAGACATTTAACTGCAAAACATGGCCAACTGCAGAATGTGTGTCCACAAATAACTAAGAACTATGAAAATTGTTAATAAAAGGATGTCTAATCAGAGGCATTACTAGTTCAGGCACCTTGGGATGGTTGGGATCTTGCTCCAGTTGTATCTAAGAGAATTGCTGAATTTATATAAACAAGGAGGAATAATCTTCAGTCAAATAATCTTGAAACAGGTTCTGCACTAGCCAACTTCTTTTCCTGGAGAAGCATGGTGTCCTTTTCCTCAGTCATTTTATTGTGAGCATATGGTAAAAGAATAAGGAACATGTCCAGAGATTAGGCAGTTGCAGGGGAGTGTCTTTTATGGCCTGTCTGTTCAGTTTTTGAGACAAAATATTTCTTTGGAGGAATAACTTCAAATAAAGACCAAATAAACTGCTCAGTGTCAGGGTGTAATCTGGACTTTTGAGGTATTCCTAGTATTTTTGCAGTGCTGAAATACTTATTTGGCTTGTCTTGCATAAAGGTTGATTTGTGGGAAATGCTGTATAAAAACATATAATTTCTGTCTTTTTTTTCCCCACAGGGTTCACTCCATCTCCTGTTGCTCAACCACAGCCATCAGCTGGCCTTAATGTTGACTTTGAGTCTGTGTTTGGAAACAAATCTTCTAATGTTGTCCCAGATTCTGGTGGTAAGACACTTGCTAAAATAAATTACATATGTTCTTTCCTTTAATTTATTTTATTCTTGAGGTATAAATCCCTTTATGTATTTACTTACACTACTGGGACAGTTTCAGATGAAGAAAAGAAAGCTGATTTTAAAAGGTCAGTAGCAACATTAATCAAATAATTTTTCTTTGCAGACTATTTCTACACTCTGCTGAAATGTTTACTCACTTAAATATTTTGTACATTAAAAATTCACAAGTGAAAAGCCTTCATTTTATATGCTGTCAGCTGAAATTGTTTGTATTTGTAGAGTGTGGTTGGAAGAGGTAAAATGTCATCTTCATTTTATGTATCTGCAACATGGTTTTTGGTACTCCTTTGCCTCCTCTTTTGACATTGATAGCTTCAGAAAATGATCCATTAATACACAGTTAATTTGGATTGAAGTCATAGTGCTCTTTCTGTTCTTTCGAGCATCTGGAAAGTAGGTATCTTCTGGTTTTTTGCATTACACTCTTGAAATGAGATTTTTTTTTTTTTTGTGAACCAGTGATTTGCTAAAAGCAAATATATGTTTTTATAAGATTAAAACACTATTTTTTTCCTTTGTTTTATGTTTTGACTGCTTTATGGTCACTATGAATCCATTCCATGTAAAATTGTCTCATGGGTTAAATCACTGAAGTGAAATCTTATTTCCATGGTAAATATCTTTATCTAGAGGCAAGGACATTTAGTCCTTCTTGTATACAGTAGCATCACCAGGTTAAATTTCATATTTTAGACATTGTGTTGACTTTGCTGTCAGTTTAATTGAATGTCATGACATTTGTGGAAGGCATGTGATTCAAATTACTTATGTTTCATTCCAAGGCTTTGATGAACTAGGTGGTCTCCTAAAACCAACAGTGGCCTCTCAAAACCAGAGTCTTCCAGTTGCCAAAGTACCGCCTAATAAATTAGTGTCAGATGATCTGGATTCATCTTTAGCCAATCTTGTAGGCAGTAAGTATGGAACCACTAACATGTAAATATTTACATGATTTCTTTTATACAAACAGAATTTCAGTAGTCTCTTTTTCTCCCTTGTGACAGATTTGGGCATTGGAAATGGAACTACTAAAAAGTGAGTATGCTTAATCAGAAATTGAGCAATTGGATTTTCATGATACTAAATTTTCATGAGTGTACACATTGAAACCTGTGCATGCCAACATATTGTTAGCCTTCAGAGCACGTGTGGGATTGGACTTCTTATACAAGATGTAATGAATTGTTGAGAGCTGTTGGAAGGTAACTGTGGTCTGAGTGGCAGTGATAGCAGCAGGCAATGTGTCCTGTCTCTGATTTGTTTCAGACTTTAGGTATATTAAAAAAAATAGATTATCTTTGTAGTTGTTGCAGGTAGTCATAGCACTCCTTGAATACTTGGTGTGATCTGAGTGTGAGCAGAGTGGTTTTAAAGATGGTGAACTGCAACCTCAGTGTGGAGACTGACCTTTAGACAAGTGAATTCTGCAGCAGGGTGTGTGTATTCAAGGGTAGTGAACATCTGCTCTAGCAGCAAAGTTGAGAAAAATGGTTGGCAAATTTCAAGTTTATTTGGACCATCTGTGCCAGCTCTGATATCATTCAGAAGTCTAATATGCTGTCTTGAAATCTAACTCAAATATCTTGACCTGAGTCAGACACACTAACTTACCTATTCTGAGCAACTTTACTGAGATGCTGAGGGGGCTCTTTTCTTACTTTTCCAAGCCAAAACATGATGTCATGAAATTTTTTACCAACCCCTTTGCTAAATGAGCCTCATTAATAAAAGAAGCCTCATTCCCAAGTGGAAATGGTGTTTATCTAAGAAAGCCTGATGTTTTCTAACAATTTTTTTAAAAATTTATTTGAAGTGATGTAAACTGGACTCAGCCAGGTGAAAAGAAACTAACAGGTGGTTCCAACTGGCAACCCAAGATTGCACCTACAACTGCGTGGAATGCTCCAACGTTGGTAAGCAAATGCTCGTTTTAACATTGTGAGTTCCCTGCAATTTAGATCTGCAGGGTGATGTATAATGGATGCATTTGAAAATGGTCTGTAGTTGCAGTAAAAGGGTAATAGAAAATTGAAGAAGTGATCAGTTGGAGCTGTGTACTCCTGGGATTTGTTTATCTTGTCTGTGTGATTCTAGTAAATAGTTTGTGATGTGATGTGCAGGTTTAGCACCATAGTGTTTGAGCAGCCTCTCTCATGGGAGGTGGGGATCTCAGGGTTTCACTCAGTGCATGTGCAGATAGGACAAGGGACTATGGCTGCAAACTGACAGAGATCAGGTTTAGATTAGATACTAGGAAAAAAATCTTTACTGCAAGGATGGTGATGCACTGGCACAGGTTTCCCAGACAAGCTGTGCATGCCCCGATCTCGGAAAGTGTTCGAGGCCGGGCTGGATGGGACTTGGAGCTGCCTAGTCCGGTGGAAGGTGTTCCTGCCCATGGCAGGGGGGTTGAAACTAGGTGATTATCAAAATACTTTCCAACCCAAACCATTCTATGAGTTTGTGACAAAACTCTGAATTCCATGGAGTGAAAAGGTACTTTGCAGTCTGAAAAAGCCGAAGTGTGAAAGTCGTCTTCAGGTGAATTTAGGTGAATAAGTCGTGCATCATTGCACTGTAACTTGGCTTGCTCTGGGGGTAGGAACTGGCCCTGCTGATACTTGCAGAGGTGTCTGTGGCTACAGCTTTCTTAATGTACGTAACTACTGCTTTCCTGCCCCAGTGTGTCCAGTTGCTTTTAATCCATGTCAGTTTTGATGAGCAAGTTCATGTCTGTTTTAACAGGTAGTATTGGCAAGGATTTGGGGGTAGCAGCGTAGGGGGAGTGATTTTAAGTACATTTTAAGGCTTTACAGAAGTAGTTTTCACAATGTTCACAGAACATTTGTGCATTTGAATCCTACTCAACTTTTCACCAATGACCTGGGGAACTGTACATGGACAGAAAAGGTAACAAACTGCCCCCAAGGATTTATTGTATCTGACTCTGGGGGAGATTGAATGCACAGTGTAGTAATGCAGCGTTGTGGATTTGGAAAGATAGAACTTGTCTCCCTGGATCCACCATCTCTTCCCTACCAGGTGACCCCTATCAACTCACCACCACATTTATTTAGGGAGAAACATATGTTTGTGGATTCTTACTGGAGGGTGTGTAGTTATTGAAGAAATTGTAATTACTTACCTGCATTAATGACTGGTGGTTTGAATTTACCTGTGTGCTTGAATCTGTTTAATAACTCATGTCTTATATCTACATCTTGTGATGATAAGTCATTACATTTAACAGCTTTTATTATTGAGAGATACTTTTGAGACACTTCCTGTGAAACTGTTGTATAAATGTCAGAAACTTGAAAAATAAATAGTGTGAGGGGGAAAAAAAAAAAAAGCTTTGTTTTCTTCTGCTGGTCCATTTATTGTGGAGTTGCTGCTGCTTGCTAAATAAATATGCTTTTGAAAATCTTTGGTGAAAAAGGCATATACCAAATAAATGGACTATGCAAACCAATGTCAAACCTAATGCCAATAACAGTATCACAGGTATGTTGTCTCAGTGAATGACTTGAATTACAAGAATGTGTTGGAGTAAACATTTAATGTATTTGTGAACTAAAATGCTATCTGTGTATATTCTGTTGTGTAAGTATTTGCTTCTAATCCAGTGTTATTGCATTATGTAATTGTTCTCCCTGGGAAATACAGAATGGCATGCATTTTCCACAATACGTAAGTCAAACAACCCACAGCCTTTTTGCAATCGACTGGCATGCTGATATTAACCACTGCTGTTGCAGAATCTCATAATCTCCTCGCTATTTACACATTTCTCATTTGAAAATCTTTGGTGTGCCAAAAATTGAGCTTTTCCTAGCATACACAAACTTCATAGGTGGTGTGCAGGCTCTTGAATTGAATGATGGCATGGGAAATACCAAGATTATTTTTCCTCGCTTTAAACTGTACCATCTGCTGCCAGAGAGCTGGGGTGTGTGTCTGTGCTGCCTTTAATGCATTTGGTGAATTCTGAATGAAGATAAAAATACTGTGTTTGAATAACTGCATGAAACCTCACAGGCTTCTGTTATACGTGGCACTTGATCCACATTTATGGTAGATCTTGATTTTTAAATTATTTTTTTTAAGTGGGGAGAGACCAATATGTCATGAATGTTCATATGAAAAAAGAGAATTAATGCAGATAGTTTAGAGAGGGCGAGAAATAACTCGTGCTTGCTGTCTGAGGAATGCAGGCTTTCATTTCAAATGACTTTTTTCTTTATATCAACAGTAATATTGGTCTTTCCCTGCATTCTGTTTTTATTCCAGGGTAACTCTGTAACTAAAGGGTGGTAGGTCCTTATTTGAGCACTCAACAATAAGTTTATCCAGCATGTTTGTGTAGGTGTGTGTACATGACCGAAACAAACAAACAAAAAAAAAGGTGATTTTTCAGGATAGCTTTGCCCATTGTGTGAAATATATGGCAAATACACTGTCCAGATGATTTTCTGTCAATTCTCATGGCAATTGAAATGCCTGTTG
>PYHW01009633.1:1942194-1970366 GCA_013186435.1 Turdus rufiventris
TTTATGTGCTTTAATTCATCCAGTATGATTAATTGTTTATCATTTGCCTATTTTCTGTAGCAATAATGTCTGCCTACCAAGAAATGCTTATGTTTGTCTTGAATAAAAATCCCCACAGCAAAAGCATGAAAATTGCTGGTTTTTTCTAAAAGAGAAGACTGACAGGAGGTGGAGTGGATAGACAGCAAGCCACCTGAATATCTGTAGGCACCTGTTTAGTCTGAAAAAAAATCCAAATTTTTTTGTCCTTGTAATACTTAATGCTAATTTAGAAAGTGGATAATAAACTGTAGAATAAAGAATATGGCAAGGAGATGAAGAACTGTCTTTATTTATATTTCTAAGAGTTATCAGCTGTTTTTCTACATATGTATTGCCAAGCTGTTTACAAAACAGAAGTTCACCCAGGCTTTGTCTGTTGACAGCAATTGTACTGTACCTTCATAAAAGTACAGTGAGCACATGAGGGTAATAAAAATGTATCTGCCAAGTATTAAGAGGACTTCTAGCATGTTCAGGTGCAGTGAATGGGAATGAGTGAGGAAGAGGGAATTGTAAATGGGTGTTCCTGTGAGAGTCTAATTTATATTAAAGCCTGCTAGGAGAATCCCCATAGCATGTCCATACAGGCTAAAGAGAATTCCTGTAAGTGCTAGCAGAAGCAATGGTAATTTGGTCTTTCAGTCTTTTAAATCTCTCTTAAGACTCCTTGTGTACCATTACTTTTGATACTGAAATATAGGTATATATTTAATGGGATTTTAAAAAGTGCTTCTGCTTAATGAATATTTTCTCTCAAACTTTTCTGAGTCTTGTACTGTGTTCTCTAAATAGGATGTTGAGAGAGTGGTACTTGCAGTTTACTCCAAAGAGCCAGAAACCTAACATGATAAAAACAAATACATTATCAGAGATTTGCCAAGGTGGCCCAGAAACTTTCGCTTAGGTATTGCACTCCATCTGAAATAATTAGGATGCACTCTTAACATCAGACTGCAAATTCTATTTATTCTTTGCTATGTTCATAATAAGCTGAGTGCTGCAGTTGATTCTTAGAAAGCAATGCCTTAGAGTATGCAGCAGATCTCCTCTCAGTTCACCACTGTTTCTCACACCAGGCACCCCCTGTAATGGCCTATCCTGCCACAACACCAACAGGAATGATGGGCTACGTGATGGTGAGTGAAATTCCTACAAATCCAACCAGGCAGATGTTATATATTGATTGTTTATAGTTTGGTAGGTCTTGTTTTTCTGAACTATTCTACTGAAGACTGAATTTCCACTCCATTTATTCCACACCAAATTATTAACTTCTCGTTTTCTGAACCACTTACATGCTGTTTGTCTGAAATTGTCTTCGCTTCCTTACTTCACTTGTTTTATTCCTAAACTTCTTAAAATGGAACTAGATCATGTTTAAAGTCTCTTTGAATCAAATCCATTCTGTGATTCTGTGAAATTAACACAGTGTCTGTTCTTGGTGATCTTTATTGGCCTTGAAATAAGTGTATCATAGAAGCAAGTGTATCATGTCAATATAAATAGCTGCTTTCAGAACAGAAATAGTTTCTTGGTGAAGTGAAGCCTTCTTGAAATACCTTCTGCTGAGGTTGGGAGCAACTATCTGTGATGATTAATGCCACAAAAGTGCAAGTTTGCGACACTGCAATACGGTGTGGTTTTGGTTGAGAACTGGATCTGTTAGTGACACACCAGTGCCTCAAAGCTTTTGACATAAGCCTGACCTTCTTGCTTTTTGCTCTGAAAATGTTTGTTCTTACCTTAAATTTTAAAATATTTCTGAAATTATATGCCTTAGCTCTTTTTAGTATGATGTTGATGCAGCACAGCTTTCCTGGGTGAATAAAAGGCAAGAACACTTAATTCAAGTAGTTACTCTATTAAATGCCTCACAGATTTAAGGAAAAAAGTTAAATGTTTCATCATATAACCAAATTGGTTTAATGAGTTATAACTTACACTCAGTAAGTGAACTGCAGAAGTGTGCAACTGTGTTCTTGGGGACCTCTTGGGAGAGTATCATATATGATATATCATATCATTCCCTATTACCCATCCACAAACTCCCATATTCTTCATCAAGCTGTTATGATTAAACTAACCTTAGTGTGGATTCAAACTTGATCTGCACAACTTTTATGGTACCAGCAGCATTTTCATAGTTATTTTGAGTCAGCAGCAGGGGAAGGTAACATATGTAGTGTATGAGAAGTAATCTTGCTTGTTTTGTTACGTTGTTATGTTTAATTGTGGTGTTTAAATGTCAATGTGAAATGGAAACTGGGATTAAGGAGCCGTAACTCTGTTACCCTGAATTGCTGCTGCTTGTTCAAACATATGCAGTATCTGAGCAGGTGGGTGAGGTGTGCTGTTACAGAATGACCAGTGGGCTCTGTAGCACATCCTGAAATCTGCCCTGGCTCATTCAGACTTCTCTCAGGGCATTTACCTTGAGGAATCTCTGAAACGTTGACTCAATTTACAGCCCTTGCTGTGAAACCTTTTAGTTTTTCATAAAAGCAGTAGTGGGGACCAGAGTTCTGAGGATGGTCCTCTCCAAGTGCAGACTTTTCCCTTATGTTCCATATGTTGGGAGCACACTGGGCAGGCAGCTGCTTAGTGCTGTAGCACTGTGCCTGGGTATTCCCTGGCTGCTACTTCCGGTGTTTTGGGCCAGCAGTTGTTAAGTTGTTCTTAAAATTTTTTATAGGGTGTTTTCATTAGGGTCAGTTTATTGAATGGGTTTGCCCTGTGATTGCCCAAACAGCTGGTTGGCATGATAGGAGGAGTACCACCACCACCACCAGGATTAGTCAGGGAAAAGCTGCTTGGAATGGGAATTGCTTCAGTAGGACTGCTGCTGGCTGTCAACCTCAGCCTGAGAGGAATGCCAAAAGCAGTGCCAGAGATGGGCATCTGTGTTAAATATAACCTGACTTGTAAGACCATTAATACACATTAAACTCTTAATTTGGCTCAGCTGAGTGTTGGTAACACTGACTCTGATTGCATAATGACTTAACATTAATTCCACATACAGCTCTCAGTTTTCAATTTTGTCCTGAACTCTTGTCAACACTGCACTGCTGTGTGCAAAACTGTGCTTGTGCTGTCAGAGGCAGTCAGGGAAGTGCTGTCAGACCTCATGTTTGGGAGCAGAAGGACCAGCACAAATGCTTGTCTAACAAGTGTTTTCATGCTACAGCTCTTTGTAGGAAGAGATGGAAT
The DNA here is from genome assembly GCA_013186435.1 of Turdus rufiventris. NCBI lineage: Eukaryota > Metazoa > Chordata > Aves > Passeriformes > Turdidae > Turdus > Turdus rufiventris. The sequence continues at coordinate 1,945,447 of PYHW01009633.1, forward strand.
GGGCTCAGTTTTTATTTAAGACAATTCCTTGGAAAGGCTCTAATGTTCCTTTCTGGTAACTTTTATTTGCAGAATATTGTAGAAGGATCTCCCATGGTTGCATATCTCAAATATGACCAAGACTTTTCACCCATTTGCCATTTTCCTGTATCTACTTGAATACTTGCAATGTATTAATGCTGTGTGTGACTTGATTCTGTCTGGGTTTTTTCAGCCATCACAGATGGGAGGCATACCAGTAATGACACAGCCAACTTTGATATACAGTCAGCCAGTCATGAGACCACCAAACCCCTTTGGCCCTGTACCGGGAGCACAGGTGTGTATATTCAAATTATTGGAATTACAGGAGGCAGTTTCTTTAGAAGCATATTTAATATGTTAATTTTATATATAGATATAATTAATATGTCGGGCAAATTATTGTACAGGCCCAGTGGTTCATGGGAGGTTTGCTTCCTATATGCCTGTATCCAAGTTGGCAGAAGCAAGTTCAGGTTACCAAAGCTAAGAGGGTAGGTTTTTTTCAGGCATTGTTTTTCTGGGAATGTGACAATGACAAAGAATAGGAAAAGCTGATGTCTATGCTCTTTGCTGAAGATAAACTTTTTCCCCAATGTCATATTTCATGTTGCTTTACCCTCAGAGTGCGATTGGCTATTACAACTTTTTCCTAAGCATGTGTGTCACTGTTCTTTCCCTTGTTACAATTAAAAGTATTTGATTATAAAGTACCCAAGGTGCAACGTGTGTGCTTATACTACAGCATTTTGTAGGGGCCAAACAGGGTGTATGTAACCTTTTATGTCCATGGCTGCATTGGATGGGTTTGAAAAAATTGGAATCACACTTGGTGACCCACCACCCAGTTGTTGTGCTGACCACCACAGTGGAAGCACATGGCACATCCCTCTAGTTTCCAGTTGGTTTTGTGCTTCTCCATGGTTTTGCAGGAGAATGCATTTGCAGTGTAGTGAAGATGTGCAGTAGCAATACCCCTCTACCTGGCCTTTCCCTGTCAAGTGCTACCTTAGATGGAGTGCTCCTTAAATCCCCTGGTTACCTGTTTCTTGGGATGTGTTGTATCCAGATTGATTACCTAATCTACTGGAATGAGTGCCAAAGGGCACTTAGAGCTGACTGCATCAATACTGTGGTTAAATACATACCTGTTATTGATTTGTTTTACTGTTTGTTTTGCCAATGTCTGTCACTGGGAAATTTCTGTCTGAACAAACTTTTATAACCCAATAGGCCCTTTAAGAGAGGGGCTTTTTTTTGCAGTAGGAAAAACATTTTAAAAAGTAAGAGGAAGAGGGGGTGGATAACCCTGACCACTTTCATACTACTTCTGGAAAATTCGGAGATCATTAAGACTTTGTGTTTGTGAACTGCAGTTAGAGGCAGAGCCAAGTTTAGCTGGCAGACTGAAGCTCCAGGATTAAGTGTGGCTTTGCTCACCTATCAGATGCTTCTTTTTCAAAGTTCACTCTGTACATCTGACTTCTATTAGAAAAATGAAATATATTGGGCCTGTATTTTGATCTTAACTATAAGGGGCTCTGTCTCTCTAATAGGTGACTATTTAAAAGCACTCATAACTTCACCTAGGTATAGATTGGTGTAACTGCAGAGTTTGGGATTAGACTGTGGAGGAAAGAGAATTCAGAAGTAAACTGGAACTGAAAAGAGCCTCAAGCATTTTCCAGTGTCTCAGTCTGATCCTTTAATAAGAAAGGTTCTGCTGTGTGCTGCCAGTGAGCTATATACCTATTGTCTTCTTCAAAATACAGCCTTGTGGATAGGGTTTTTTTCTAAATATCTTCTTTTAAATGCTTTATCTGAAAGGGATGTTGTTAGACTTCTTTAGCTAGAAATGCAGTTCTCAAATGGCTTTTTCTTGGACTTCTGAGAGCTGCTTTGCACCTTCACTGTCACTTAAATGATTTGGTATTTTTCACATGGGTTTTATACCATTTCAAAAGGACAAATAGTGATTTTGACGGTTTTAAAATATTGACCAAGTGAAAGGATCTTCAAGGATAGGAGTTTTTTCTACATAAAAAAATAAATTGAAATAATCCTGCCTACCTGTCTGATTCAGTTATGAACAGGTAGATGGGTCTGAATAGCTCAGTGAGCCTTTCTGCTTCATTTGACATTGCAGGGCGTGGCCTAGGTTGAATCCCAGCTGGCTGTCAGAACAGGAGAAAGAGGAATTAGTCACAAGTGAGGTGTGTGGAGCTATATTTATTCTCTTATCTGACACTATTTGGCTCCTGTGAGAATTAATTTCATTGAAAACACACCCTTTGAGTCAGCATTTGCTATGACCAGGAAGGGTTTTCCCTCAGACACACAGTCTGTGTTGCTGGAAGGTACTGAATTGTCAGAAACCTGACATCAGTAAAGCATCTTAAATTAAACAAGGCTGCATGTGAGAGCTTCCCCATACACAGCAGAGTTTATTAATGTATAGCTATGGAGGGGAATTACACTTCTATCACTCTGAATTTACTGTGTGCTGAGTCTTGAGGCTCTTCTGAGAGTGTATTTCATAGCTTAAGTATAGTTAATGCTCTTGTGACAGAAATAGAAAAAGGATAGTAAAAGGAATAGGAATATGTGATCTTAGGGTCAGTAAACAAATCCTAAAGAATAAGTAATGGTTATCTGAAAGGCACACAATGCAAGCTGCCTGCACTGATCCCTGTAAACACCACTATTCTAATACTGTTTTGTCCATGGCATCATCACTATCAAAAACAAAATCCTTTTTCATATTTGCTTTGCAAGCACCAGATTATATCACCTCCAGTCTCCTGAGAGATCGTGGGTGTTGTCTACAGTAAAGAAAGCTGAAGGTACTTAGAAGCGTGATGACAGATATGAAGTTGTTGCCAAAAATTTTATTGCTGAGTTGTAGTGAGTTGAAAACACACAGGGAAAATAGGCATCTTTATGTTGTGCAGTTTTTGTATAAATGAAACTGTTGTTCATAATTTGATACTCTCGAGGATTAGTCTTAATAAAGTTGGTTTTTTTATCTCTAGACATGCCTATTTTGCTTCTCTTCCAAGTGTTCTTGTTACATGCTGGCAACTTTTTTCCTAATTTTTGCAGTCAAAAGCAAGAGTAGTTTGGGTTTTAAGGGCAAAATAATTGAGAATGAAACTGGAATAGTAGTTTCTTTGAAAATCTGAGTGGAGAAGGCATTGATAATTTTGAAAGTTGTGCAATTTTTCTTTGAAAATATTTATCTTGCAGTATTTCCCACCTAAGAAAATAAGTTTCCATCATGATAAAATAGTGGGCATTACCCACTACAAACTATTAGGTGGTACTACCCAGAACAGTGAGAATGGTTGGAGTTACTTGATGACATTGCAGCTGGTCAGGGGGAATGTGTGTGTCCGAGGAGGGGGCAGGCTGAATCAGTGGCTCAGGCAGAGGGATAGCAGATGTGATACAGCACAGCAAAGGCCAAATGTTCCAGACAAGCCAGATCTGACTGATGTACGGGGGCTGGAATGATCACAAGGCCTGAGTGTCACAAGGTGCAGCAGCAGGGCTTGCCTGGTAAACCAACGGTGCTGTGTTGGCCAATATAAAATGGTGCAATTAGGACAAATCTGGGTGCCTTCGCGTGTCACATGTTCTGGTGTGATTGTCCCCAGAAAGACACAGCCTTAGGAAGGGGAAGCAGATGGATAGTGCAAAATTTAAGATTTAGAGCAGAATAAAGAAATCACTCCAGCTACTGCCAACATTTATGCAAATTGTAACACTGCAGTTGTTAACGCAGCCAGATGTACATGGCAATCAGCAGGAGTGATCACCTGGGTGATGGAGAATAGGCAAATGTGCAAATAAGTTGGTTGGGTGGATGTTTTGTGGTTGTTTTTTGCCTGGGTGTAGTGGGGGTTGGTTTGAGCGCTGTTGGAAACTGTAAGAATAGGGTATGAAGTTCAGGACAGACTTATGCCAGAAAGTAGACCTTAGAGATGCTTGCTTTGGCACATAGTCCCTAAAATAGATGCTAAAACTGCTTGACAGACTTGTTTCATGGGAAACCAGAAGGTAGCTAATGATGGCAACAGCCCAATGCTCTTACGGATGGGTTCATAGGTTTTACTGTGACTCCAGGGAGCTTTGTTTGTTGGAGGCAGTGAGAGGTGATGGCTGATGCTGGAGGTGAGACCAAGCTGTCTGAGCAGCACAGTGCAGTGCATTTCACATCACACCATCTCTGGGCAGTAGGGGCACTAAATCCGCAGCTCCAGTTAGATCAGCACTAAACTGATGGCTAGCACTGTTGTTTTAAATTCTTTTTAGAAACTGCTAAGAGCGGTTCTGGTTTTCAGATCTATTTAGAAACAGTAGTCTGGAGAGGTGCAATGTAGGAAACTGTCTAACTATACTTTCCATGTATTTTTTTTAGGCCTCCTTTATAATAATTAGAGGAATCTTTTTAAAATGTGTATTTTACTGCAAGATGTTGTCTTGTCTGAATTCAATTATCTAGGTAGTAGCATTGTCAGGTTTTTTTCTCACTTTTTAACCTGAACAGGCTTCCTGAAATTTCTCATGTCTGGTTACGTGCTGATGTTGCACAAATTACTCTAACCTACCAGTCTTCCACACTGCTTTCAAACTGGGATGTTTCTTTGGACTTGATATGGGTTGGAGACTTGCCAGCTCAGTTTGATAGGAGTTTTAGTATGTGACTTCGAGGCATTTGGCCATGAAGAGGACGAATGTCTCTTGAAATCAAGGGACCGCAGGCATTCCTTGCTGAAGTTAGGACTCTGTTGGACCCTTTCACTAGTTTGCCTGTGGCTTTCCAAAGGGGAGAACCAAGTTTAAGATGGGGAATTCTGACATCCTGGAACTGCTTCTCAAGCATTTCCTATTCCGCCTCATGATTTTTCCATAATTTATTTATGGTGACTGGATCTGAGTGCCCCGTTGGGAGTGAGGTTTCAAGAGGAGTTGATTCCAATGCAGATCAAGCATGTACTGATCCTGAACGACATCCTTCTGATCATGTGATTTCTGAGATAGACATTCATGTGAAAAATTTAAATGTGCAGTGTCAGTATTTACACTCTGAGCACTTCTGCAAGTAATTCCCGTAAGCAGTTGCCCTGTCATGCGTAGGTTGGCAGGTGCCTGGCATTTCCAAAGGAAAAGGTCTTCATGCAATGTGTTTTGCCATGGGCACAGAGTGCAAGTGATTCTGTTCTGAACAAACTGTTCCAGTGAGGATCCCAGTTTGGAGCATGCTAACTTTGATTCGTAACTGCAGAAACATGCATGTTCTATCCAGGGGGAGGGCCAATAGGATTTAATAGAACACCATTTATAATGGGAAAAGTACTAACACAGAAGGAAAAATAAATCAACAAATAGCAGATACTCCTGCAAGTACAGCCTGCAGATTATTAGTCGTTCCCAGCAGCAGCAGTTGGAATGCCAGTATTACCCACCTTTAAGTTATGTGCTTTATATGACTGAATTTGTGGAGTGGCTTTAGGTACATGACTGTAGGATGCAATTTTTGAGTGTACAGACTATGAGTCAGTCTTCAATTGTCACCTAGAACAGCCACAGTAGCAGTTGAAACTCTCTCATCTTTTTTCTTTTTTTTTTTTTTTTCTCCTACTCACAGAAAATATCCCATGTTCTCCTCCTAGGTCCCAAATTGAGAATTATATATTCTCTGCTGTCCAGCCTCTTTTTATATGCGTTCTGTTGTGACAAGAAAAGATGCTGAGAGCTATTCCTTCTGGAGAAACCATCTGGAAAGCTGCCATATTCTGGCTAGACCCCAGCATCATCTCTCCCTGCCAGGCTGTTGTTTTCCCAGTAAAGCAAGGAGAGGACTGACCTGTTTCACAGGAGCCAGGCAGAATGTTTTGTATCTTCTTTTAAGGAAAACTGATGTGAAAGTCTGAGGTTATCTGCTTGTTTGGCAAATGCCACTGGCGTTTCCTTTCTGCAGGGTCATGTCCAGCTTGTTTCTGCATTACACCAACCATTGAAGAGGCTTTGTTTTCCATATGACCAAACACCTTGTTTAATGGTTGACTTCTGCCAAGTTTGCCTCTTAACCTCCCCTTGTCCTTTCATTACACGTTCAGCTTTCATATTCTGTCATTCTGAGACCTTGTTTTCTTTTTCTTTCCCTTTCTCTGTCGTCTTTCTTACTAGCTGTCTGCAGCATCCAGCCCTTCCAGTCAGAGTCCTCACAGAGCCTCAGGAAAGGATCCCTTTGCAGAGCTCTCTCTCCAGGATTTCTTGTAGAACAACTTAGGTATTGTCCATTATTCTGGGGAGATGCTGATGTTTGTGATATGAAACAAAAAAGTTCTAATTCAAGTTTTATTAACATGGCTAGAGTGGTTTCTGAAGGAAATAAAAACAAATCTTGTTGAGTTGGAAGCACTGTGGAAGTGACTTGGAAACTCTTTATATTTAACTTCAGCAGTTTAGAGGCTGATTGAGTGTTTTTGCCTCAGTCCATTGGAAGTAGAACCAGCTCATGTACTTGCTGCAGTTAGGGGGAAGGAACTGGTGCTACCTGGTATTGACCATCTCATCAGGAAAATGTTCAGAGTTCCCCGTTAGCAGCAGAGTCCCGAGTGCTGCTGGCAGAGTGCTCGTGTGCTTCCCTGTGGCTTGACCAGGGAATTCCCTTCATGCAGGACGAGGGGCTTGTTTTACATGTGCCAGGGATCCATTTTGGTACAGAGGTGCGGTGGAGAAGTTGTGTTGGTTTTGACCAGTCAGAGACAGGTGGGAGTTAAATAGTAAAATGAGTGAAAACATGAAAAAGAAATTCAAGAATTCATAGTATAAAGAGAGAGTAGACTTACGACACACAACAACTGCTTTTCTTTGTGCACTTCCTCTGGTTCAACATGAAAAATGATCCCGAGTTCATAATGGTGTTGGTCTGTGTTATGCTGCTGCTGGTGACATTTCATGGATAACTAGGTGGGTTTTATTTTTAATGCAGAGCTATTCCAAAGGCCGGTGTCGTTGGAAGAACATCCTGATGGCTTTTGTTGTTTCCTGGCCTTGTTTTTTAAAAATATTTTATTTCTGTTCTAAACTTCAGATCATGGGGTAGCTTGGGCATCAGAAGAATGGAAATTTTTGAAGAAAATGGTTTTGAGTGATCCTACTTCTGTTGCTTGTTAACCCCAGGGTTTTTCATCTTTCCAGATTCAGTTTATGTAACTGTGTTAGATGGAAGAGAAAGGAGCGTTTCCAAAAAGATATGCTCAGCAGTAAACTCCCACCTCCAGGAAAAAAGTGAACTTCAGTCTCTCAAACTCTCCTCTTCCATTAAGTGATGCAGTGAAATGATGAAGACCAATGAAGGAAGCTGGGACACCTCCATAAGAAGACATCAGTACACAAGGCCAAGCATTGCCATGAATTAAAACCAAGATCTATTTTTGTCCTGGTGACTAACACGTCAATACTCTCAGCTTCTAATAATATCCTTAATTGGTAACATGCGAAGAGAAGCCTTTCTTCTGGAAATTGATATTGGTGTTTGGAAATGCTGTCTGGATTGGAGATGTCCTTTACCGTAACTCGAAACAAGACTCTGGGCAGGGGAGGGTCAAATCCTAACTCTTAATTCTGCAGTTACCTTTTCTTCAGTCCTCACAAATGTAGGCACAGCAGTAATGGAAATTAACTTTTTTTAAAAATTATATATTCAGTTTGCAGTAGACATTCCTTATGTATTATTGTTTGTATTTATTTATGATTATCAATTTAACATTAATATTGTATCAAAAAAAAACCTCCTTATGAAAATGAGTATGGATGTATACAGTATGTCTGATTTTTATCCACAAAGAATGAATCTGATTCAGAATACTTTTCAGCTGACATACAGAGCACTAAATATTTTAAAGGTCTGAATCTAATGAATTCTCAGTATATATGGGAATTAGGGAAGAGCTGTAAAATGCATTAATCCTTATAGTCAATTCTGTGCCTAGGATTTTGCAAGGGAACAGTTAACTGACTAGAAGAAGCACTACATTTTTAATTCAGCATTAGTGCATTGGGAAGGAACTTTATTGCTTTGTGCTTGGCATGTCATTATTTTTACATTTGACATTATAAGGCCTTTCCAAGATGAATGTGAGGAATTGCTTTCACTTTAAGACTTTCCTTCTTTTCTGTAAAAAAATTTAAATTGAGGTGTTGTGTGCTGGGGGGAAAGCCTTTTCATTTGGCTCGTTTATGATCATGTACCTTTTAAAAGTAAAAAAGGGGAAGTAGCTTCCTTACTACATATGTCTAGTGGGTATTTAGTTCACGAGGAATTAAAGTAGCGCTGTTGATCGGTGCTTTGTGTAAATACATCATAACTTCTGGGTGGAGTGGGGCCTTCAGAAGGACAGTCAATGATACGAAAGCAATTCTGTACATGAATTAAGCATACTTGCTGCATTGTCTCTGCAGATTCTATTTTTGTTTAAAATATTAAAATGTATGTTAGCAAAAATGGGTGGATTTTCAAATAAAATGCAGCTTCCACAGAACTTTTGTTACGGTATGAAAGTCTGAGGTGCTTCTTTTCTTTTTGCTGCTTAAAATGTGCACTGATAATTGCTTTGTTTACTTAATAAAATACCAAATGTATTTCATATGTGCATATTGTATTGCAGGAAGTGCAGCGCTCTGAACCCGTGGCTGACGTGGTCCATGCAGCATCTTTCCCAGGCTGGCATCACAGGCAGCCTCAGTGTTCCAGTACCAAGGTGTCTCCTCCTTCCTGACCTAAAGTAATATTTCACCATCTTCCAGTTTTTCAAAATATTCATGGCAATAAACTTGTTCTGTTTATAACTGAGCAAGAAGCATAAATATTCCCCAAAAATTATTATCTTCCCTAATCTTCCAGCAGAAGGTAGTGCTGGAAAAGCTATGAACAGTTTGCTGAGACCATTTTCTGTAATTAGACACAGGAGGAATTGATAGAAGTGGAACTTTCCTCCTTACAACGACCTGAGGTTTGTCCTGGAGGCCAGGGTATCATAAACTGAGCAGTACAGGTCAGTAGATTTAAAATTTCTGTCTCAAAACATGAAATAAACCTCTGAACTTATTACAGAGCGTGTAATAGACACACCCAGATCTGGGGAGTTGCACGCACATTTGCTAAAATTTTGCGTTCCTATCACTGAGGCGTTCAGTGTGGGATGGTGGGAGAGCAACTAACCTGAGTTTTTGTATTCTGACCACCTTGCTTGTGGTCAGAATATAAAAAGGGTGAATTGTTTGAATTGGGGGCCAACTGGAAAAAAGGTGCACATCTGTGACCTGTTAGCTACATCAGTAACTACCAGGGTACGGATTGTTCTCAAGTACAGTCCAGGTGTTGTGTGAAGGAAGAAGTTAGACCTGTCCTCCTCCAGAGCCTGATGAGCTGGGTTATGCTAAAACATGCCAACCTTCTTTTTAGGTCTGTGGTGCTCTCTGCGGAGTCTAACTTGAGGCTTTTGGCTTAGGGAAGATCTGTGTTCCTAGATCTCTTTGATCCTTTGGACTCTGTGTGGCTGTGGACTTGAGGCTGCAAATCATGAAAGCACCAAAGAATTGTGAGCACCCAAACCCATGTCTTCTGCAGGGATGCTGAACTCCTGTTACCCTTTACTGCTCTCGTTGTTGCTCTGTGTTCCTTGAAACAGCTGCTGTGCAGATTAGGTTTTCTTGCTGAAGGCCTTGGTAAAAACCCTTGCTCTTTGGTTACTCTTAGGAGACAAACTGGCTTGAGAATTTTCCTGAGTAGTATTTTCTCATTTGTTCCCAGTAAGTGTTTGCTTTAAGTGTCACTGAAATAGCACTCACTTTAGCTTAATTTAAAAAGCATAGCACAAAGATGTATTTTGGTTTTTAATTACTGGCACTTTTCAATAATACAGGGTTGTGAAAACCTGGTTCTCTTCAGGATTGAGATGAAAGGATGTTTAATGTACAGGAGCAAACTGTGTAGGGAAGCTGCCTGCCCTTAGCAAGCAGAGGACGATTGAGCGCTTTGTTAAAGGGATGTGGTTCCTCTTAAAGCTTTGTGTAGGGAACTAGTGTGTTAGAATAACCACAATATTTTTGGGTTCTTTTAAATCAGGGAATTGTATAATGAAAACAACTGGATTTACCTCTTGAGACAATTACTCTTGCCAGAACAAGAACTTGGACAGCTCCTAACTGAGCTTTCTAACAGCACAAATGTAAAGTCTTCATCTGAAGACAGATCTAAATTCCTTTGCCGCTTCTCTTTGAAACAAAGTCACAAACTAAACTGAGCTGGTACCTCAGGACATGTTTGAAGTCCGTCTTTGCGTGACTTTGTGACATCAGAGGTTCCATTCAGCCAGAAAAAGTCACAGACATTCCCAGCTGCCAAAGAGCCCTTCAGCAAGGAAAAGGGACAGGGTGAAACCCTGCATCTTCCATTAGACAAAAAGTGCCTATTTCCAGACCCTGACACAAATTTTTGTATCAGTATAAATGAATTGCAACTTAAAGGCCATGACATAATTGAGATAAAGATTGTGGCAGAGAAATGAGAATTAAGTGCTAAAAACGCTGGGAAAGATAGTAAATGCTGATGGGAGCAGAAGATTGACAAGATAATGTGAGGGGCAGTGAAAAAATGTGCTGAACACAGACAAAAGAGCAGTGCTAATGGCAGCATATGTAAACTGAACAAGAGCTTTCTCTTTAGCCTGTTGTCAAGCTCTTGGCTTGACCTTTGGAGCTCTCACAGCACAGTGGAGAGAGCAGAAACAGGCTTGACATCTTCCACTGAGTTTGCCCAACAAGAAAAATCTGTGAGCTGCTGCTGTTTTCCGAGTTCAAACTGGAGGGACTTTGCTGATTGTTCTGCATCCTGGCTGGATCAGGAGAATGAGTGAGGAGGAGAAAACCCTGGGCATGTTCCCTGAAGGTGTAACATTGCTGCCACCTACTCAGCACCTTTTTGTAGCTGAAGGTTGAGAAATACTATGGAAGATAACAGGTTAGTCTAGGAGTGAGTAAAACACACTTAATTCTTTTCTTGCTTCTCTGATGGTGAAATTTCCTGAAACAAATATTAAAAAGCCTTGGAACAAAGAGCCAACTTGCTTAAATTTCTATGTGAGGTGATAATGGGTGCAGAGAATGTGTTGGATGCAAGCATAGTGCTTTGGATATCCAGCAGCTGCAGTGAACAAGGAGTACAGGGGTCTTGGGTTTATTTTCATAGCATGGATCTCTGCTTTGTTCTTGGCAGTAACTGCTGAACTTCCCTCTGCCAGCTACAGCAGTTGCCCAAGTACTGCCTTTTTTTAGAAAAGCAGTATTTGATACAATTTTAGCTTCTTGTTTTACTTTAATCATCAAGTGAGCAAAGATCCAGCACCATGTTAAATCCCAGTTTTCAGCATGGCTCAGGGTTCATTTGTCCACATAAGGGAACTGTTGTTGGCATCTTGTTGCCATGTCATGTCCTAAACCAATATGATGTTTGTGGGAGACTGCAGAACACGAGCTCTGAAATGTAGTATTGCAGAAAACATCCTTACTTTCACAGTTCACTCAAAATCCAAGGAAAAGTGGTTTTTTTGGAGGAACATCCAGTTGCAAAATCTGAGTGGCTAAAGATGCTACCACCAATAGATTCTCTGTTCTGTGCCTGTCACTAGAGTGTAACTTTTCAGTCCATTACCTTCTGCCTTGACCTTATTCTGGCAAACTCCTTTTAGCCCACAGAAGTTTAATAACTTCTCTCTCAGAAAGCAGCCAAACAAGCACAAATGCTGCAGAACAAGTCTCTTACCCTCATTTCCCAAAACGTGCAGGTCTCAACCTGTGGAAAGATTGCCTTGTTATATAACCTTGCTGCAGTGAAGGCTGCAAACCTCACATAAACCAGACCAAAAGTGAAATCACCCACATTCCCTGCAGCTCAGGCTGGGGGAGATCATACCAGCGCAGCCAGACTATAAAGCAGTACAATCCAGTTGCTCAGAGAGGGTTCAAGCCAGCAGAGTGCTGAGCTAAGCAGCTCCTTTCATCACTGGAGTGGATACAGGCTCTCAGCACACCTCTCCCCATTGTGCTTTTCAGACCTTCCATGGATTTATGTTTCTCACTTCCAGCTCACAGACCTCAGTTCTATTAAAATAGTTTTTATTTCCACACAACTTGAGTGATGCTTGTATTTCTTTAATTTTGACTTCCAAGGAATACTTGTTCTTTCTTCCTGTTGAAACTCTAAGTTTCTTTGAGCTGTGTTCTAGTTAAACACATAACTCCAGCTCAACCTAAGCTTAGCTTGGATTATAGTTGTGGAGACACCTGGGCCCTTGTTTGCATCCTAATGCAAGTTGTCTTGTGCAACAGTAACACAGTAAAGAAAAGGTCTTTCGTAATACTGGGAATACAAGGGTTTGGTCCTAACTGGAGTGAATAGTGAACTCCAAGAGGGGCTTGGAAACACTGGCTGTGCTGCCAAGAAGTGACTGATCAGCCCCCTATTTTACAACATGCTGCTCATTTCTGAGAGATTTTGCCAGTAACAAATTTATCAAATCCAGATGCCTTGGGCTGAAGACTCAGCTTTTTCCTTATGAAAGCCTTGAAGTGACCTTAATGCTAATCCTGTAGAAATCAAGGGGATTTGGGACACTTCACTAAATATGTTTTGCTGCAGGCTGTTGCTTCTGGCTTGTGCAGGCTGCCTGTGGCTTGTACCCTAATTAGCATGTTTGGGATTTCTTTTTAACTCCCTCTCACCCACACAGGCTGTTATGGGAAAAGGCTAAACTGACTGGAGGAGGCAAGGGTTCTTTTTTCCAAGGTGCAGGTTGATGTTGTCCTGCCATATGTCCTGCACATGGTGTTCTGCATTATGGGCATAAGCCAAGAGAAGCCTAGAGATAGGCCCTGCATTTACACCACTAGAAAATGTAAATCCCCTCTGGGGAGTGGTGGGAAGAAGGAGAGGCCTTTCTTTAACAGAAAAGCCATTCAGCATAAGCCACATTCTAATTCTGCATCTAAAGGAGAAGCTAAACTAATCACTGAGCAGAACTAATCTCTCTTTCAAGTCAGCCATTTCATGGGCCTTGTGCTGCACTCAAAGCAAGGCAGGGGAGCTGAGGGGAGGCTTCTGTTGGGCTGCAGACATAGCGGGAGCTGTCCAAGTGTGGATCCCCATTCCATGGGCACTCAAGGGATAGGAATCACCTCAGCCTTCACAGTAACTCCACTGGGTTAACTGCACATCCAAACTCATTTTACTGCTCACCACGTGGCAGAGAAGTGAGTCGGTGTGAGGCGAGTCTGCCACCTTTACCTGTCTGCTTGTGATCCCAGCCTCGGAGGAGGAGCTTGGTCAGCAGAGCCCAGAGAGCAGTGGGACTCACCTGCAGCCAAAGGAGACACCTGCTGGGCAGGAACAGCTGAGTGTGCTTGGAAAACCGAAAGTGTTTGCACTGAAGTACAGATACACTGAGATAGTGCACAGAGATACAGGTTGTTTAAAACTTACATTTTCAAAAAAGCTTTATTCTAAACAGCTGATTATCCTGTCGGGGTTTAAATCAGGTTATTCAACGCTGTCACAAGTTTCTAAAGAGTAATGCACAGGTCAGAGCCTACATGTGGGAAGGACCTGTTGTGTGGTGCTGAGAGGGTGTCCAAAGGGAACCCTCCCACTGCATCATTGCACTAAGATCTGTTCAGAGACCAGCCACAAACCAAGGATATGGGCTTACACAATATATTTGGCCAATTCTAAACAAACAAAATATTTAAGACCTTAGAGACTTCTATGCTAGCTTTAATTTATTTTCAAATCATTTTTATTTAAATGTATTTAAGTGGGGGTCTTGTGGAGACAGGTAAGAAAGCATTCAAATAATTTATAGCAATAATTGAATTATGCTTGCATAATTTAGCAGAGCATTAAGTATTTTGTAACAGTTCTGTGTTTTATGGCAGCCTGCATATGGGCAGACTGCCTGATTCTACATCTGCAATGGAGACCACACAAACTAAATATTAGCTCGGACCTTTTAGTAGATATATGTGCTGCTACATAGACTGAATACCCCAAGAAGTGCACGAGACCTCTCTCAATGGTAAGGAAAGGAACCTTTCAATTAGCCTCTTCACACAGACATACCTCTCAAGAAACTTATAATCATGATTCAGGCACTCTAAAATAGTTTCCTCAAAGCCCCATGCCACATAGAAGAGAGCAAATATTTAATGAATGGAGAATGTTACATTTCTGTGTAAAGAGCACAGCTTGTCTAGTTTTCATCAACATTTTCCTTAAATAAGGCCTTGATCATCTCAGCTGTGATATGCCCATCTGATTTACCAACAGTGTCCTCTTCTCTGTGGCTCCCGCTTGGCATTTCTTCTGGTTCCTTACAAGTAGGCACAGCTTTTCCAATCACATACAGCTTTCTCTTCAGAGGTCCCAGTTTTGAGTATGCCTTAAGAAGAAAGAATATGTTTCCTTTGCAATTTCATAAGAAAACAACTATTCTTCAAAAAAACCCCAAAATTCAGCAACTTTTCTTTTTAAAGCAACTGTAGAAATGCTGCACTGGGGTTGTGTTTGATAATGTCAGTAATAATGGGCTTCTTTTGCCAGCCAACTCCTTTTAGGAGGCTACAGCCCTGCTACCCTCTTCTCCTGTGTGTTTTCACCAATACCACCTTCTCTATAAGCCAAATTCTAATCTCAAATTCGGTTCCATGAGAAGAATTAAACTACTCCAGCAGCTTGTTCCTGCCAAGGAGAGGTCCAAGCCCAGATTCTGCCACATCTGCACTGGCTCTGGTCTTCTCCAAACCTCTGAGTCTACTCAGTTGACCAACCCAACAGAAACTAGTTCAGGTGAAGAAAGAAAAGGAAAGCTGTTCTGCTGGGTTAGAGCCAATCAGCTATAGGAAAGGCCAATGTGCACTGTTTCCTCAACCCTGCAGTTTGTACCTTCATCCTGGCTTTTTACTGAAGGAATATTGACCCTTTAATGCTACTGTGCAACACATTCTAAAGGACCAGTCCATTACCATCCAAGCAAAATAATCTTTCATTAGGTGATATTCAGAATTCTCTCTAGGGGAATTTCATCCTGACATTCCATGGGATGACACCATTCAATTGCCAAAACATGTGCCTCATTATATCAGAGATGACTGAAGGCTTCCCAAACATCCATGTGAGGCTGGTCTGTAGGATGCACAACCTGTGCTCTTTTGGGCTAGCATCTGAAGGACATGGAGTGACCTCACTGTCCCAAACAGCACCAGACAACTACAATCAAGCATCTGAATTGCCCAGCAGGTAAAGGACATTGGATGCCACAAAACCACTGGAAACAGGATGGTCCCGACAGTAGCTCATGCTCCACACTGAAAGGTGTTTGTGTCAGTGAAAGACCCGGTAACTCTAACTCATACCTGGAACTCTTCCTCCTCTTCATCCAAGCTGTCCAGGGATGGAATGGAAAAAATTTTCCACAGCTTTTCATCACTGTCTTGAGGCTTCTCATAATCTGTTCTAGACTGAATCTTTGCAAAGGCACTTGTGAGGCTCTTTCCATCTGTCTTTGCTTTTTAAAGAGAAGAAGAATTAAGTGTATGTAATTGTTAAGCCTTATGGAAGTCAGAATCAGTACTTGATATGAGGATTGCCTGTAAGCTTTAATATGGCTTAGCCTGTGCTATGCAAAGAACACCCTGGTAGCTGTTTTAATTGGCAATTCAAGCCAAATGTTTGTTTACATTGGGGGTTTTTATATGTTTTTTGTTCACAATTTATGATCAAGACGCAGGGACTGAAATTGATTGGAAGTTAGAACTAATGGATCTGTGGGAGGGGACAGGGAAAAAAATGAACTATTTTCAGTTTGACTTAAATCCTGTAGAGCCCTGAATAGTTAAAAAGAATAAGAAAGGCAGCAAAAACAAGTATATATTTCTTCTATATCCATGTTTGTGTATCTATAGGTACATAACTACAAGTTCCTGAAATACAGTCTACTTATAACTCCCCTAAAGAGATCCCATCTGTAGCTAATTCTCATGATGACAGAAAATTCTGAACATAGTTATGAACAAAGTTACAGCCTTCTCCTCCAAGTAACTACTGCAAAAGTCTAGCAAAGATTTTCAAAGTAACCATGCATTTAATACAGAAGACTTTGTCAGCATGTTTGCTGGTGCCTGATGGTTTCAAAAGGCCCACCTAAGGCTGGGACTGATCAGAACTTCAACAAACTTCTTCATTTATCCATAACTGTATGACTTCCATTTTCCTAACATATCTCTAATTTTGTATTAAAGAGATATGTTAGAATCATCTTTCTTCTACTTTTTTCCCATTCTCTTTCTTCTACTCACACAAAGATGTAAAAATAAAACTTGTGATACTTAGGAATCCACAGAGACTGTCCTAAAAAGATAAGCACAGGCTCATGTTCCTTCTTGCCTAATGGTATATCCTTTCCTTGGGCACACCTACCAGAAGAGATGAAGATTCAGCTCAAAATTCAGTACTGCTTACCAAGATTTTCAGTTCAGGCTGAGCTCCATTCACCTGCTCTTGCTAGGGATTTAGTTATAATTTAACTCTGGTGTATTGGCTGAATAACTGAAAAGTGCATGTACACTTAAAGCGAAAGCCAACACAGAGTTTAATAGTGTCCTCTCAGGGATAAGCTATAATGAAGTTATGATATGGATCAGTAAAGAACTGATTAATATATGATTCATATCTTCATAAAAGAKGGCAAATCCTGTAAACTGCATTCCAGGGTAGCTYTRGATGAGTAATTATATTCCACAATCTAAAACCAATTTSAATTTTAAAACTGTATTACAGCTAGATTGTGATTTTGTCTCCTTATGCAAATTACAATCTATCATGGCTGTGGTGGCTGGGAAATAAGGTGTTCACCATGTCAAACATGTAGTTTGATTTAAAAGCTTCAGAAATAAAAAGTCTGTAAATTTCAGTAACTTATCAATTCTTATAAGCTGCTGGCATTTGCATTACCTGCATATGCTCTGTCTTCCCTTTTCGTTTCATCCTTAGGAAGTTCTTCATGCAAGCCAGCTCCCTTTGTAAGAAACAAATGCCTATGGGGTAAAAAGTATAAAGTCAAACCCATAATTGGGGTCTGAATTTTCTCTCTAAAGTGTCCTGTGCAATGATTTGGGGTGAGGGGGAGGCCACTCTTTCTGAGAGCCACTGCTGCTTAACCACAAAGGCAGAATAGTGCAATGCTTCAAAAATGCAATAGAGGCAGCCAGGTAGCTTAGTGGATAATAAGCTGCTCTTTTTTATTCTTAGTGCTTTGGTTCAACTATGTCCATGAGACTAAAAGAAAACAAATGTTATAGTCTCCAGTCAGTCCAAGATTCAGACCACAGCTGGCAACTCTCACTTCAAAGAAATCCAAAGTTCAGAAAGGAGAGAAAAATGGTCACTTAAGACTTGGAACTTTTTGTGCAATATGGCTAAAATCACTGAGCTGGGACTGGAAACTGAAGATCGATCTCTCACATTGTTGCATTGTGGTTTTGGTACTATTAGTGTTGACATTTTGTAGCTAAATTAATCTTTCTCTAGAGAAGAAGTTAAATCGTTTCAATACAAAAGCTAATACTACAGACACCTCTGCAGACATTTCCCAAGGTCTCTTCCTTTCTCAGTGTCAGGTCATTTGTTTCACCCAAGACTGCAAACCCTCTATATATTTGCAAATTAATCTTCGCATCCTTTAACATTTTGTGAACAGTAAAGGAAAAATCTATTATTCAGCACTTAGTCTGAAAAGCTGAGGCTGAGACCATCTAATTGCAACACAAAGAAATTATTTCCAAGCCTCAGTGATATAAAGTGAGTGGTGTTAGGTCTTAGTAGATTAATTAAGGAGCCAGTTTCTTCCCTGAAATTTGGTACTTGGGAAGTCACAATATTACTGTCATCTTTCAGAGATATTACCCCCCACCACATACACTCTGTCAAATCCTGTCTTCCCTCAACTAGGAAACTACCTTGGCTTTGATGTGGGAGAGCCCAAATAGCTCTAGAGGCAGACAGGAACATTATCTTTAAAAAAAATTAATCACTTTGTAGTCCATAAAATCATTCTTTTACCCTGATACTCTTAGATGCTGAAGTTTTATATCAATCAGTTTTGTGACTAAACTGGTATTTTCTTCTTCCAGGAGCTGGACAGAAGCTTTCAAATCACTTTCTTCCTTTCTGTAGATCTTAACCTTTTGACAATTAAAAAAATAACAGAAGAAAGTCTTAGAATTTTGGAAAGCTTTGACAGCAACTACTTTACCAGCACAACTCTAGGGAAAACACAGCTGTATCAGCTAGATAGCACATTTTGTGGGGAAACAGTGACACATTTTCAAACAAAGGGAAGGTCTCTCTGGTTCTTTCACACCTTTATTAGAGTCTTTTTACTGTCACAGCCCACGTGTGTCAATCACAACCACACATTTGGGTGATGCAACCCTGACAGCACAACCTTCTTGTGCAGTCAAACACGTCTGCTAGACAGGAGCTCTGGATTTTTCTTTTATGCTTTCAGAGCAGAGCTTTGGTAGAGGAAGAGTTTCTTTGCAGAGGTAAATTCAGGGTCTTGCTCAGTAAGTGTTCTTTTCCTAATTCCTTCTTATACACGAAGCCTTCTTACCCAGAATTAGTGAAGTTTTCAGTCCAAGTTACCACAACATTTCTGCATCCAGAGGGTGGTTGGGCACTGGAGCAGGCTCCCCAGGAAAATGGTCACAGCCCCAAGGCTGACAGAGCTCAAGGAGCATTTGGACAACACTCTCAGGCACATGCTGGGGCTTTGCAGGACCAGGAGCTGGACTCAATGATCCTTGTGGGCCCCTTCCAGCTCAGAATGTTCTATGGTTCTGTGACATTGGCTAAGCCCCTGATTTCAGACTGGACTTGCCCCTTATCACCATGGAGTTTTACTGACCAAAGGATGCTGGTTATTCAGTTCCCACAATTCCTCCCACTTTTGTTGAAATACAAGCAAGTTCTTACCCCCTTCACTAGGGAGGGAAATGCACTATGGGAAAGAAACCTTCCCATAGAACTTAGCCATATCCACATGTTTAGGAGAAGTACCCAGTGATCTGAAAGCATCCATTCTCATCAAAACCAAATTAACCAGCTATAATCATCCAAATTTGCAGTTAAAACTAATTCCAACTTCTCCCAAGGATTCAAAAGGTGAAAATGACTGGAAATTAACCAGTAACAGGATGTGGCTTGGCATGCTGAGGTAATGCAGCTTTGCACCATCTTGGTGTGATACAGTAACCATGGAAAAATGTGACTGAAGTCTCCAAATCTGTTTAAATTTGGAGGTAACTAATCTAGGGCTATTTTTGTAAGTCATTTTTTCAGTTTAGTGATCAACCTAAAAAAAAAAAAAAAAAAANCTGAGACAAAACTTTTTGGTCTATCTCCCCCAAAGGAAATACTGAAACAGTCTGTCAGCTACATATAAACATTAGTCTGAGAGAAAATATTTCATCCATGTAAGAAAAGCAGAGAAAATGAATGGGTGAATTCAGAGGACTGGAGAAGTTAGTGATAATAGTTTTGTTTTCCCCCAAAATTCAAAGCAGTTATTCATAGCATAGGAAAGCAGCAACATAGGAAAGTAATTCATAACATAGGAAACTTCTAGTTGAGAGGAAAGAAATCCAAATCCCTCAGCTCTGAGGTGAGGGCCTGTCAGGACATCAGAGTCTCCAAAGTGCTCTCTTGTTGGCACTGCTAATGTACAGTAAGTGTTCAGTGAGACAGGGAGAAGGGAATTCATACTCATTCAGTGATGGGATGTATAGATTTGAGCTCCTGTTTGTTTATACAGAATAAAACATTAATTCTTTCCCATTTCTCTTCCCTACCCTCATTGCTTCAGAAGCTGTGGTTTGGACACTGTCCCTGGAAAGTTAAAGACGCATGCTCAGAGCTCATTAAGGGGAAGAAGGAAAGCTGTGTCCCTGCATACTGGCAAGTACCTTAAATTAGTAACTAAAATGAAGAAACCTCTGCCAGGTTCGTTGATGTGGCATGGAAAAGTAAGAAGTACATTTATTAACTTCCCAAAAAGTTTTGCTCAGTTTTCAACTGTGAGGCTATAAAAGTGAGGAAAGGGATTTCACCCATCAATCTCATGTTAGATTTGATTGAAACAAAGAACCTATATTAACTGGAATAAATAAAATCAAACTTTCACCATGGAAAAAATCAGTTTCTTAAATCTCACTCACAAAATGTTTTGCTTGTCAAGACAATTACAGCTATCTAATATATAGCTCTAAACTGTCATTAAAGGACAGTATAAAAGCTATCAAGCAGTTAATTACAATCTATATATGATTTTGATTTACCTCTCTTCAGTGTAGATCTCCCATGGCTTCTTTATGACCTTCCATTTAATATTGTTTCAAGCCATTTCTCAGAACATGTTTCCAACAGCCATATCCATTTTCTTTCAATATAACAGCACTAGAACTTTAATGCAATTCAAATCTCCCCTCTTCAGCTACTTACCTGGTTGATCCTTTATATTACATAGCATCCCCATCTCCACAGATAACAGTCCTTAATTGCATGGAACGTTGTAGTCCTTCATGTAACAGCTTGGGCAGGAAAGGGGGGTCCTCCATTTGTGAAAGCAGATGTCCACCTCTTACCTTTATTCACCACGCTGCCATGTTTGCTGCTCAGGATTACAGATTAATTACTGGAAAATTGCTTTCCTTTGCCAACAAAAGTCTCCAGAGGCCCAGGACTGGAAACAGTGCTGACCATAGGCCACAGTATTTAAAAAATGAACTGCCATGATAAACTGCAGGCAAGTGATCCTCTTACCTCTTCTTTTAGCCACGCATTCTCTTCAATCTCTCTGCGACAGTTTTTGTCTAAGTATCCCACAGCATTCTGAGAAAACACAATTTAAGATCATCTCATCTGAGAGCAGAACTTTGACAGTCCTGCATACTATAAAGAAGAACCTTCTGCTCTTTAGTAGGAAATAATTAAGAAATATCCACACAACAGACTGTAGCATCCCCTGAGGGATTACAAGGGGATTTAGTTCACAAGGCCAGATGTTTCTCCTCTATCATCCTGTCTAGAGCAGATTATATGTCAAGCAATTTACCAATATTTTTTGATTTCCCATATTAAAATAGAACAGTTCCCTTTTTGCCTAACAAATTCTTCTATGTTCCCAGTACCGCTCAAATCTTATTGCTTTCAGAAAATCAAACCTTCAGCAATTAAGAACCCCAAGTAAAATCCCAAATGAGTGACCTAAGCATGTAGAAGTCTGTGCTAATGAGCCAAGGCTACAATTTAATTACTGATGTCAGTAAAGTGGGAAGGAAGAACTGGGAGGGAAGATGCCCCTGTAGATCACCATAAACACAGTGCTCTGGATTATGTTCTCACATGACTGGAAATTCCAGCACTGAAGTTAGGAAATTTAAACACCTAACGGGCCTAGTGGTTTGTACTGAAGTATGCTTCGCATTTTGTGAAAGTAAGAAGTTGTCACTAGAGCTATTTGTAAACCATGTTCTCAAATCAGAGCTGGCAGAGATGACAGAAAAGATAGTGAATCAATAAACCTACATTTTCCTGAGACTGCACTATTGTGGCATTTTAAAATGTTGTATTTTTAAAGTACAGTGATTTTTTTTAATTGATGTATATTTTCATGCAATTTCTTTGTATTTTACTACTTTTCGAAGTCTATGAAAATGTCAAAATCAGGGCCGTGACAAAAGCAACAGTTCTCAAACAAGCCTTGTCAGTGCATGATGCCCCAGCGTCCCATGCCTTGTTTGTAAAATGCTCTCACATCTACCCACTGTTATTCTGATAGAAAGAAAAAAAAAAGTACATGTATGTATAGCAATAACCAAATCCATGTGTACCAAGATTTACAGATTATTGCACTCTCAATTTATTAGAAAAGTTCAAAGTCTTAATACGAGTTAAAATAATTAATAATGCAGAGTGCATTTATCCCAACTATAATGTGGTCAGCAGTTTTTTAAAAACGCAAAAAGAATACCTTAAGAGCCTCTTCACTGAGCAACTGCATGTGCCTATCAAACAGTTTCTGATTTTCTTCTCTCACAACCTTCAAAGCTTCTCTATAATATTCTTCAAAACAAAACAAAAAAATCCAGGGAAATCAGAAATCATTATTTGACATCAATTTTTCCTGATAACAGATAGATAACTGGCATGTCATTACTAAACTATAACTTATCAGCAAGTGTCGCCTGCATAGATGCTCCACAGAAGAGGATTCAAATATCCTTCTCCACAGAAATTATCCTCCTAAACCCAAAGAAAAGCTGTATGAAATATAAAACTAGAAACTGGAAGTGGCTTACACATTTCTGTTGACAACTGCAGCAGCTAAGCAATTCACTGTTAAATGAGCAGTGAGCTAAGCAATTCTCTGCTGAAATGCTGGCATCTTAATATTAAATTTTGTCTCTATCAATAGCAGAACTCCTGGAGACGTGAGATTTTGCTTAGAAAATTTATTTTTTGGATATAGAAGGATATTGGATCACCTTATCCACATGACATTTTTTCAGGTAGTTATTATAACGTGCCTAATATATTTTCTGACTTATCTAAGGCTCTAAGGTTCTAATTTGACAAGAGGACAAAATGAAGAATGTGGCAATTGCCACAATTATTTGCTTCTATCATTACTTGTGGTCATTATTTAGAAAGTGTGTCTTATATTGAATTGAATAGATTTGGCTTCATACTCTAGTCACTTGCTATTTAATTATTTCATCCATCCCTTCAGTTCTTTTTTTTGCTCTTCTAAATAGCCCACTTTTGGTTGATATTTCCTCCTTTTGAAGCAATGAATGAGATTATAGTAATTTTCTTCGAAGGAAGGCACTGCACACTTTTTCCAAAGGGTTGAAATTAACTCTTTCACTGCACTTGTGTTGCAGACTGCCTATTTCTGATCTAGCTGTAAATGAATATCTGCTCATGGATGCACTGTGGAGTCAAAGGCAGTGAAAAATGAAAGGTGTATTACTCCTGCATCAATTCTTAATTTAACATCGTGGAAGCTGGACCCCACCATCTAGACTTGGTAGAATGAAAAATAAGTACTTCCATGCTATAATGAAATCATTCTTTCATTATTTCAGACAGCTAAATAATCTGAGTTGTACTTGGAGAATGAAAATGGAGAAACTGTATGTCTGAACAGTTCCTAAAGAGACTATCTTCCCTAATCCTTTCACTGCAACACTGCTGTCCCCACACATCACCTGAATGTGTGGCTCTCTTATTCCTCTCCTCTCCAGCTGTTTTGTTTAAAATGTCACCACCAGATAACATAAACTGTGCCAGTTTCAATCCCTACAGTAGTACACACAGAGACAGAAACCTGTTCACCAATGCTTAGTCTCTAAGCCTGTTACACATTCAAGATGTGAACAAGCCCAGTTTCTTGCTGCATTGCTCTGAAAGCTTCTTAGATTTCTGCTAGAAGGCTGTACTCCACAGACTAGGGGAGTTTTTGGGTTCAGTTTTAGGGAGTTAAGCAAAATAGTATGGTGAATATCCAGTACTGGCACCATCATTTTCCAGTATGTTATGTAGGCCACTTACACATGTACCACTATGACTTTGAATAAATACACTTCTGTTGGACCATTAATTTTTGTTAAACCCCAACATTCTGTACCCTATAACATGCAGAAGGTCAGACTGCCTGTCCCTGATAGCATACTATATAAAAGACCATTCTCTTTTACATTTCACATTTCAGCAGCTGTAGAGCAAAATTTTAAATCAATTAAGAACATGGAAAATGCATAATGAAAAAAACCCAAGCTCTCCTGAATACAGCTGCGGATATCTAAGCTATCTGGAAATGTAGAAATCACAGAGCAGATCTTAACAGTGGTAAAATATGTTTTGAGAGACAAAAAGATAGCTGGCTGGCTCCTATTCACAGTAGCTGATGCCTGGTGATGGCTGGCACAGAATATACAGAGACCCTTAGAGCAGTGTCACTGCCTGTTACTACCAGCTGCTTGGCTGCGGTCATGCATACTGAGAGGGACATAAAGAAAACCAGGACATCTTTCTCCTGTTGGAAGCATGGGTTATGTAACAGCAAAATATTTAAATGGTTTTAAAATACTGCAGTAATAAAGAAATCTTTGTAAAGCACTCAGCACCACAATGTATCAGCTCTCGAATTAATTCCACTGCTGTGACAGTGCTGAAGCAGTTCCCAGTATGCGTCCATGTCTGTACTGGTGGTTTTGCAGGGCCTCACACCGTGTAACTAGGAGGAAAGGTCCAGGCCACTGGCTAAAGAGCTCCCTCTAGTCCTGCATGTAAACCAGTGTGCTCCACAGAAAAGACTGTTCCAAGAATGAGCTCATACTACTTTCCTGTCAAAGGAGCTTTCAATATGTGAAGTGCTTGTAGATGATGAGAAGTAACAGCAACAGAGTCAACATTTTCAAGTATGACTGCTAAGGGAGCCCTCTGTGTAGGTGACCTAAATATGCATAGACTCATTTTTACAAAAAACTGCTGTCCTTCACAGTAACATTTTTTTTAAAAAATGGGTTGCCTGTATTTTACAAGAAAACCATCGAAGAACCAGCTTATCAGTTTCTTTAAGTGTCATAATTTCTGTAAACTTTATCAATTTCTTTAATAAATGAACTTTTACAGAGAAAGAAAGAAAGAAAGAAAGAAAGAAAGAAAGAAAGAAAGAAAGAAAGAAAGAAAGAAAGAAAGAAAGAAAGAAAGAAAG
>PYHW01009633.1:1970416-1981385 GCA_013186435.1 Turdus rufiventris
AAAGAAAGAAAGAAAGAAAGAAAGAAAGAAAGAAAGAAAGAAAGAAAAGAAAAAGAAAGGGAGTCCTTATATTTTTCAGGATTATGCACTTAGAAAAGTTCAGTTTATGCAAATTACTGGAAAAGTTGATACAAGTTACTTGAACTTGACCTAAAATTAATTTTATAATTTCATTCCTGCAAGCAATGTGCAAAGACCCTGTGAGACTTGCACTACACCAGCTGTAAACTGACCTTCACTTCTTTCAAGTTCATATTTGACTTCCGCAGTGTCTTTTTCCAGACTGCTAATCCTCTCAGCATGGATTTTACTTCCAACATCTTTGTATTCCAACCAATAATCTCTCTCACGCTGCTTTTCTGAAATTTTTTCCTTAGTTTCTTCAATTTGGGAGCGCAGATCTATTAAAATAAGAATGTCAAAGTTCATTACTGATTTCTTGAACTGCTAATTCTTACAATGTCAACTTCCTTAGGAAAGGCACTTTCACAGGGAATGGAAGAGGATTCTTCCACACTGCAGTACATTACAACCTGATGGCCCTACACAGTTTCAAGGGCCACCATTGCTGAAAACAGCTTGATATTATTCTTCCAAGGAGAGACAACACTTTAGCCAAAATGTTGTAACAACACAAGTCTCCCACAGAGAATTGCAGGGATGGCAGCTAGAATTTTCAACACTCAAAACCGGTCTTTTTTCCTGCCATCAATAATTTTATTTTAATCTTCAGTGCTTAGGACTTACATGAATTTCAAAAAAAGAGGAAGCTTCTGTACTTGCATAATACTATAGATCACTTAGAAGGGACAGATTGATTTATAAGCCTCCACAATCTCATACTAAACTGAGAGAGCCCAAATTTGGGAGAGGAAAAGTTTTATACTTATTATACAACAAAAAAGTTGGATCTCTACTTAAATTGCAAAGCAGCAACAACAACATGTACTCAATCCCATGTGTGTAAACTGCAAACCATACTTCCCCAACTCACAACATACCTTGAAGAAGTTGTTCTTTGTCCTTCACAAGCTGAAAAACTGCTTTCAGTGCCTCTTCCACTTCATCCCTGGTTACAAGCTTCGTCTCATCTCGTTTTTTCTCCTTTCCTTCTATTTGCCTTACTATGCGCCTGATAAGCACCTTCTGTTCTTCCTTCAAAATAGTATTCTAAGAAAGAAGACATAGCTGATATTGAAATGTTTTCAAAGGGACAAATTTACATTAAAAAAATAAAATCTGGCCTAGTGCCAGATGAAATGCAAGAACACCGAGCTAAACACCTGTTCTTCATATTCTGTAAAGTTAGAGCAGAAGGGAGAATTTGCAAGGCTCAGACATTTCCTCAGTACCTTCAAGACCACTGGAAGGAAATCAGAGGCAAATGACAGCTGTACTTGGTACAGCACACCAACAATCCTCCATTGCCTGGAAAAAAACATACTTGTGGATAATTTAATAACAATATTTATATGTAGGAACTATTTGCTTCATGTCAACATTCTTCATGAGAGCATACCATCTTCATATAGAAAAATCATGAGACAATCAGGTCACTTACATATAATTACAGCAAAGTCTTGTCAGAGCTGAAATTAGTTACACCTCCTGATTCCATAACTGGGATCATAACCCTTGGCCATCATCCTCTCTAGTGACACTCAGATTGTTTGAAATTACTGATTGTGTATGTTTGCTCCCAAAGGATACCATACAGATCAAACAAGTACTAATTAAGTATCAGTTAGTAAGCAGTAGAAGAGTCTCAAGCATTCCTCACTTCTAGAATTAACTCTAAACTGCTCAGAAACATTAAGTAGGAAATAAAGAATGGGGCTCAAAGCACTGTCAAAACATGATTAAATTAAAACAATAGCACTTCACCCATGCCTTAAAGTACACTGCTCAATCTAAAATATGGAGTCCTTGAAAGACCATGAACTAGCAGTGGATTGGGGGAATAACTGCAGAAAGATAGCTGGGGGTAAAATTAGAGGAAACTGGGAAGTTGTATTCACATCCTAACAGAAGCTGTAGTGGTACAGAAATTACAGGGTAAAATGCAGCTGCTAGTCTCTGAATGGAATGCAGTTGGCATGCTTAAAATCTGTTCCATGAAAATGCCCTGCAATCTGCAACCACAGCCCCTCTATGGAGATGGAATAGAGGGTGGAACTGAGTGGAGACACCGAGGCCAGGCTGCGTAGAAATCCTTGCAGGGAGGGGAACTGAATGGCACTCTGTAGAGCTGATAAACCTCACAGCTCCTGTCAGCCAGGGGAGTCACTCAAGCTCCACCTAAACATAAAGAAATAGTATTAAAGTAAGTTAGGAATGGGGAGAAGTTTGGGAAGTCCATCATAACTGCTGGGATCAGTCATTAGGCTGAACCTGTCTTCTCCCCCACAGGGTCACCTATGGGGTTAGAACCATGCTCTGTGGACACTGAATACTTTCGTTGGGGATTAGAGCTTGTCTGTGAGTTGCTTTGAATATGTTTTGGCAGGGAATTACTGTCACCAAAAATCCTCAAACCTTAATCTGTCATAATTTTATGTTAATAAAGAACATTATTCCATAAACTGTCAGTGTGAGTCCTTAATGGGTGCTGGCCTTCAGTAACACACTCACAAAAGCTGGGGAGACCCACTGAGGAGTCACAAAGTGGGGAGACACACCGAGGGGTCTCCCTTATGTTCCCTGTGTCCCTGAACAAGGCACCCTCCGATCCAGCAGTATAAACACAAGAGACATAAGATCCAACAATAATCATAACAGCCTTCAGATGCCTGCAGAAAGAAGAGCAATTGCCACTTCCAGTGACAGTCAAGCCACAAATGAAACACCATCCAGGCTTTAAGACTGAAAGAAGTACCACAGAAAGCTAAACAGATGGATGCTTATAAAAGCAGGGCAAGCATCAGCACAGGAAGGACAGAGAGACGTTGTTTCAATGTTTCACTGCTAGGATGGGCAGGCTGCAACATGATCCAGAATAAGGAGAAAGTGTGTCTTCATCAGTCAGTGCTAGAAATTGCAGTTAGTAAATAGCATGATAGTCTTTCTTCTGTATTCAATTGTTATTGTAACTAAGTTTGCAGCAATAACTAGATTCTCACAGAAACCTGTGCAATTCCCTTTCTTCAGAAGTGATTCAAAGGAGGTCAGCAATTCTCAGTGCTTGGTTAGGTCTGCTAATACTACTGACAAAAGTGAAATTTATACCATTTATTCTTCATGCACTGAAGTATTGAAGAATATTTGTAGGACTGGTTAGAAGGCATATCTGCAGGAAAGGTACCTACTGAAAGAGGGCTTATGGTCCTGCGCTTGCTGTAGAGAAAGATGCTGAAAAAGGGCAACAAAGCACCTAAAAGGACTAGAGCACAAGTCTGATGTAGAGCAGCTGAGGATGTTTAGTCTGGAGAAAAGGAGGTTCAGGTGGCATCTCTTCTCTCTCTACAACCACCTGGAACAACTTTGTAGCCAGGTGGAGGATGGTCTCTCCTCCCAGGTAATAAGTAACAGGGCAAGAGGAAAAAGAAACGGTGACAGATTTAGATGGGATATTAGGGAAAATGTCTTCACTGAGAGGGTGGTGAGGCATTAGAACGTGCTGCCCAGGAAAGTGGTGGAATCACTATCCCTGGAAGCGTTCAAAAGACGTGTGGTTGTGGTATTTGTGGAGTGGTGCTGGGTTAAACGGTTGGACTTAATGATCTGAGAAGTCTTTCCCATCCTCAGCAATTCTGTGAGTCTGTGAAATACATAGGTAGTTATAAAGATCTCTTGTGCATTGGAAAGCACCTGCACTGAACTCACTTTACCTTATTGCTCTGTCCTATTCTGTAATGTTCTACTCCTGCAGCTTCTTTTTAGCACGTTGTATTTAGGACATTTATGCTATATGTCACATTTAATTCAGATAACACTTTCAGCACATAAAGTGACACAAACCCTAGTTTCATTGACTAACAAATGCACTGCAATAACTAATTTTAATGTATGTAGTATTAGAATGGAAAGAATAAAACTGAATCTGTGAGTAAGAATACTACAAATAAAATTTGTTGCATGGTCACTTACTGTTTTAAGATTTTCTTTGATCTTTTCTTCCAATCCTTTCAGATTAAACAAAACCCGTTCAATTGCTGCTTCTTTTGCTTCAATGCTATGAAGAGAGAGTAAAGAGACATTCTTACAAAAACATTAGAGAAAGGAATGCTATTTAAGCTAGATTAGATGTAAACACTATCAAAATGTTTATTTTCATATCATATTGCTTGACTCATTTGGGCAAATACCACTGCCTGCTTACTACACACAAAGAAAATATTTCCCATATACATTTGGGCCTGCATGTTAGTTAGGATTTCATACTGATACAGAGCAGCAGACTCCCTGGTTATACTGTTCCTGCATAGCCTCCTGAGAGGCTGGAGCTGGTTTGTTCATTCTGCATGAGGTTTAGCTGACCTGTTACACAGGTCACTTTCAGGACAAGATAATTTATGCTCCAGAAAACATTACTCATCACTAGCTATAGAAAAAGCCTAGGGAACTCCCTCACACATAGGTCAAATGAAGCCCAAACTGGAGAATTCAATGGGATTCAATTCTTCTGATAATGTGCTTTGTTAAGCTTCATAAACTACATTTGTACACCAAGAACTTGTTAGTCTTGAAAAAGAATTAAGGGAATAGGAACTCCAGCCTAAGTAGTATGTTCTGTTTGTATATTTTGGTCAAAGAACTAGCTCACTGATTTCACACTTTCATAGGCTACTTGTCATCTTTGTCACACCTATAAAATAAATATTTTCTGGTGTTCTCTCTTCTAGAATGAGAAAGATTAGGCTGTACATTGTGTCTGTTCGAAAAATTCTCTGTAATATGTACCTCTGTTCCCAGCATTCATTCATCATATGGCACAACAGAGGTGAGTATTACTATTACAAAGTCTTTTGTTCTTTTAACAGTTCTTCTTCCTTCAGTTTTTAGTTTGGGGGTTTTTAGTTTTGTGGTTTTGGGAGTTTTTTCCCTTCCCTATTGCCTTAAGCTATTTTAAAAGAAGATAATCTTTTTCCTGGTTAATTTGCTAAGTTTGGATGACTGAATCATGCAAATTGCAGGTTACTAAATTTGCATCCTCTGGTGTCAGTGAGGTCTAAGTTATTCTTCAGGTTTTCTATTAAGTAGAAGGATATTAGAGAGAGACAAAATCAGAGATATGGGGGTACGGTGGTCGTGGCCACAGCAAAAGTATGTCATAAGGTTGTTGTTCCTAAGAAATGCTGAAACCGAGAATTTTAATAAAAATGCAAAATAACCAACTCAGGAACAGTAACATTCCTCATTGTAGGGAAATAAAAATCAGGAATGGAAGTTAAATAAATACTGCACACTTGATAAATCCTAAAGTGGAATGTGACAGCTATTCACCTGTATGATTACCCATGTTTGACCAGTCAAGTAGTACAGAGACGTTACAGATTACAGAGGTGAAGAGAAAGAAAGGGAGAGCAAGAGGGACAGAGAAGAGAGAGGAAGGATAAAAACAGCAAGAAGAATATTTTCTTCCCTTTTTCCCCTGTTGCTGTAGAAACTACATACTCCCTTTCAGTGAAGCACCTATTTCAGTGGAAGACTCTCCAGACAAATGAGTCATTTGCTTGGATATTTGCATATGCATAACAATAATTTTATCAGAAAGCAATACTGTTTCTTTCTTAGCCCAGTTACACGGTTTCCTTATTCCTTCACAAAATAGGTGAGTTAGTTTTGGACTTTTCAGATGGTATTTGTTTGTGATATGATTCAGCTAAATCTAGGCTATTTTACTGTGCAAAATTGTACTCTGTGCTCTATAAAATGAAACAAAAAATCCCATATAAACCCTGTGAACTCATATAGATGTCACTACAATTATAGGAGCATACTTCTCAGTTTGCTTACTCCACTTTTCTTTCCACACCAAAGCACTACTCCTTGCTACCTAAACACTGATAATTGTTGGATATTGGGTGTTCCTGAGGTATTTCCCTTTCAATTTTTGTCTCTTAGATAAAAGTCATGAACCTTACTTTTCTCCTTTTAATCGGTTACTCAAGAGGATAGAAATCAATTAAGTTGGACTGGTATGTAACTGCTTCAGTTCCCCCTTGTCTCTTACTTTTCTCTGCTTGATTTTAAGAGACCTTTAATTTATCCATCTCTTACTTTCAAAATAAAACACTTTGTGCTCTGCTCTCAGCTGCACCAAGGAAGACAGCAAACTGTAGGTCTCGAGGTTCTGGCTACAACAAGGTGACAACAAACCTCCGCGAACACCAAGGAATCCTAAAAAATACAGTCAAATGTGATCTTGCAACTTCAGCATATGCTGATCGAAAGCTTGTTACTAACAGAAAAAAATGGCAGGGCTTTTTGGTTTTAATAATTTTTTCCCCAAATTATAGCCTAATGGCATAAAATTTCTGACCCATTGAACTGCTTTCTTACAGCTACAGTTTAAAAAAGTGTACCTTTCTGAAACAGCCTCAAAACCTCAAAACAATCAGCTCAGGCTCTAAATTATATAAATTGGCTTTTTTTATCTGCTTCCTTCATTCACATATTCTATATGAATGAAAAGTTAAAATATCTTAAACCTACTGATATTCTAGCAAGGCTTCTGGTAAATCTGGTTCAGGCTCTTGCTCTTGAACTTGTTCTTCTGGTTTCTTCATTTTCTTACTCTCTTCCATTTTTTTTTAATTTTTTTTTTTTTATACTTGTGCTAGAAGTAAAGGAAAAAAGTATAAAGATGAATGATTTACAAAACATTGTGTGTTCACTGGCATTTGTCACTTGTGACAAGCTGTAACAGTTCTGAAATTAAAAAAAAAAAAAAAAAAAACAAGTTGGGTTTTTGACAGCAATAATCCTGCCCAGGGGTAGCACTCAGGCCCATGTCTGTACACACATATGTATACATATATATGTGTGTATATATATATGTATATGCAATGTATATATATTATACCTGAGTAGATACAGCGGTCTCTATCACCAGTTACTTATTGCATCCCTTGCTGCAGGTCGTCTTTTACATTTTTGCAAATCAAACCAGCAGCTGTTCCTTTTGCAGTTATTTGTTTCTTTATCAGCCTTGTTTTATCAAGTCCACTTGTACACATGCCTCTCTCCCTCTCCTCTTCTCCTAGCACTATGACTATCTCCCTTTCACCACAACTCTGATAGCAGTTTTCATTGTCAGAGCTGGAACAAAAGCACTTTCTGAAAGCATATGCATGTCAGCAGTATTCTCTGGGCATGTTGTCACCAAACACCAACTACCAACCTCAGAATTCAACTGGCAACGAAGAGTTCTGCAATGGAACTGGTGGCATAAATTATACAAAATTTTAAAAAGTCACAAGAAAGGGCACTTATGAAGATTCCTCACTTTTAGCAGTCACATAATCGAATTCCCAAACCAAAATATTTGATCTAATGTAGAATGTTCTATTACTGAATTAGTAGAAACATTATATATAACCTGTTTTCATATTAAAATATGAGTTTTACAATAATAGATGAAATTTATAAAAACTTGTTCTGTGACTAAATACAGCAGGCTGGATACTTTTTTTTCTGTTAAAATGAGCACAAGTAAATAGAAAAAAAAAAACAACCTGTAAAAAGCCCCATAAGCCAGCCTGTAAAATCAAGGGAATGAAGTGAAACCAACTATTGACAGATGCACTATAATCTATAAACTCTCCTATGCCTTCTCACCACACTCACCATACCCTGAAGCAAGGCAATGACAGCTTCCTGTACACAAAATAACTTTCTATCCTATTTCACATACAACCTTTGCAGTTTCCAATTCAGTACAATATTTTTTCATGAAACTTTCAAAAATCCTAAAGCTAAGCTGTTGTAAGACCTGAGATTTAAAAGAAACGCAAACAAACAAGTTTAAGAATTAAGAAAAAAATCTCACTGAGGTAGGGTTAGGTATTTTGTTCCTCCTAGACTCCTCTGAAATTTCCAAACCAAATGCACAAGGGCAGGATACACTTGTTAAATGTAAAAAATAATCCGTCTCACTTCTTCAGTGTAGAATTAACTGGACTGCTAGTGATTCCATTTCCACTTGAGCATTTGTTTTACTGATTTTCCTCAGAAACTGAAGATCACTAGAGCACTCCCTAAAGTTTGCTTTAAATTGTTTCTGTCCCTTTCATTAAATAGATAATCAAATTCCCTGCTTAAAACTGGATACAAAACAGAAAATTTTGAGCAGATGTATTTTGCAAAGGCTCAGGGCCTTTTTTCTTTTTTTTTAAGTACAGACCCAGATGAGCTCCAGTGATATATTTATGAAATTATTCCCAAGGAAAGAGGAACAAGAAAGCCTCCAAGCTGTACAAGGTGAAAAAATACATGCTACAATAAAGAATTTTGCAAACCTTAGAAAACATACACACACGAGAGAGAGAAACATATTTAAGGGGACTGAGAACCGACTGCACATTTTAAATCCACGGGAGAACATTTGCAGAAGGAAAGATCTATTTCTGCTCCCAACAAAATTCTGAGACTCTTGATTGACCCCTTTGATAAAGGGGGTCCCCTTTATCAGTACCAGCACTGTCTAAAGCAGTAACTACACTGCCATTGCATCTTTAGAAGGAGCAGGCAGTTTCCTGACACTGCAACCCAACTACAGTGACTTCCCAGACACTCTTTACAGATACCACCTGTACTGCAGCTTACCACTCTTGTGAGCCCAACCATTACCATTAATGCCATCCAAACTAGCACTTGCACTCACATAATTACCCCACATATTGAGCAGCTGCACTACCAGAAGCCTCCACCCTCTCTGTCCCCAACATTTACAGAGTCACAGAATACACTGAGTTGGAAGGGACCTGAGAGGATCGTGAAGTCCAACTTCTGCCCCTATGCAGGACACTCCAAGAACCACACCACGTGCTGAGAGCATTGTCCAAACACGCCTTGAACTCGGCTCCAGGCCATCCCCTTGGGTCCTCTCACTGGTTACTAGAGAGGAGATTGGTACCAGCCTCTGTGCTTCCCCTCATGGGGAAGTTGTAGACAGCAATGATGTCTCCCCTCATACTGAACAGACGAAGTGCCATTGGCCATTCCTCATATGGCTTGCCCTTAGGACCTTTCACATCCTTGTGGCCCTACTCTGGACACTCTGCAATAGCTTAATGTCGTTCTTGTGGTACCCAGAACTGTACAGAACATCCGAGCTGAGGCCATCCCAGCTCAGAGCGGAGCAGGACAATCCTCTCCCGTTCCCGGCTGGTGATGCCTGATGCAGCCCAGAACAAACTCGGCCCTCCTGGCTGCCAGGGCGCTGCTGACACATGTCCAGCTTGCCATCGACCGAGACCCCCGGGTCCCTTCCCACTGGCTGCTGTCCATCCTCTCGCTCCCCAGGCTGTGGGTACACGCGGGGTCGCCCCGTGCCAGGAGCAGAATACGGAAAATCGATTTACTCCAGGCTACAACATCGCGCAGGCACACCGTAACCCCCTCCCAATCTCCAAAGCAGGCTAATTCCCTCTGCCCTCAATCCGTCCCTGCCTAACACTGTTCCCCCCAGCCCCCTTCGCCACTAGAAACCTCAGCGGGCAAAGCTAGGCCACTCCTCACCGAGGCCAGCGCCCGGCTGCCCTCAGGCAGGCACCAAACCCCGCTGGCACTGTCACCCTGTGCCTCAGCCGCCCCCACCCCTCCCCGGCCCCGCCGGAGAGCTCCCCGAGGCCCCTCCCGGCCCTGCCGCCACCCACACCCACACCCGCGTCCCCCTCAGGCTCCCCGCGCCCGGCCCGCACCGCGCGCTGCCTGCCCCGGCCCTCCCGCGGGCTCCGGGGGGCACGGCCGGGCCCTGCCGCGCGCCCCGCCCGCCGGTCGCCATCGCGACGGGGCCGGCGAACGAGAACTACGGGGGGATAAAGGCTTGAGGGACGGCCTGGGTTTCGCCCAAATGCGGTGCCAGGCTGGAAGCCTGAAGTTGTAGCTCTCTTCAGGAAAGAGAGCGTGTTCCACCTCCGAACTGGGTACTGGGACAGTCCCACACCGAACGGGAGCTGGGCCACCCATCAACGCAGAGCTGCTTGCTCAGGAGCCGGCTCCCTCAGTCCACTGCGATGGAGCCGGCTCCAATAACAACAGCCGTACTCTGTGACCCCTTTGCTTTACATCATTGCAAAAGGCCGTGACCAGCGGTGGGGACAGGGCTCAAGAAGGTGGGAAGGGAAGGCTGGAGTGCGATCCTGAACTACTTCTGCTTCTCTCCTCCTGGCCAGTGGACTGCAATAGATTTTGGATAGGATCTGGTCATTTCCTTCCTTCATACCGTATCAGTGCCTGAGCCATATAATCCTGGGAGCCATACTCAACCATAAAAATAAATTATCAATCACTGATAATTGTGCTGATGTCCATACTCTCCGGCAACATAGAATCATAGAAAGGCTTGGTGGAAGAGACCTTAAAGATCATCTGGTTTTAATCCCCTGCCATGGGCAGAGATGTCATCACTAGTTCAGTTTGCTCAGGCCTTGAAAACTTTTAGGGATGGGGCATCCACAACCTCTCTGGGCTCTCCTCTTTTAGTTTTAAACCATTCACCCTTGTCCCATAACTATCTGCATGTGTAAAAGTAGTCAATCTGCCTCTTTTTTATAAGCCCCCTCTAAGGACTGGAAGACTGCCATAAGGTCTCCCCATAGCCACCTTTTTTTTCTCCATGATGAACATTCACATTCACTTGCTTTGTTCATAATTTTTGGCCCTCTCTGTGGGAATTTGTATTTTCCTTTGACAAGTCCTGTTTGACATAGTAAATCGGTCTCTGTAATTAAGACATATTCATTAAAGTAAGGACAAAATGCTTTTAGTACTACAGGCAGAGATGTCTAGCCATGCTGCATAAGAG
>PYHW01009637.1:45759-65118 GCA_013186435.1 Turdus rufiventris
GAAAACACCAATTCTGTTTCTGCTTCATCATCCATTGATTGCCTGTTCTGTTATAGCATGCAAAAAGCTGTAGAGTAGCACCTCCTTGTTCACCAGAGATATTTCAAAGATAAACAGTTTTGAGGTCTTAGAATCTGCAACAGTTGGGCTTATAGAAGTGTCCACCTCCTCCTAAATTACAGAAACTTCTGGCTAGCATTCATCATAGTTTCACATTCAGTTTTTTCACTGTACATCCATTCCATGACTACTCTGTGATTTACTTGTTTACTGGTGTCAGATTTGCACAAATTGTTTTACGACAGGCATTCTTTAATACCACAGAACAAGGAGCATAAAAAGGGCTCAGCATTCAATGGTTCTGATTGCTGTGAAGTGTTCCTTCATGGCTAGTATGTCTCCTGCTTGCAGTTAGGAGTATTCCAGGGAGAGTTGTTCTATTGTCACTTCTTGCTTTGTTTGTGAAACCAAGTGCTTTTATCCCTTGAGTCTACCTTTGTATTTGTAAATTTTTTATAGATCAGTTATACCAGACTGTTGACTTTACAGAAACCTTTTAAATATCTGGTTCATTTTCCATTTGCATAAGTGGCGTGTTGGATGTGAGAATTAGGCACTGTAAAGGGCATAATTTGTACTTTAAATGAATATTTATACAGTATATCTATAAAAGCTTCAGACTGAGGATTTTGTAACACTTTACTGTGTGGAAATTGTTCTTTTACAAGTCTTTGCTCAAAGTTAAATTTGTATATTTTTACAATTTTTATTTTTCCATTTTGTTGGGTGGTATACGTTTTGAAAGACCAATTTTTGCACAGACGATGATTCTGTGGGTTGCTGATAAACTTCCCACAAGTGTAGGAATTACAATAAAAAATGAAACAGGGAGAGGATTTTGCTTTTCTTTGGTTTGTATGAGAGGGGAGGAGGGGAGAGCAACAGCAAGTTACATAGTAGTAGTTATTTCTTCCAGAATGCATATTATTGCCCTTCATGTATGTTTTTCTTGAGGTTCTTACATCTTTAAATGCAACAAATTTTGTAGAGGCAGTCCTTCTACATAAAGTCTCTTGAAAAGCAAAGGAACATATATGTATCACCTAAGTAGCATTTGGTTTTTCAAGTATTCCATGTAAGCAGAAGGGGCAGGCTTGATTTCTACAATGTGAGTTCCTAGGTATAATTAACTTGGTTAATAATCACTCTTAGGTAACTTTTCCTTTTGCTCCTAGGGAAAAAAAAATTGTAACTAGAATGAATTAAAAACAAAGCAAAGAGGCTAAATTTGGTATACTTCATGTGTGTAACGTGTGTTTTAGTGACTGATCTCTACATGAAACATTTTTGCCTCCATTTGGAGATCCTTTTTCTGTTGCAGGAGTTACTAAAGCAATTGAAAACAATCTAGTTTGTTATCAGTTTAAGAACTCTTCAGCCAAAATATATCTGTTTGCTTTTCAGAATCAACAGAGCAGCACTTTAGGAAGTTCTGTTGTTCGATATGACAAACTTGACCAAGCAGAGATCAAAAGTCTGCTCATGTGTTTCCTTCATATTTTAAGAAGCATGTCAGATGGTAGGTAATTCCTCCTGCTTTTTATAAATTCAAAGTAATTTGGTGGATTTATGCCAGTTATTTCACTAACTTTTCAAAATCAGCAGAATATTTTAGGTGTAGGTACCATGATGTGCTGCATTCTACAAATACGTGTGATCACTCAAACTGACTGAAACACTATAAGCATGAAGTGCTCATTATTTATTCAAAGTGTGAGGTCAACTAGAGGACTTTTTAGGAAAGTGAATATTTGTGTGTGATGGTACTGTTTGACTTGGAAAACAGGTGAAGAATAATTCATTGTTCTGTAGAAGTGTCTTGGGCTAGTTCATTTCTCTGTTGTGCAAAACTTGCTGTATTATAAAGAACCAAATGATTTCATTGTTGTATATATTTCCATTTCTGGAATATGGGGATGTTAGTGCTTCTTTGTTCTCCTGTGATGTTTGTGAGATGATCCATTGAATTTTTGAAGGAGTCATGTTATCCTGGAGATGGTTGCAGAGAAATAGAAATATGGCATGAATGGCACATCTTACTTGCCAGGATCATGCACCTTCAAATCATCCCTGTCGGTCAAAGAAAAAAATAGTAAATTCTAATTTAAAAAAATGTTGGGAGCAATCTGTAAAAAAGCAGGTTATATGTCTAACAGTCTGGAATATTTTGAAGACTTACATTGTTACAGGGCTGCAGGCACTACAGGCTACACCAGTAGTGTATTTATTACTATGTAAAATATTAAAGTGATGGGAATATTATGGGTTAATTAATTAATATCATATTGCAGGAACTCATTTGGAGAATTGGTATGTACATTTGTATAATCAGTTTTAAGGAAAACTTCAAATAGTAATTATTATATTTTAAACTGTTCTTCATTTCCCTAGATGCATTGTTTACTTATTGGAACAAGGCTACAAAATCTGAACTCATGGACTTTTTCACAATTACAGAGTAAGTTTTTGTTGTGCTTGTCATGCAACTGTATCTTTTGCTATTCTATTAACAACATGAGTGTAGATATACGCATGTGTAATTGGGGTTTTTTCGGTTGTTTTTTTTATTTTTAAATAATATTGTCCTGATCTGTTCAGAAGTCCCTAACTCAATGTCCAAAATTGTCCACAATAGTCTCTGGAATCAGGCCATACAGGAGGGATCTCAGGAAGATCTTGAACAACAAATAGTGATCAGAGTATGGCAGTGTTCATGGAAGAGGAACCAACTGTCTCAATACCTTTCTGCATTGAACTGTCTTGTAACATCACCTGTTAAATAGCAAATACATGGTTGCATAGCAAAACTGATTGAACTGCATAACTTAAGAACCATGCTCCTAGCATTCAAGTGTCGTCTGCTGTTCTTTAAGGCAATAGATACGGGATGAGTCCACTATTTGTTATCATCAGCTTATACTGCATCTAGGAAACTTAGAATCTAAAAGACAAGAAGATATCAGAAAGGAGAAATGAGGTTTTGTGCTCAGAGTGACAAGTTTGGGGAAGGCAGACATGATTCTGACTTTGCAGGTTGGAGACAGCTAAGCTGCTCAAGGTCTCAGTAAAAAATGGAGGCAGTCTTTTCTATCATTCTCAGCTGGCACATGGGAGACAGAGCCTGAAAACTGGCTTTCATTTTGGCTTTAAACTTTAAAGAAGAACTTTTAGGACGTCTTACTGGAGGAACAAGGGGTGTTGAGTTGTTTTCTGTATTATTGGGATAAATATTCACAGTGTGAAAAGAGTAAAATAAAATCAGTATTACAGCCTCCACTCACATCACTTCTCTTGATTTGAAAATATGACTTCTAGTAAATTAGTCATTAGAGTTGTGCACTTAGCAGTAATACAGATTACTTTTCTAAATGAAATTTTTTTGTTGTTAATTTGTCTTTGGCATCATCTTGTTGTAAAAGCCATTCCCTTTTGAAAATATTTCTTTCAGAAAACCTGTTGTTATCCTAGAATCTGGAGACCTTAAATAAAACCCAACAAAACAAAAAAAGCCAGTCAGTTTAGGCTGTGGTGGAGGGAAGCAAAATGTTTTGCCCTTATTTTGAGCACTTACACACAATTTGCAAATGTGTAAATAGCCAATGTCTGGTTATCTCTCCGCTTCCTTCTTCCATGTTAGTTGCCCTGGCTTGTTTTCCATTTGTAGATAACTGTGACTGTGAGATGTTTACCTTTTCTTAGCCTGGGGTCTGGAAGGGAATTTTAAGGCTGGGAGAAATAAAGAACTTCTGTGATGTAAGAGTTTAAAGTTCATAATAATTGTTGAATAATTCCAGCTTACATATATCCAGAAAAGGTTTTTTCAAGTGTGGCTTCTCTGACTTGTGTTCTCTGCAGAGTGTGCTTACATCAGTTCCAGTACATGGGAAAACGATACATAGCCAGGTACTGTGTGGAATTTAAATGTCACTGTCTTGTTCACTAATAATTACACTGTATAAGATATGCCTTGAACCTCTGTAACAAATAAATTGCACAAGTAGAAGAATTATTGTGAAGTGATGCATAAGATTTTGAAGTAAGTAACTGGTTACCATATTAATAAATCTGTCTCCTATCTGGAAGTCTGGTATTTGTTTAAGAATGATCTGTGAGCAGTTTTTTAATGATGACTTTAAAATCCACCCCTTAAATGCTATCTTTTACAGCATTTTTTCCTTGGAATGATGTCTTCGGGAGAGAAATTTTATTATGTTTTCTTTATTCAATTGGCCATAAAACCACGTAAATTAAAATGTTTTGGAATTTTTGTATATATAGTGTTTTTACTTGAAGGTGAGTAGGGAAGCTTCCAACGCTGCTATTTTTCAATTTGAAATCTGAAGAAAATCTGTGGGAGTCAGAAATTTGTATTAATTTATTTTATATCTTTGTTTTTTAATAAATGCAAAGTGGTTTTTAATGGAGTAAAAGATAGCAACTTCTTTAGGCTTTATGCTGTGGTTGATATGGTAATACTGTTCTAATTAAACTGGTGTGGTTAAAATACTGGCCCTCTTGAGCTCAGTGAGAAAATTGTTGCTGACTTTGGATGCTAGTGCATTCTAACTATAATGTTAGCTTTTTTGTTTTTAATTGAGATAATACGAATCTTCTACAAACTTGACTGTCTTCTTGGAGATTTTTCTGGAGGAAAAAAGAATTCACATAACCTCAAAAATAAAATCTGGCTTTCTTAAAGTTTTGATTGTAATCTTTGTGTTCAAGTGTATGTCAAACTCTGGATTTACAGGAGTCTATAATTTTCAGGCTTTTTGTAAAATTCTTCCAACTGCTTTGTTTGACTAGTTTGTAGAGAACACTACCACACTTCCTTTTTCTTTACTGATCACCTGGTCTGTGTGCTGCATGTCAATGTTGAAATTGTTGAGCTATTGAAAGCATCTGGTGTTGTGGATTTTCCCAGTAAATGTAACTTTCACATTGTCACTACACTGAAGTATAACACAGTAATAATGCACGTACTCTTGAAATACACAAAAGACAGAGAATGAAAGGAAACAGGGAATTCTGCAGTTCAAGCACTGGTTTTCATTTTTCATCAGCTCTGGTGGTGGTACACAGTAGGAAGTTAGTCTGTACTGATCGCTAACACAGATCACTTTTCTGTTTTCTTCATTTGATTGCTGCAAATTTAACAAAGTCTATGGCTCTTCTCCCTTCCTGCTTGGGTAAGAAATATATGATACTATCTCAGTTAATTCCTGCTCTCCTGTTGCATGTGTGCTTTCTGATTTTACTGCTGTGTGTGCTAACTTTTTTGCTAAAATTTTTTGCAATCAAAATAGAGGATTTAGTTTTGGGTTCTGAATATTTTCAGAATATTTATGTTTTCAATTTTTTTTTTCCGAAAGCTCTGAAGTAAATTTAACACTTCAAGAGTGTCTGCTCCTGTGCTTTTGCTTTCATGCTTTGAGGTTTTAAGAAAGAGTTTGCTGTGATGCTTTTTTTTTAAGCTACCTATTTTTGTTTTATAAAGAAAACAGCGAATAGGTTGCATTATAATTCTTTCTGTAAAACTTCTTGTGCTTAACTAACAGCACTTCCTGTCTTGCTGCAATTTGACATGTCTAACTTTTGCTTCTATCCCATTTCACCCATCTTGCAGGAACCAGGAGGGGTTAGGATCCATAGTTCATGATCGAAAATCTCAGACATTGCCTGTTTCCCGTAACAGAACAGGAATGATGCATGCCAGATTGCAGCAGCTGAGCAGCCTGGATAACTCTCTCACTTTTAACCACAGTAAGTCTCATGACGTGATAACATCTGTCATCCTCAAGCAGTACCACAACACCAGAGACAGGTCCCAGAGCCACACCAGTGCATCCCAATGACTTTTACTGTTCCAGGTCAAGCAAATAGCTGGAAGCAGTTGATGGTCTGTTCTCTGCTTTGTGATAGAACGATTACTGCTGGCTGATGCCATAACATGGAGCATGGTTAACTACAGTGTATCTTAAAACTGTTTTTTAATATTTTCTTTTAGTTACGTACACCTCAAACTTATGCTGCACATAGTAACAAAATTTACTCTTTTTTTTTGGTATTTGCTTTATTAAGCTTCTTTTTTTTCCCCCCACATGATCTTATAAATTACTAGTCTGAAATGAAATACATGTATTCTGACCATATCTCCATGTTTTGACATCCTCTAAGGAGAAAAAAGTTTCTTAGAATTTCTACAAAGATTGTGAGCCCATGATTTAGTTTGTCTGGAAGTGAAAAAGCGTCCAATAATGAAGTGATTTTTTTGTTTTCAGTGTGAGAAAGATATCAAGTATTCTTGGAATTTCTGTAGACAATGGTAAGATTTAATCAGGTTGAAGTCAGCTTGTATAGACTGCTGTATTGAAAACTAAATCTGCTTGTGGCCTATCTTTTTAAACATTCTGCTTCTAAATTGCAATATACTGTGTGTAAAGTATTCTAAAGCACCATTTTTCAATTTTTCAGCTTCAAAAAGCAGTGAAACTAGTTGACTAATTCAGTAAAATACAACACTGGTACTGGAAAGAGTTGTTTGCAGTAAAACAATTATTTGAATTAACTGTATTTTAACTGTGTTCATTCTTTGATTTCTCGAAGCATATCTAACTGTCCCTTAAAATCTTTTAGCTCTTTTTCTGTAATATTAAGCAAAACTCAGCCTAATTGCACAAGACGTATCACATTGTCTTGTGCAAAAGTGAAAAAAGAAATCCCACAAAACCTCTCTATTCATAAATGTATTATCACATTCATTTAAATTTAAGAAATGCAATTACTTGCTTTTAAAATGTCAGACATGTATGTCTGTGAAAATTACTTTTTTTGCCTTGTAATCAGTCTACTACTGCTGTATCATCATAATTCCTATGTGGTTGTTGATACACAAAAGAAAGCCTTTACATTACGTGGCTACACATTCAATTCAGTGCAATACTTTGCAGATAAAGACTGGTTTTTTAAAAAAAAAACAAACTGATAAACAGATCCCTGTGATAAACATCCCTG
This sequence comes from Turdus rufiventris, assembly GCA_013186435.1. Taxonomy (NCBI): domain Eukaryota; kingdom Metazoa; phylum Chordata; class Aves; order Passeriformes; family Turdidae; genus Turdus; species Turdus rufiventris. The sequence continues at coordinate 52,834 of PYHW01009637.1, forward strand.
TGCAAAGAGAGATTTCATGCTTTCAGAACGTAGCAATGTTTACTGATTTTTTAGGAAACAGTGAGCTGAAAGATTTTAAAAAACGCATGCTTATTTAAAAAGAAACTTTCTGTTCTTTTCCAAATGAAGGGAGGTGTCTTATTCAGATAACTATGTCTAAACTGATAATAGGTGTTTTTTTTAATGGACAGTTAATAAATACCAGGATATTATAAATTGTATTGACCAAGATTTTATGAATTGAAAATACTGTGCTGTAAAAACCACATCAAGTGTGAAATTGATTTTTATATCTTTGGTCTTGTTGTTAACTTCCAGTTTTGTTTAGTTATCAGTCTGTCTCTATCCAAAGTAGCATTGAGAGCTTGAATAATCTTCTAGATATTTTTTGTGGGATACATAAAGAAAGGAAGTGTTTGGTGGAAATAGTTGCTTTTCTTTTTTCTAAAATCAAGATTCTTTGGCAAGATAGTTGTCTGTTAGTGTGAATTATAAACATATTTTCTCCCTTTCTACCCACCTAAGCTAGAAATAGAACTGAAATACTGTATAGGTGATACCTTTCATCTCTGAGAAATTTCAGCATAGTTTTGTGCTTAAAGAAAGAATGTATAAATCTAAAGAAATTGGTGGCTACAAGTGCACACACTGGTGGTTACATACGTAGTTCAGCCAGGGAAGCAAGAAAGTGCAGAAAGAAGTGGCCAGGTGTCATTATAAAAATGTATGGCATTTCTTCTGTTCTTTACTTATCTCAGCAAGTTTGTCATACTTGTAATTGATTTGGTGATGCTAAATTGTTTGCAAATCTAACATATAAATGTGATCCAGACCAAATTTTTATAAAGCAACCCAGTCACATTTGTCAATCTGATGCTTAATGAGCAGGGTTAGGGAACATAAGTGACATGTTATTATCAGTGCTGAAGCAGGATATGTTTTTAAAATTATTAAAATACACTATGGAGCTAGAAGTGATAGAATGTTTTTATTAAATATGGAGCTACTGCACTGTATTGCTACTAGAGCAGAATTCTTTACTTGGGTGTTAAACTGCATATAAGTACAGGATTGTATTCCTTCAACTCTTACTGTTTTGTATTTTTATCCTGATTAACTTTGAGACCATTGTAACATCACTAAATTACAAAATTGCATATTTTCAGCTGTAACTTCATCTTACTGCAGTACTTATCAATATATGTGTGTGTATATATATATTACTGTGTAGTTTTATATATATATACATGTGTGTATACATGCACATATATATGAACTATCTCATCATATTTAACTGCTGTTTAATGCTTCTAGTATTTAAATTCTTACTTAATGTATTTTATGATCTCATGCAAATTTTGTTAGAATAATTATCTGACTGTATTTGAAACTATTGAAATGCATATTAATTGTTTTCCTGTATTGAGCACTAACTTCTGTCAGGCTTTTCACTTGTTAATTTTTCCTAGTACAGCAAGACTTTTGGAAATAAGAATAATTTAAATGAGTCTATCCAGCACTTACACTTCATTTGGAATTTCTGTAGGCTATGGCCATTCAGATGCAGATGTCCTTCACCAGTCTTTACTTGAAGCAAATATTGCCACCGAAGTTTGCATTACAATTCTGGACACTCTGTCATTATTCACAATGGCTTTTAAGGTTTGTTCATGACTTGGTGTTAACTTTTCCCATAAGTATCTTAGAGATGAAATACTTTTAAAAGCTATTTTAAATTTGTATTTTTTAGTCAAACTAAATAGCATTGCTAATTTTAGCTTCTCTAGCATTGTATTTTATTATTTTTGTATAAAACTGATAATATCTTACAGCAAAATGCTTTGGCTTCAGCTACACATCATAAACCAGCAGTAATCTGTGGGAAAAGCTCCTTCCTCAGTCTAGCTTAAAAATTGTTCTGGAAGCTTTGGTGTCTACCTAGTATTAGTGGTAAAAGTGGCTTTTAAAGGCCATGTGAGGTGAAAGATCTATGGCAAAACCATAACTGGAGACTCTCAGACTTTCATATTGAACTTGGCTGCTTATTACAGTAATGCACTCCTGTATAGTGATTTGTGTGTTCCTCTTCTGTAACTTTTTTTGTCCACTAATAAGGCTGCTTTTAGTTGTATCAGTTGCTGTAGCTCTCCTGTGGAATCTTTATGTAGCGCATCCTCTTATAGTAATTTCACGACCATAAAGTGCACCGGATTATAAGGCGCACTATGTTTTTGCAGTGAGGAGCTGCGTGGCGTGCAGCGAAGTAACAAATTACTGGCACGTGCTCAATTTGCAAACATTTTCCGAAGATTGGTATAGCCTTTAAATGCATCCCCAGGCGCCCTCCCTGTGCAGCGGGCCCTGGCACTCCCACCCGCCTCTGGCGCCAGCTGGCACAGCTCACGGCTCCCGGCTCCCACTGCACATCCCGGTTTCCCCTCGGCCGGCAGCAGCGCCGCTTCTCGGCACTTTTTTGCCGCTTTTTTGCCGCTTTTCCACGGCGCTTTTTTACTGCTTTTTGTGGCGATTTTTCACAGCGATTTTTCACTGCTTTTTGCGGCGATTTTTCGCTGCTTTTCATGGCGCTTTTTCGCCACATTTCTGCGGCGCTTTTCTCTGCTTTTTCGCCGCTTTTCCACGGCGATTTTTCGCCACTTTTTCGCCACTTTTTGCGGCGCTTTTTCACTGCTTTTCTGCGGCAATTCTTCGGTGCTTTTTTGGTGCTTTTTCGGCGCTTTCCCGCAGCGCTTCTTGGCGCTTCCCCACGGCCACGCTTCTTCCCCCCGCTTCTCCCCGGCCAGCGGCCACGCCGGTTCCTGGTTTCTCCCGCCTGGCGGCCGCAGCTCCTGCAGTTCCCAACTCCCCCCACACAGCCGCAGCTCCCGCGGGTCCTGGCTCAGTTTGCAGATCACACTTCCAGGTTCGCAATTTTCCGAACTTTGTAGATCAGATAAGGCACATCGGACTATAAGGCGCACTTCCGGGTTTGGGGGAAAATTTTAGTCAAAAGGGTGCGCCTTAGCCTTATTGTCTTATAGTCTTATAATCTTGAAATTACTGTACTTACCTCTCTTGGCTGTTTTTCTGAGGTTTTCCAGGCTTTAAAATCAAAGCCATAAAAAGGAGAGATAACTCTAGCTTGTTTATCCTCTAATTGGGGCAGTGTATCCAGATTCTTGCTTGAAGATTGAAACTATCTTTAATCTAGTTAGAAAAACATGAGCTTATTTACAATGAGATTCTTTTTTCTGGTAATTTAATTAATGGTGTTCAGAGCCAGTTCTGTTCACAGAATTCTGGTGACAGAATTGAAAATTAAGATACCTAGCTATAAAGATTTAAAGAGGAAGGAACACTAATCCTTTAATTATCAACTCATCATGCTTGGAATCACAATCCTTCAAGGTTATCTGTGTGTTGTATATTGAGAAAGTAGGAAAGAGTATGCCAGGATAGTCTCACGTAGAAGAATCAGGAGCTTCTATTCAATAAACTACGCTAAAATACATAAAATCAGAATCATATGATGTTTTGGGTAGTAAGGGACTTTGATAGATCTTCTAGTTCACCCCTTCTGCATGGGCAGAGACAACTCCCACTAGACCTGGTTCCTCAAAGCCCCATCCAGCCCGGCCTTGAAAAACCTTCCAAGGAAGTGGGCATCCTCTACTTTCCAGGGCAACCTGCCACATTGCCTCAGCCCCCTTGGTGTAGGAAAACTCCTCCTTATGTCCGGTCTTAGCTCATCCCCTTCCACACCTTTGGAGTCCTGTATACAGTAAGGACAAGGAAGAGTGGAGTGAGTGCACCCGGGTGAGTTGCAGAAGGGGCAAGACCTTGTAGAATCACACTGTAGTGGGAGGTACTGCAATGAGAAAATTCCCATCTGAGCTGCTAAAGCCAGTGTAAGCAAAGTCTGTCAATACTATGAGTGTGCCTCTCAAAAAGCTATTAATAGTAATGGATTTAATTAACAACTGATAATAATAATGGTGTTCTATAAGTCTGTTCAGAAGGCAGCTTCCTTTATAAGCAAAATTAATGAAACGTTAGTAATAAGTAATTAGAATTCAGGTATGTGTGTATTATTAAACATCGTGGTAATGCCATAGAGGTTATATTTTTTGAATGTCATGTTTTTGATGATTTGTGTATGTTCTTAGAGTAGTATAAATGTATTGCTGTACAAAACTCCTAAATTCTTGCTATCATTTTAAAGAATCAGCTACTGACTGATCATGGACATAATCCACTGATGAAGAAAGTATTTGATGTATACCTCTGCTTCCTTCAAAAGAATCAGTCTGAAACAGCATTGAAAAATGTATTCGGTGCTTTAAGGGCACTTATTTACAAGGTAAGAAGTTTTTAAAAATTAATCTTCAAGTACTTCTCTGGTTCTTTAGTTAGCAGCATACTGTGTAAGAATTTAAGTACTAACATCCCAAAATAAAATTGGTGAATAAGGATTGATCTGATCTCAACAGTGTGGAATGCTTGTCCTTTGATTTGCTGTAAAAATTGTTTTGTGTCATGAACTACTCTAATTCTTGTTTTTTGCCCAGTTTGAGGATATGAATATATTTGTGTTTTTCTTGACGTACTAATTTTATCAAGATTTGACTCTAGTTTTAGTGAATAAATTCTTTGTTTTCTTCTTTTTCCTCAGTTTCCTTCTACATTTTATGAAGGTAGAGCTGATATGTGTTCTGCACTGTGCTATGAAATTCTGAAGTACTGTAATTCCAAGCTGAGTTCAATTCGCAATGAAGCTTCGCAGTTACTGTACTTTTTGATGAGAAATAATTTTGACTACACAGGGAAGAAATCTTTCGTTCGAACACATCTTCAAGTTAGTATATTCTGGTTTTTTTTTTAAATATTGTAGGTACACAGTTACATACCAGTGTGCAAAGCCATGTCAGAAAAAGACTTCAAAGAATTTATTTGGGGTTCAAGCAAGGCTGATACTAAGAGTAAGAAGAGAAGATGGCCATAAAAATGTATTCAGTACAAGGAAATACTTAGAACCAGTTGGATGACCCTGTGTTTTATAGGAAATAAATTTTGTCAGTGCAAACGTTCTGTTTTGTAGATGTTGTTTTGTTTGTTAAATGGTGTACCCTGTTGCATCTGAAGAAGGAAAAGAATGCAGCAACAAGTACATAAAATAAAACAAATAATTAGAAAATTGTGTGTCCTGACAAAGCTGGGAACAATAGTTTGCCAATTTAATGACCTCTGGCTAGTGTACCTGGCAGTCAGTCATGTGTCTTGAATTTACACAAGCCTGTTTTATCTTGCCTACGTTACTGTACAGGTAATTGGAAAAAAAAAGCCCAAACATGATTTTATTTAGGAGAATAATTTTTCAATTAAAAAGAACAAAAGTCCTTTTGTAATTGCCTCATACGTACCTCTCAAGGGTATTTAATGAAGTATGCACTAACAAGATATTTGTTTCTCTCAAGGTTATTATTTCAGTAAGCCAGTTAATTGCTGATGTGGTTGGAATTGGAGGAACTAGATTTCAGCAGTCTCTTTCCATCATCAACAATTGTGCCAATAACGACAGAATTATTAAGGTCTGTTTTTATTGTTATTTCCATACTGCAGAAGGATGCTTGAAGACTCTTCCGTAGCATCTTTTCTAGTTATGTGTTATAATTTTGTTGGGCAATGACTAGGAAAACATAGTAGCTAACCTGACTTTTCCATGTTTTAGCACACTACATTCCCTTCTGATGTTAAGGATTTAACCAAACGCATTCGTACAGTACTGATGGCTACGGCTCAGATGAAGGAACATGAGAATGATCCAGAGATGCTTGTAGACCTCCAGTACAGCTTGGCAAAGTCTTATGCTAGTACACCTGAACTGAGGAAGACATGGTTAGACAGCATGGCAAGGATCCATGTTAAAAATGGAGATCTTTCAGAGGTAAGAGAAAAAAAATCAAATTGGTTTTAGCTCTCTAATAAGCTTAAGCTTATCTTTATAGAAAGGGAATGCACTATATGTAGTTGTTAGCGTGTAACATAATAAGTATTCTTAAGAATTTTTGAATTGTTACTGGATTGGTTTCAAGAGCTGATAATTTTTTGTCCTACCCAAGTACATCTGTAAGTAATTTCTGGCTATTAATGTAAGGAACATGTTTAACCGCTATAACTGACACACTACTAAGAATGGAATGCACAGTGCAAGCCATGGAAGAGAGGCCTTTTGCTTAAAAATATCTTTGTTATTACTTGCTTAAACACTTAAAACCACTCCTTGAATTCTCCTCTAGTTGCCTATACAGAACTAGCTTGATTTTATTCCAAATGCTTAGTAAAAAAACTCGTAATGTTCTTAAAATTGACAAATAATTTCTTGTGTTGTTTGAAAAAAGGAAAGCTTTCTGATTTAACTGTGCTCTTAAAATACTCACTTCTAGCCAAAAGGAGAATTGGGTGTGGGAATTGTTGTATGTCTTAATGAGACATTAACATTTTAACTGGATAAAGATTAATTTTGTCTCTTTCTGGAAGGTTTTTCCATCTGAAAGTAAATTGCTTTGTATGAAATCATTGCATTTCATAAACATCTGTTAAAATGAGCATCATGTAAGTAAGTAAATATCTCCAAGAAATAGAAGGTGATATCTTCCTAACTCAGTTCTTAGTACTAGAATTATCCTACATGGTAGCAACACAGAAGGCATACACATGACTCTGTTATTAGCATGAACAGCTAATAAACTGAACTGAGCTTTGAACAATCTGAGCAGACAAGGTGTTTTAGTCCTTTTCAGTTATGTTTTTAAATTATTTTATTAAAATCTTAGAATCTTTGTGCAACTAGATGAGGATGTCTGCAAATCATCAAGTTCAACTTGATAGAGTATGCATTAGAATTTCTGGCAGATTCTTACCTTTTTCCTTGATCTCCGTTGTTTGAGGTTGTGCAGCCTCCATATTTAAGCTGTTCAACTGATAGTTACAGTTAGAGTAACGCTTGGCTGAAAGCCTGAGCCTTTTTAATAAAACAAGAATCTCAAATTACTTTTTTTTCCCCCTTTGTGTGGAGAAGAGTGATCAGTGTCAAATACATAAAAAATCTCAGATATCTGAAAATTATTCTGTCCCTCCTCTTTTTTTTTTTTTTCTGTTTTCCAAACTGCACCAACTAAGTTCCTTCAAATTCCATTCATAAATCCGCTCTCTCTTGCTGCTTTCAAATGGCCTGTCACCAGTTTCTTCTGCAATTTTCTTGTTCTGGAGCCAAAAAAAAGCTGACAAAACAGGTTAGCAGAAGGGCTACCAAATGTTAAGTAGAATTATGAATAGCTTAACATTTAAAATATCTCACTCCCAAAATGAGATTCACTTGTTTTTATTACAGCATGATGTTCCTACCTTGTGATTTGTGACTCACTCTTAGATTGTGACCTGCTGTCCATGCCACTCAGTGCTCTGGTTAAGAAGGAGTGAGTGCACTTGCACAGTTACTGTTTTACATCAGTGAGGTGGAGAATTCTTACAGTAGTCATAGAATATCTCCTGCAAAGCAGCAAAAAGGAAAACTGAAGAAATTGCCTTTTCTTATATACTTTGTTTTTAATAGTCCAATTTTAATTACATTTTAAAAGATTATTGCTGTTTGTTTCAGGCAGCAATGTGCTATGTCCATGTAGCAGCACTGGTTGCAGAATATCTCACACGAAAAGGTATGATTTGAAAACCTTATTTTAATGTATTCAAATATATTTTTATTAGAGTTTGGGAAAATAAATAATTTCCTTGAGGAAGTTGTAGGTATTTCAGTGTTCACCAGGGAAAAAATTCTGACCTAGCCAGGTATCATACTGACATACTTAGGAGTATACTTGCATATCTAAGGGGCAGCATTTCAGATGAAGGAAAAGTAAAATTTTTGGAAAGTAAGAATTTTAATTTTACACCAGAGCTGCTAAACAGCTGAAATCACATCCTTTCTAAAGCAAAGTTATCTAGGACTTGTTCTACAAGTAGTCAGTCTCTCATTGCCTCTAGGGAAACCTGGCATTGCCAGAGGAGTCAAAATAAATTTGTACAAATTTTCAGATGTTCAATCAATGATAATAGCGCTCAGGATGTTTCACTTTGTTGTGGTATATTGTGTGCCAGCAGCTGTTTGTAAAAGTGGATTCTGATGACCCTTGAGATAGGGTAGAAAACTACCTTTCATCTATAGGATCAGAAGAGTTCTCTTTCAGGGATTTGAGATATGGCTTATATTAACAAAAAGAGCTCTCTCAAATAAAATTGCAGGAATCTGTTATAACTGATTATAACGTTGAGATAGTTTTTGGATTTGTGGGCAAATTTATGTTCACAGCTTTTTGGCTTTTCCTTTGCAAAATGAAGCGAAATCATGAGTCTAAAAGATGACTTGCCACTGTTCTTGCTGTGCTTCTTGCCAAAGGCTTGTGTAGTGTATACTATTTCTTTGCCCCAGTGATTTCAGAACCTTCTGTGAGACCAAATCTGAAACAAGCTCCTAGGACAAATTACTGTGTCGCTATTAATTTGTGAGTCCTTTGGGTGTTGTGCTATTTTTGTATACTGTTATATAAAATTTATTTCCTCTCAGTAATACAGAAGGTCAGACATCTACCTGTGGTACTTCTAAGAACAGAAAAGCCCCTTCCATTTGATTAATCCATCATTCAGTAAAACCTCTGATGGGCAGAACTCCTAATTGACCAGAAAGAATCTTTGTAGGAATGATCTGTAAAATAAATATGTGCAAATCCTTATGCTTCCATAATATTTATGGATCACCCTTGAGGTTTTAATTGACACAGAAAATCCTCTTTTCTTAATTCAGCATCTGATGTAATCAAAAAAGAGCTAAACAGCATGAATAAAAGACATGGGCTTCATATTGGAATATTCTATACTCGTTTTTTTTTTTCAGTAAAGGAAATTAAATTAACATTTTGGTAGGTTTTTTCCTGATTTTCTGTGTTTGGATAATCTGGTTTGCCATCCCTTGAACATTTTTTTATGGTTAATGTCATTCATGTTGTTCAGACTGGAAAAAATGCCATGTCAGGTCCTGCCGCTGTATGCAGTTCCAGCATGATTTCATGACATGATTTTAGTTTAATTAAATACTGTAAAAGCTACCTTGAGTACCTTAGGGTGGAGTAGATTAGACACAAATTTAAGATAAAGTAGGAACATTCAGACACTACTTAATTTGGTAGGTAAGGGTCCAGATATTAACGTTCTTGGGTTTTTTCAAATCTATTTGTACATTCACAGTAATGTAAGGTCTCGTATTTTAATCATGTAGTGGGAGGCTGATCTATTTATTTATTTGGTGATAGGTATATTTAAACATGGCTTCTGCTTTGCCTGGCATCACAAAATGGCCTAGTGTTATCCTGCTGGAGAAAATTAAATTTCTCAACATTTCTTTTTCAATGACAGGGATGTTTAGGCAAGGTTGTACTGCTTTCAGAGTAATCACACCCAATATAGACGAAGAGGCTTCAATGATGGAGGATGTTGGAATGCAAGATGTTCACTTCAATGAAGTAAGTAAACATAAAAATATTAAAATTTACATACATGGAAGGGCTGGGAGTTTCTGCAAAGATTACATTTCAGTCTGGAGAATTACTGATATAAGGGGTACAATAATTGATTTTTGATCTGCCATTCATACCCTAAAGCTGAAATTAAAAAATTCTGTGAGGTGTCCCAGACTTAGAGGATGTACTATATACATGTAAATACAGTGGTAGCACAACAACTAAACACCACTTTTGGAATAAAAGCAAAGTGGGGTTTTAGTCTAATTGACAGTATGAACACTAATGTGAGTTACTTATTAGAGTTAGCAAAATCTGTTGTTTTGTGAAACTGACTTGGATTTAGACTAATATTCCACCAGAAATCATGAAAATGTGTTCACTGGTTTTAACTGTTTACAGTTTCCCTAAGCAAATATGCCATAACAATGGAAGCAGTTTTACTGACACCAGACTTGTGTCCATGTGCTTTTTCTGGCTTAAGTTTCACTCCTTGTGTCTTTGCTGAGCCATCTGTGCTGGCTCTACAGTAAATTTTACTAGTAAGCAGCCTATATGAAAATATTATGAATAATCTTGCTTATGAAAAGCTATGTCTGCACAATGTATTTGCTGATGTAGTTGTGGAATAGAGGGTCAGACCACTACTGGCACCAGTCATGTTGGAAAACCCCTTGATTTGTAAGCATAATTGTACAACAAAATTTTTTTTCTTTTCTGTTTTAATTAGTGTTTGGTAAAGCTGTGTGACAATATTATTTGACTGTGAAAATTGTTTTGTGGTTTGTTGGGGTTTTTTTTCAATTTTTGTGGTGTCTTTTTAAAATCATTGATTCTTCTGGTCCAGCAAGAAATTTAGCATGTTACTCAAAGGAAAATGCAAGCTGCTCTAAGTTATTGAGGATCAGGAATTCTAGTAACTACTGCTGATGGAAAGTTTTGTTGGAAATTTCTGTCACTGTTTTCCTGCCAGACCGTTTGTCAGAGCTAAATTATTATGCATTTTTTAAAAATTGGAATGTCTTTATTCTTTTTCTCATTAGTCACTCCCTGCAAAAAGAATATGCTGCTTTTTCTGGGTCATTGAACCCTACACAAATTTATTTCCATCTCTCAGTATTTCCGTGGGACAGAACTAAGCCAAGAGTGAAATTATAAGCCTGTACAGTTTGCAGAAGGATCAAACCAAGCCAAATTTCATTTTTTCCCTGTATGCAACTCTTTCTAAACTTAACCATGTAGTGCTCTAACTGATGAAATAGTCAAAAAGGTACTGTTTTTCTTCTGAAAGTTATCTGAAACATGGGAAAAGTACTAACAGGGGAGAAGTAATAATAGCAATAATAACAAGAGTAAAGATAAGGAGGAACTGTTTGGCCTTAGCAGACTAAAAATAATTTCAGAAGTGCTTCAGAACAGGTAGTCCAGTTCCTTCAGGAACAGGAATATATCCATAAATAGTGTTTCTCAGTGTGTTCATAAGTAAGCAGAACTGTATTGTCTGAGAAAAAAATGAGATCAATTGAGTACAGAAGTCAAAAAGCAGAAACATCTTTCAAGCTGTATTTTACTACTACTTAACAAAATGATGCTCTGATGAGAATTCTTCCTATATATGGTAACAAGCCACGTGGAATTTCTTCCCTTAAAACTTGAGGTTTCCCTTTTTCCTAGTTATTTTAGAGTTAAATCTCCAAATGAGCATTTACAAGTATTGTAGGATCAAAGAGAATCTCTTCATGTTTCTAAGAGGGATAAATATCTTTCATATTCTTCAGTTTATAAAAACTCTTCCTAATGAAATGAAATTTTTCTTAAAACATTATATAGTTTCTCCTTTTAAAAAAATTGAAATTTTAAGTTTCTCAATTTAGTTGTCATTTTAAAAGAATTGTGTCTGAGGTCAGGTTATCTACGCTAGCCAGATGAAAGAAAAAAAATTAGTTTGGGATTTTCCTTTTTAACAAGGCTACTGTGTGCATTTCATCAAATCAGTTGTTTGCCTGTGACGTTGCATGAGAGGCATTATCCTGATTTGCAGATGGGTAAATGAAAGAGCCTTGAAGGAGCACAGTGTCCTCTCAAGGCTGTACAAAGACAAGTGCAAAGCCTTGTACCTAAAAAAAAATTAAAATCTCAGTACAGGCTAAGCAGCAGCTCTGCAGAAAGACCTGCAAGTTCTTTCTGGTGGACAACATATTGAATGGGAATCATCAGTGTGGCTTTGTGGAAACAAAAACCAAGGCAGGCTGTGTTGTGTTTGAGAGGATTGACTCAAGAAGCAGAGGGGAGTGAGTTTGTGAAGTCCTGTCTCTAACCTTGTGTCCAGCACTGACCCCCAAAAGTCAAGACAGGTATCAACAGACTGGGAAAAGTCCAGCTCCTGAGGTGGTTAGTAGAAGAATCAGACTTTTCCAAGAAGAGCACCATTAAAGAGCAAGAGGCTGTTCTCACAGGTGTTCCAGGAAACTGATTGCATATATTGGAAAAAACTTTTACCATGAGAATGGAGAAACATTGAGACTTGGCTCAGAAATGTTGTGCCCTTTTGTTCCTTTCTATCAGCTCTCCCAGTTGAGGCTTGTGCTCTTTATGTTATTTTCCTTTTGTAAACAAAAATTTACTTCTTTGCTACATCTGGATGCCCTCTGGTGTCTGAATTAAGACTTGTGTCATAAACCAGTGTTTGTGGACAGCCCTTGTGATCCAGCAGTGACAC
>PYHW01009637.1:65229-133470 GCA_013186435.1 Turdus rufiventris
TTTTTTCCAGCTTCTGGCTTCACCACTGTAATGCAAAATTGATAGAGGAAGGTCCAAAGAATTTTTAAGAGTATCTAAAAGAAACATGCTGTTTGTGAATACCAGGAGTATGTGTGTACACTCAGACCATTCTGTCTTGTTTTCTTTCCTTTTAGCAATTTTTGATTGCCACAATAACATAAACTACTAAGTGTAGATAATTCTGTTTTGAGACAAGATTTGCCTTTTCACTGGGAAGAACTTTGGTATAATTATGTGCTTTTGATGAGTACTGAATTGTTTTACACTTTCAAATGTGTATCCAAATCTAGGATGTGCTGATGGAATTGTTGGAGCAGTGTGCTGATGGACTCTGGAAGGCAGAACGCTATGAACTCATTGCTGATATATATAAACTTATAATTCCCATTTATGAAAAACGGAGAGATTTTGAGGTACTTAATTCATCAAAAGTAAATTTGAGCAAGAAAAAAAAGCTGGATTTTCAATTCTAACTGCATGACATGTTGGAAATCACATAATAAGAGTATTAAAACAGTAACTGAAATTTGTATGTGTTGAAATGTTTGTTTTAATTTTAAATAATTATTTTTTTTCTTAAATTATAAATAGTTAAAAATTAGCCTTACATATTATCATCCTGATACAAGTGCTAAACCTAATACTACCATTCAATAAAAGAATGTTTGCAGTTGTTACTGGCTACAAGGATGTAATTTGTTATTTTAAGATAGGAAAGTTTTGCTTTGTTCTTCTCCCTCATTATTGTTTTCTTTTACTTTTAGAGGCTTGCTCACTTATATGACACCCTTCATCGAGCATACAGTAAAGTTACAGAAGTTATGCATACAGGCAAGAGGCTGCTGGGGACTTATTTCAGGGTGGCATTCTTTGGACAAGTGAGTGTTACTTTCACTGGTCTGCTCTATGCAGTAAGAAAAACCTGCATTTATTTTACAAGGTTTACTCTTTCATCATCTGTATTGATACAGTGACATGAAAAGCACAAGGACTGTGTTCTATATGAAATAAAGAGGCTCCATCAGTAATTTGTTTTGAAAACATTTATCAATTCCAGTAAAATTCTTACAATTTTCCTCAGTAAATTTTTTTGCCTTTTTTCCTTTTTTTCTTCTTTTGTTTACTACCTTAAGGCAGCGGTAAGTTTTCTGTAACATCAGTTTTTTAGCAATGCATTGACTTAATGTCTGTAGTGCTACAGTGTGGTTTGCAAGGCTGCTTCTTAGATTGGTATGCATTAATAGCCATTGCAAGTCAAAAAGTAACATCAAGCTCCATTTAGAGAACAGATCACTCTTTTCTATGCATCAGTATTGCATGCTTCAAACCAAAGTTCTGGCTGTGTATTGGGCAGCTTCACATCCTCTGGTACGTGTCTAGAATGCCTCTGTATCCCTATGGTATCACGCAGTATCAAGTAATACACTCTCTACATGCATAGCCCAGTTGCTTAATTGTCCAGCTGAGCATGGAGAATTGTAAAATACTCTGAGCAGTATAACTTTACATGTATTCTGTTGTCTTTTATGACTTTATAGCAATACCAGTTTACAGACAGTGAAACAGATGTTGAGGTAATTACAGTGACTGCTTACAAAGCAAGCAATGCAGTACAAACTACTGCATTTCACCTTAGTTTGGTGTGGGTATTTTTGTCAATCTAGCCTGTGTTTATACATGATATGTTGTGCTTTTCTATTTTGTCTGTTTTGTTTATGACAAAGTTATTTATTTTCTGGTTTCAAACATGAACTCAACATGGCTTGTTGTTTTAAACCAATGAACTGTTTCACTTTCCATGTATTGTGCATTTAGTGGAGGTTTTAAAAAGAGTGGTATGTGTAATAAAATAAAGAAGTATATACAATAGTACATCATAAAATTATTATCTTTGCCTAATTGAATTTCATCTTACGAAATTAATTTTTGTTACTACCTAAGGAAAAAAATTCAGATTATATTTGTGTAAACTTTGGCCAGAAAAGTCATTTGTGAATCAGATAGTCCTGTTGGGCAAGACTTCTTGTTTCGGCAAGTGAAACAGTGCTGCAAGTTCACTTTTAAATAAAAGTGAAGGAAACTTATCTCAAAGGCTTGGCACACCATAGAATTGCTACCAACTTTTAAAATTTAAACTCTGTGTTTCCATTATCTTTCACTCATGTTGTAGTAGAGAATTACATTTTTCTGTTGCTTTTTATTCTCTTAGGAAACTTTTTACTTAGATTTTAATTTCTGTCTTCTGTTTATGTTTGCTTGAATACTAATGTTAAATGTTTATATTTCCTTTGAAATTTATATACATTATGTCCATCTTAGTCATTGCCCTGTATGTTTTATTCCCCAAGATTTTGATTACTTCATTTCTTACAGGGTTTCTTTGAGGATGAAGATGGAAAGGAATATATCTATAAAGAGCCTAAACTCACACCTCTTTCAGAAATTTCCCAAAGACTCCAAAAACTCTACTCTGACAAATTTGGAGCCGAAAATGTAAAAATGATTCAGGATTCTGGCAAAGTATGATCTTTATTCTCTATTAAAAAATCTAATACATTGCTTTCACTAGTTTACTTGAAATGCTGTGGGATCACTGTCTGTTACTCCTTTGACACACAAGCATCTGCAGCTAAAAACTCTACTGTTGGAAAGGCATGAGAGGAATATTATCTCCTACTAAGTATACCTTTTAGAACAACCAAAAACCTTAATTTCTGTAGTGTTACCTCTCAAAACAGTAATTGTTTCTTAGAAGGATTATGATCATATTCTGTGTTGACTTCAGCTATATTTCTTGTCTGTTCATGCACAGTCATTCTTTGGAATGACACCCCAGCCTTAGACGTTATGGTGATTTCCTCTTAGTATAATTTCATGGCTCGTTTTGTTCTTTGATAAGGATCCTTTTGAGTCCTTGATTCAAAAATTTCTGTGCCTTTTGACCTTAAAGTGCAGCAATAGTGGGCATTTCAATACTGGAACTTTAAAAGGAGAGGAGGACTTGATGAAGGGGCTGGGTTTCATGATCATGAGTGGTTAAAAAAACCCCAAAAACTAAACAAACCAAACAATCCACAACGTGCTGTAGTGCCTCTAGCTGTCTGTCTTTCTAATTCAGTTAAAAACTGGATATAGGAAAATACTGTGAAAGCATGAACATTTCCCATGTTTTCAATAATTTAGAGGTTAAAAGACCAAATTTAATTTCTGGGAGTTGCGTGACTATTAGATGCACTGTATTGACAATGTAGCTATTTGATTTTTCTTGTCCTGTTTTTAAGGTAAATCCTAAGGATTTAGACTCAAAATACGCATATATTCAAGTTACACACGTAATTCCGTACTTTGAAGAAAAGGAGCTGCAGGAAAGAAAAACAGATTTTGAAAGGACTCATAACATTCGTCGCTTTATGTTTGAGATGCCCTTTACTCAGGGTGGTAAAAGACAAGGAGGAGTTGAAGAGCAGTGTAAGCGACGGACTATTTTGACAGGTACTAATGCAATGGAATGCTTTGACTGGAAGCATTAGTTCAAATGGTCTAATTTTGTTCTGTATGGGTTTTTTTCATTTCACCTAAGTCCTTTATAGCTGTCAGCTAAAATTCTTTTCTTATTTTTGGCCAAAAGTAGGTTTTTCAGATTGATTTCTTCAGTGGAGCATCCTCAACATTATTATCTCTTTTTCCTTAAGCTTCCAGAATTCCGAATCTGGAGTCTGGCTTTCATTTTTCTTAGAAAAAGGCTATTTGGTGTTTTGTCTCTGTTAAGTATGTGTTCCTGTATTGGTATAGTTGTAAAAACAAATAAGTGACTTCATAATAATAAAGTGACTTTATAATAGTAAGTGACTTTATAGTTGTCTAGTACTTGTGAGGAAATAGAAAACATAGCTTCGCTATTTTTGATTCTTCTCTTCTTTGAGATTTGTGAATGTTAAGCAATTCTTTTCACAATTCTCATATAAATTAAATTGGCAGTGGTTTATTTCTTAGTGTTTATTAGTAGCAGTAATGACAGTGGTCTTTGCTGTAATGCATATAATGCTGTGCTTATTTAAATTTCAGTGTCTTCTTTCCCTGTCCATTTGTTAGTATTTCTAATTCTATAAGTTATTAAATTGGGCAGCTAAGTACATCAAAATGAATTTAAAAAATCTTTTCCTGACTGTGTTAAACTTGTTTCTCTCCACAGCTATACATTGTTTCCCATATGTGAAAAAGCGCATTCCAGTGATGTACCAGCACCACACCGATTTAAACCCAATTGAAGTAGCCATTGATGAAATGAGTAAAAAAGTTGCAGAGCTTAGGCAGCTTTGCTCTTCAGCTGAAGTAGATATGATCAAATTGCAGCTGAAGCTACAGGGAAGTGTGAGCGTTCAGGTAAGACCTTTGCCATGCAGCTGTTTCATTTGCTTCTGTCCTTGAAAAAATATAAATAGCATTTTATAATTGGTTTCTATTCTGTACATGCAAGACTGTCCTAAATTAGAAATATGCTCAGTGTCTGCAGTTATTTCCTGAATAGGAAAAGCAATGAAAGCATTTCATATAAACAGCTGATCAGAGACAGTTACATAAAAGAATTAAGATTCATCTCTGGAATATGTTGCATTCAAAGCCCCACCAGATTTTGGTGTAAAGCTGAAACTGCTAGAAGATAATAGATGAACCTGAAGATAAATTGGTATATTTTGCCTAGCTGTAGGTCTGCCCACAGCAGGTCTAGCATATTTTGGTAAAAATCCTATGGAGATAAAAGAGTGAGTGATAATATATAGGAAGATGATAATAGAAAATCTCATTGTTCATGACTTTTGCCTTAAGGCAAGCAGGAACTGGAATGCATAAAGAAGCCATGAGATTCACCAAAATAGGGTACCTGAAGCAGGTGTAGCATGTACAAGCCCATATGGAAAGGATCTTCAAAAATGCTGTGTCAAATGTGCTGCTCTCTTATTTTAAATTGATTGGAAACAAAGGAACTGTTAACACAGTCATCTGATATGACCAACTGTCATATTCAGCAGAAAAGGGAAAGCAAACCAAGGTTCCAGAATCAGTAAGTTGTCAAGCTATTTGAGATGAGAAGGGAGAGGCGCATACTGGTAAAATGAAGGAATAGTAATAATGAGTCAGAAGTCATTGAAACCACTTCTCCCGTAGCTGCCATAAAAGCACAGTTGAACTTCTGCAGGTTTTTGCAGAATTCTCAGCTTGGAAAACTGTTTTTATTGGATACAGAGACCAAACAATTATAGGTTTAGCTCATTCCCGCCCCCCTCCCCAATTTAATAAACAGAGATGACAGATTGGCAATATCCATAGTTTCTTTACCACATCATTGAAGTGGTTTCTTTTTGCCAGGACAGATTTATAGCACTTGAGAGACCTCTTCTGCTCTAATGCTTCAACTCTAGCAGTATTCTTGTTTTCTAAGTCCAGCTTTTTTGAAATCAATGTACTCTCATAAGAAAGTCAAATCCAATAGACACCTATAGCACCTGTTGTTGCCAAGACAGTATGTCAGATATCAGACTGTTTTTTAATTCTTGTTCTTTTTAGGTTAATGCTGGTCCATTAGCATATGCAAGAGCTTTCTTAGATGACACTAACACCAAAAGATATCCAGATAATAAAGTAAAGCTCCTAAAAGAAGTTTTTAGGTATGGAATGGATGGTTTGGGATTTCTTGGTGATGGGGGAGAGGGAAGAAAAAAACTGACCTTTTTTCCAAGACTCATAAAAATTATTTTTTAAACTTTCAACTTTTAAAGTGTTCTGATTCATTAAAAACATACTTTAAGCTGACATTTTAAATCAATCTTTTGGATTTCTGTGTGAGAACTTCCTTCTTTTCTCTAAATCAGGCAATTTGTTGAAGCCTGTGGGCATGCTCTGGGAGTAAATGAACGACTAATAAAGGAAGATCAATTGGAATATCAGGAAGAAATGAAGGCAAACTACAGAGAAATGGCAAAAGAGCTTTCTGAAATAATGCATGAACAAGTATGTGCTGAAATTAAGTTATATATATTATCATTCAGAGTGTATAATGTTCAAGGAATAGGGGAAATGTATGTAATGCTTTACACAAAAGGATTGTTTCATTTTTTCTTTCTATTGGAGCATAAAGCTGTCCTGAAATTGTGCACCTTCATTTTTTTTTGCCTGGCACCAGCCACATGTTTTGTAGGCAAGGAAGTCTAAAATAAAGATTAAACAAATGTAATGAAATTAATATATGTGATCTGCAAGCTTAGCCCTTTCTTGTTTTATTTTGGAGGTATAAATAATTGCTTTTACAACAAAGAGTTAAATTTCTTTCAAGAGGTATTCCAGTACATTTTCTTGAGGGAAGTCCAATACTAACAAGCTAGAAATACAGAGGAAGGAAAACCAGAACTTTTGTGTAATGAGATGTACCACTTAACCTTTGCATCTGGGTTCCATGGTAGAAGTGTCTCATGACTTCAAAAGACAGATATTTCCAGGAGGACAGGAAGAGCTAAAGTTCAGTGCTTGATTCCTGCCTTCTTGACATGTTCATTCATCATATTTATCACTTCATCCCCCTTTTCTTTCGTCCTTTGTTACTTTTATAACCTTTTTCCAGAACCACAGAATGGTTTGTAATTCTTAAGAGAGATTTGCCTTTAGTCTACCTTTGCTTAGATGGTACCCAAAACTTATGGCAACTTTTTTTGATATCCTGTCCCAGAGCAGAGCTTATGACACAACTAACTCTTTTTAAATACCATCAATAGACAACATTGTGAACCAAAGTTTATAGGAGTGATACTGTTTCTCCAGAATTATGTAGTTGGATGTGGTTTTTTAATAAACAACAGGTGTAGAAGAAAACAGTTTTGAAAGTTTTGTGGAACAGAAAAAGAGTTTGCTTAGCTAACAGAAGTGGGACAGTTTGAGTATATATATAGTGTAATTTATTGAGAGGCAGAGGAGTGTTTGGAATGGAGGTTAGCTGATTGAGGTGAACAAGGTACATCAGAGAATTAGAGATACAGAATACCCCTTTGGAAAGGAGAGGCAAGTGTTTTGGTCAAATAATTTAATGGTAAATGCAACATTAGCATTCCTGAGCATAGGAAAAAGTAAAAGAATATAATGAAAATTTGTACACAAGGAACAGTACTTTGAACTCAGTGCAAGATGTAGATTGTTTTAAAAATGCTCAAGTATGTGAGTTTCCAAAGATTGGTGATAAGAAAAAGCATGTCCTGAAACATCGGTAGTAAATCATATTGCCCTTTCTTCTCTTGGTTTGCACTTAGACAAACAACTGATATCCATAAGATACTGTGAGCAGAAAATGAAAGTACAGCACTGACTGCAGAATACATACTATTTGCTCCCACTGTGTTCTTATACAAATGGAATTAGCTGTACATAATTAAAACATGCAGTGTTGTTGCTGGTTTTGCTTTAGTATTTTTTTTCAATTAGACTGATAATTCCCCTGGAGGCTTAGAAACATGAAGGCATTCGCTTAAATCTTTGAAAATGTCTCCTTTGTGTATCTGCCTATTGCTGTTTTGGGAGAAAGAGCTTTGTATCACTGAATAGACTATTAGCTTTAATGTAACACTGCAAGGTCTTAACTACTGCAAAAAATTCGTTATAAAAATGCATAAAAGAATCTTAACAGATTTTTTTTTCCTCCTCTGCTGCTTGCCAATATGATCAGATGGGATGGTAATTAGTTTTTTCTACTTCTGTTCTGTTAGTTTGTCTAATGTTTATATAATTCCTCCTTTTATGATGTTTCTAATTTTAGCATCAATTTTTTTATAGCTGTTAAGAATTAAATTTTTTCAGTGCTTCAATAGCTTTTTGTAAGAAATGCTCAAGTCACACCTCTAAGTCAAAAAAGGAAAACCAAAAAAGGGCAAAAAGTGAGCTTGTTGTCACCGTGAAACTCCTTTTGTTAAGTTAACAGGAGGAATGATAGAAACTGTCCAAACATCCTCTACAGAGGATGGTGTGATATCTGAGTTAGGAAAACTGATATTGGAGAAGTAGCTTCTAAAATAGGAGAAGATAGCTGAAAAGAGTAACCATTTCCAAAAAGTTTTGTGCAGTTGTAAAAGTACTGGGAGGCTGAGTCGATAAGCAGTGCATCAAGAAGTGGGTTATCTGTTTTAGACGTGCCTGTGCCATTTTGTAATATTGTGGTAAATACGTGTCTTTCATTTTAAGATTACTCCAGTGGAAGAAAAGGCCAGTGTCATGCCCAACTCACTACACATTTTCAACGCCATAAGTGGAACTCCAACAAGCACAACAGTTCACGGGATGCCCAGTTCTTCTTCAGTTGCATGATTGTTTTGTAAAGGAAAGTATGTTTGTTTCTTTTCAAGTTTGTGGATTTGCTTCATTGTGTGCTAACTCAGGATGACCTTGAAGCTAAATGTTGGGCACATGCAAACTGCGTAGTTCATATGAATGTCTGAGCACACTTAGCAAATAGCAGCTACTGGTAGTAGTCTTTTAGGGTAAGGGAGGCGCACATATATGCATTTTTTTTTAATCTTGCTGGTAAAATTTAAAAGTGTTCACAATGTCATTGCAGAAGTGCGTGTTGGAAAATTATGAAGTTGAAGTTAGCTTCTGTTTTTCGTTAGAAAGTATTATTAAAATGAATTGCACATTACAAAAAAAAAGTGTTGTGGGATGTAATTTTGCAGATATGTAACATTCAGGTGTTCTTTTTGTGTATGGCACATAGAGATTCCAAGTACAAGAACTATTTTGGGGCTAGACAGAGACACTAGTTTTTGGGGTTTAATGGAACTGACAATAGTAGTTTTTGTACCATTTGGCAAATTGTTGTGCTTTATTTTATACCTTGTTGCATTTTGGAGGTATGTGAGCTTAGATCTTACTAAACAACTAAATACAACCAAAGGTCTGTATTAATGAACACTGAGTTATACTAAAATATCAATAGTAGTAAATTGTTATGTACATATTGTTTGTTAATACAGTCCGTACAGTCTGTACATAAATGTATTACATTTCTAAACATTTTTTAATATTCATACCAGCTCTTGCCATTCTGCTTTCAGTTTTATTTTGAAACTTTGCTCATTCCAAGTATATGCAGACTTTACAGTTCATTTATCCCTGTATATAAATAAGTGCAATATAAAGATGTATACAGTCTTTGCTATGTTAGGTTTATATGCAGTTATTAAAAGAGAGACCTTTTTTGCCAAAGCAATGGAGTATGTAATTGGTAATCATGGTTACTGTGGTAAATGGTGGTATAATTTAAAGCTTTTTCCATATTCTTATTCTTTTAAGACATTAATTTAGTAATTTTATATTTGGGGAAAATAAAGGTTTTTAATTTTATTTAACTGGAAGCACTGTCCTGCTGTAATTAAACATTCTGTACTACATCTATATTAAAAGGAAAAAGGTAGTTACTTTTCTTACTGTGTGCTGCTTTTTTTTTTTTTTGTTTTAGATTCATCCCTGACATTTGGGAAAAACAAAAACCTGATTTTAAAAAAAGCGTCTTTTTGCATCCTGCGTATGAGATGCAGACAGTTGTAGGTCTTATTTCATATTCCTTGTCTATAAAGGGAATTAAATTATTAAAGACATCAGTTTTGAATCCCTTACATTTGACTCTTTATAACTACTAGGAAGTCTTCAAAACTTTTCATCACATGGCAGTAGAAATCATCTTTTCCTTATGACGTAAGGTTTGCTGTCATTTTTCTGTAGCATAGTGTGAAACACATATGTTGCCTTTACTCATCAAAGTTTTTTTCTAAAGCAGCTCATCCTGGCAGTGAAATGCTGAATATACTCTGCTTTCTCTAACTATGTTTTTGAAACAGAATTCTTGTCCTTGAGGAGGAAAAAAATCATACACGTCTAGACAGCGAACTCATAATGCTGTAAGAGGCAGACCCTTTTCTTTTCCTCTCCCCTAAATGCTTCACACTTTTGTTTGTACCTCGAAAGGTATTTCATTACTGGGAGAATGTATCCTGTAAAGCTGTCTTGCCATTCAGGAAGACTTCTGTATCCATGCATTAAGAGATACTGTGCATATCACTGTGGCTTCTTTCAATTGCCTCATTTTTTCTGCTTTTTTCCACTTTGCCTTGGGAACAGAACTGATGGTTTCCCTTTTGCACTGAGATCTCAACTGGATGAAGACACATCTGATAACTAACCTATAAATATATTAGTATTCAGAATTGAATATGTATCTGTGTATATGTGTGTATAGATAGATATACACACACATATCTAAATATATGTGTAACTGTTTTGCTGAACCTCGGCCTGTGAAAAACAGCCAACTAGTTGACACTGCTGTAGGTTTACATGGGGTAAAATCATTAATCATTAATGATTAACGCATAAACGATGTGTCTATATACTTAATCTCTTGTGATGTATTTATGTGAAGGAGCACACCCTCTATTGTTTTAGCTTTTTATATACCAAGATAATAGATGTGGGTGTTACCCTCCTGAATAATTCCTTCTGTACCAGCTTCCCTTCTGTATTGTTACTTCTGCAACACGTAAATGAAGTATCCAATGTGGGTTATAAAGATTTGGTTCTCTGCAGGTTTTTGCTAACAGTTAATTTTCTTCACAGTAGCTGGTGTGGGTCTGTGTTTTAGATTTGTGCTGCAAACAGTGTTGATCGCTCAGGGATGTTTCAGCTGTTGCTGAGCAGCACTTGCACAGAGTGAAGGCCTTTTCTGCCTCTCATCCCAACTAGAGCAGGCTGGGGATGCACAAAGGGCTGGGAGGGGACAGCAAGGACAGATGACCCCACCTGACCACAGGGATGCCCTGTACCATATAGGTGTCATGTGCAGCAATAAAAGCTGCAGACAAAGTTTGCCAAAGCAACACTTGCTCAGGGACTGGCTGGGCCTTGATCAGAGGTTGGCAAGCAATTGGGGCTGTTTTGCATAATTTCTTTTTCTTGGTTTTCATTTGGTTTGTTTTTTACATATCAAATTGTCTGTATCTGGACCCATGTATGTTCTCACTTTTATCCTTCTGACTGTGTGCCCTATCCTCCTGCATAGGATTGAGGGAGCAGCTGGGTGAAGTTGAATCGCAACAGTCCTGTTTGGCACCCAGGGTCAGGCTTGATGGGTTTGACATAACAAATTTGACCACAGCCTGTTATAGAAAGAACTGGTAATTATTATCTGTTTGACAGTTGTTGGTCACAGTGTTGATTTACTTGTTCACAATATTAGTTCATCTAATCACTGCCATGCTCCCTATTTTTTTTCCTGCACATCAAATTTGAGAGCTTGTTAAAGGCTGAATTTTCAGTGTATAATTTGGCTGTGTTTTGCCTGGGAGAGCTATGATAAAAGAGTTGGCCTTGAGCCTGATCTGGTGTTTGGGCCCTGCATTGCTGCCTTCCCTGCACTTTGGGAGCCATCTCATGAAGACAATGAACAATTAGATATTTTCCCTTTTCCAAGAACCAGTTGGTGGATGAAACAAAGAATGGCACCTTCCCCTTCTTTTCCTGTGGAGCAGATGTTTTCTCCCTTTTCACAATAACTTCAGTATGTTGAATACCCTTTGGTAACTAAAATATTCCTACTGGCATGTTTCGAGTATATTTTTCCAGCTTTTCCTAAGGTTAATTCAAGAGTATCACATAGGGCTATGTCCCAAGGCAGTATGGTCATGGGTAGCAAGGCATGTGGGAGGTGACAAGGACTGTCTGCAAGGAACAGGAAGCCAAGCCACAGGAATTGAGGGGGTAGGTTGACCTTAAGGACACTGAAGATGAGGAGGTGTAGGGGCAAATGAAACTGGACCTTTCCAATTCATACACTTCAAAAGTCTTTTTTCAAGGTGCTGAGCATGCTGTTTTACTGTTGCCGCAGTCACATACACAACGGGAACTTGTAATAGGTCATGGGGGTCTCTGCCGTGGGGTCTGAGGATGGATATGGTAAGCAGTAAATGAAACTTAATTTAAAAGTTATAAATATTGTTTTAAATAGCATTTAAGTAAATAGAAGTATTTCAAATAATTGAGATGGACCTGGCTCTTAATGAAAACACCTAGTCCAGTAAGTCAGGCAAGTTTTTTCTCTTATTCCCAGTTCCAATTATCTTTTATATCTGTGAGAAGACTTCAGTACATAGGAGGCATCTGAGTCACTGTCTGTCATGAAAGTTAGCTGTTAAAATTTGTAAAGACTGCTGTTCTGTGGTTTTTTCAGGACTGAAAAATTCTGTATGTAATTGTGTTCAGAGTGCCAGAGATTCCTGGGGGAGGAAACAAAGGAAAGCTTTGGTAGATAATGACAAAACTCAATTGTTTTTATGATATTTGTGGAAGCAACCCATTTTAACATCTTTAAAATATTTTGATGGTGTTTTCTTTTCTTTCTTAAGTATCATAGTGAATATACAATGAGTTATTTAGAAACTTTTAGGCTCTAAATATCTTTTGGCCACAACACAAATAATTAATTTAAATTTCATCTAGAGACTAGGCAGTATATCCCTTTCAAGTTAACTGTAGTAGATATTAGTGTTTTTTCTGGCATGTTTTGCTTAAGAAGGAGTTTTGTAATTTCTTCTCTCAATGCAAAACCTTCCACTTTTTTTTTTTTCCTGGAAAAACAAGGTCTGATTGATATTAGTAAAATACCTTGGGAATGTTACACCTTGCTTAACTGTTCCATGTTGTAAATGATGAAAAAAGTACTGAGAGTTTTTCTAGCTGCGTGGTTCTGTGTTGCTGTTTGGATTATGCTATGAAAGATTAGCTGGAAATATGAAAAGATGTTGAAGGGATTTAGGTAAATAACCTTTCACTGTGAATCCTTGGGACATTTTTTTTTTTTTAATGTCTCTCTCTGTCCTGTTAGATTCATTGACACCAGGTACCTGAACAGCAAGTGTAGCTTCTTGGCATAGTGGGTTTTGTAGCTAGTGCTGTGTAATCTGTTTATGTTTATCACAGTGTTTTCTGACTCCCAAAAATGAGGAAGTTTGGTGTGAACAAATTAAGACGGGGAACATGAATATTGTGAACCTGATTGGCAGAACTGCAGCTGAGATCTTCAAAACACATTCATCTCCCAAAATAAAAATTATTTTAAATTAGTTTTGTTTGAATTTAATATTTTAAGAATTGGTATGAGGTTTAGGCAGCTTTATAAAAAATACAATTTTCAAATTAATCGAAGTAATACATCTGAATTTTTTCCAAGTGTATGAGGGAAAGTAGATGTCTATGAGTCTAGGACAGTTATCAGACTTAATACAAGAAAGTGCTGGTAGCCACTGAAAAAGTAAATTTAAGTTAGCATTTAATATTTGGGGGAAAAAAGAGATTCTGAAGCCTGGAAGAAGTCTGAGAAGAAAGTGACTGCATAATTTTGCTCCTGTCAAGATTATTAGCACCAAGATGGAAGTGAAACTTCTGATAGAGCTGGTAAGTACCCTGAGTTTTTTCAGTGGCATGAACTGGAAAAGGAAGAGACAAGAAGTTCCTAAGGATGTAACAGGTAACTGTAAGAAAAGGACCTAAGTTCAGCCAATTCATTGGTCATTCCATGACTCTCAAAAGTCCATGAATGTTGCTTGGGGAGGGACAAGTCCAGAGCTGTGTTTCATTTAGTGAAGCTTTGGTAGCCACGTTACCCATAGTAATCAATAACAAAGCACTAAGGGGACCAACACCTTTTATATTTAGTGTTGGGAGATGGAAGAATTGTCAGCATAACTACTTAGACTTTTAAAGGCCTGTGACTGAAAAGAAAATCTCTTTTCATCAACAGCATGTTGAAGTGGTTTCTTTTTTTCAGATTGCTTAAAACTTTTTTCTTTCATTGTCAGCAGTGTTGGACCCTTATTCTGCATACATAATTTGAAACAGCTGAATATTTTCTCATCACAGTGTGCTAGGATAAAAAGTATGTATAAATAGTATGTATAAATAGAAATATGTATTTCATATATGTATTTATACCTATATATGTATAAATACATTCATATAAATACACAATACACAATAAAGCCTTGAAAAAAATTATTTGAATGTACATAGACAAATTATGTGATTGTGGTTTTTTTTTGTTTGTTTTTTTTTTACTTATTTAGCTAAGAAAGATAAAATAGGGGAGGTGATGCCCTACATTAAAATTGTTTGTCACCTGTTTTGGAGATTGTGATAATTCCAAGATGCAGGAACTGAAACAGAAATGAAGGAATGCACGAGCTGGTAAAGCACAAGGCAGCAATGTGTTGGATGGAAGAGCTGTGTTGTTAAAATGGGGTCTCAGAACTGGCGGATTAACTTGCCTTGCACTTCTGCAGGGAAAAATTACTCACAGCCACAGAAGTAAAATATGCTTATAGAAAAAGATGCAGATGAAATTAATGTGACAAAATTCAACTCAAGGTATTTATTTTAAACATAACCAAATTCAGGCACTCATATTGAATCTGTTAGATTTCAGCCAGCTGTGTTTTCACACCCAGGTGCTCACAAGCATCAGACCAAAGCAGCCCATCCAGGCAGATTGGAGGTCCCCTTGGGAGAAAAGGAGTGGTTACCTTTGAGCAAGTGCCATGTGTCTAGGGCTCTTCCTTGGCAGTGGAAAACTTGTTCATTGTGTTGGTTTGGGCTGGCATGGAGTTAATTTTCTTCATAGTATCTGGCATATGGTGGTTTTTATTTGTGCCTGACACAGTGTTGATAACTCGGGGATGTTTTAGCTGTTGCTGAGCAGTGCTTGCACAGAGTCAAGGCTTTTTCTGCTCTCAGCCCACCGGCGAGCAGGCTGGGGGTGCACAGGGAGGTGGAAGGAGGGGACACAGCCAGGACAGCTGATCCCAAATGACCATAGGTCAGCCCACACCATATGACACTGAGCTCAGGAATTGATCTGGAGGGGAGAGAGGTCAGCCAGATCAGCAGTTGCTTGGGGACTGGCTGGGCATCTGTCACTGATGAACAATTAGGCTTTTGGCAGCACTTTTCCTGATCTAGGGCTTTTTTATCTTTGCTTACCTTTTTTTAGCTGCTTTTTTTCTTTCTGTTTGTTTTTGTTTGAAGGGGGGGGGGGCGTGGAGGTGATTTGATCTTTTGTTTCATTTGCTAAATTATGTTTATCTCAACCCCACAAGGTTTTGCACTTTCACCCTTCCAGTTCCCTCCCCTATCCCATTGGGAGGGGGATGAACACGTGCCTGTGTGGCGCTGCCTGCTGGGGTTAAACGCCACATAAAGATACCAGATATTTACATCCTTCAGCTAGTAAAGGTGATGTTCCATCATAATCTTGCTTGCCTCATCACCCATAAAGTGTAGGGAAGGTTGTTACCTGTGTGTGTTTTCTAATTTCAGTACTTTTATGGCCTTTTCCCATGCTAGGGAAGGAAGCATCAGGTCCGCATGGTGCTGGAACCCTGCTGCCATCCTCGTGCTATCAGACCTCGGGTCCTCTGCTGAGAAGTTATCCTGCCATGGCCTTATCAGAGTCAGGCCTCTTGATCTTGATGTAAACAGCACATTCCTCAGCATTTATTGGTTTAATTGCTGTTAGTCATGTCCTCAGTTATCAATTTGTGCTGTTCCTTTAAACTGCTGCTGCTTGTGCTTTTAATAAATAATTCTCACTCATATTTCATTCATGCCATTCTTAGTATCTCTGTTTCAGCTCCCTGGAGCAGTGTGACTTGGGTAGGCCTTTGTAGCAGAGCTGTGTCCACATGTTGAAGGGCAGCCTGGCAAATGTGTTTAGAGACCATTGATGGAGTCTTTCTACAAGCCTTCCCAAATTGGTGTCATAGAGATACTATTCGACATTTTCACTGGTGTTCCAGAAACAAATGTGACAAAACCCTGCCTATTTAAATTGTATGAAACCAAAGGTCGGTCTCTTTTGTTTTGATTGCACCATACCTTTAAACATGTTGTGCTAGTGTCTATTGCTAGTGTTATCACCTACAAAGTTGTGCTTCTAGGAACAGGAAAAGAACTTAAATACACACATTATGTCTTGGCAAATAGCACCAGTGAAATGGATTTAAGGAACCTTCTGAATATGGAGCTTCCCATAAACACTCCTAATGTAATTCTGTGGCAAAGAGAACTACTACAGCAAGTGGACGTAAATAGAATGTGTTGTGCTGGTTTTATCCCCTGTCCTACAGAACCTGTGAAATCACTGTTAAACCACTCTGTTACTGGGTCAACACTGGGGCTGAGGTTTTAAAATGTTGTACCAAAGAATTTATATGAGCCACAAAAATCCATACTCAAGGAATATGTGATAGGAGATCTGGGGGACAGCGCTTCAACTTACCAAGTAGAAATTTGAGGAGTGTAGAACCCAAAACCAGTTTTTTCTAAGTGAATAGAGAATGCTGCTAGGCTTTTTCAGTTTGGTTGAGGAAGACATAATAGAGTTTGGATACTGAAGCAAGGCAAATTCAGATTAAAAATTCGAATCAGATTCTTAATCCCTGTCAACAACTGCATGAAGCGCTATGAACAGTGCTGAATTCCAAAGGCATTGATGTAGTGTTGTTCAATTACAATTTTATTTCAGGTATATTTTTTATTTCAGGTATTTATTTCTGAACCTGTGATTCAGAGCTAACAGTCTCTCTTAGGTCTGCGTGCTGAAACCAAAACTTGAAATCCTGAAATTATTAGCTGTCTTAAGAACTAACTAATGTTAGTTACTGTTAACCTGTTCTGTTTCATGGGTATTTTATAATAATGGTCTGGAAAAAACAGAGGAATGCAGTCTGTAACATGATAATTTTTGAAAGTGGTCTTCTTCTTGACTGAGTTTTGACTCAGGACAGCACATGGGTACTTACCATGAGGTTTGTGTTCAACAGCCAGATTTCAGCCTGGCATTAATGACAGCAGAAACTTGTACCACAAGCACTCACTCACAAGCAGTTTCCAGACAGCTATTTCCTAATATTTCTAGTGTTTGAACTGATTTGAAATTTATAAGTGCCAAAGTTCCTGGGATGCTTCTTTGAGAGAACAGTGTCTTGCAGTGTTCTAGAGCTTCAATCTTGCTCGTTTTCTCTGCCTCCACTTTTCAGGTAGCAATGAGAAACTGTATCTCAGTTTTGGATGGTACTTACCAGCTTCTACAAGACAGGTATGTCATTTGGTCCATGCAGCATGAAAGTTGCATTTTGTCTCATCCTGTTAAAAGCAACAAAGTCCTGGGCTGACGTTCTTAGAAGTTGGAATTCCTTAACTGAATTTCATCCATGATGTGTCTTGTGTCCTGATTCATCATTTTTAAACTGTTCAAACTTCATATAGCCATTTAATGATGTCCTGGGAATGGCTGCAAGTTCTTGTAGCTGTTTTTGTTCTGGCTCAAGTTCCAGATATTTGACTGGGGCTGTACTGCAAACTGAGTTCATTTTAGTTAATAAGCATGTGACAAAATTTGCAGTAAATAAACTTGGTTGTCTTCTTTAATTGTAAAAGCTGTTTATTGAGGTGTGGTCCTCCTGGAGCTTGTAAGTCTTTCATTTTGGCTTTTTTTTTTTTTTTTTTTCTCTTCTACCAAATTGCAAGTCAAGTACTCATGACATTACATTGGAGTTATTTGTCAAACAGTTACATATTTGATAGAAAGCATTTCAGTTCAACTTACCTCAACACCATTTGCTGAATCCATTTATTTTGTACATTTTAATTCTTTTTTATTGATTTCACTTAAGACTAATATGAATCAGTTTATCCTAAGATAATTATATCACTATATGTAAATTAAGACATGAACAGATTTCCCTCCTTTCCTAGCATGGTGTGTTATATTCCACTGAAGTTTACAAATTCCTGCCCAAAACCTGTGCACTAAATTGTTCTTTCCCTTTTTTATATATTGCATGTAATTTATATATAAAGTTGTCATCAGAACCATTTTTCAGGTCCTATAGTTAGGAATAACTGATATATATTTTATTTATGTATTGACAATAGTAGCATCTTACTATCACACAATATTCTGAGTTGAAAGAAACCCACAAGGATCATAAGAGGGATCATCCAGCTTCCTGACCTTTCCTCAGGCCTGGCTTCTCCTTTACTGAAACATTAATTCTTTAAAACCTCTTCGCTAGGAGGACTGAAACACTACATAAAAGATTGCCTGGGTTTCATCATTTCTGTTCCTTCTGTCTATTTTAGTTACCAGATAAGTCAAACTGATGTTAAAAAAACCCAAAATAGTGAGGTACTACAGTGAAAGTTAAGTGCTACCTCTGTATCCTAAATAATTTCAAACACAATTAATACGACTCCAGCTTCACCCCGATACAAAATGTGACAGCACCTGTTAGGAGGATGTGGCAATGGTTTCATACTGTACAGCTGCATTGCATAACAGCAGGAGTGAAAAATACATATTTAATCATGAGAAGGAAAAGATAAGTCAGGTGCAATGTGCCCCTTCTGACAGAAATGACCTTTCCACCTGACTTTTGAGCCTGCTTACTTTCAGCAGCCTGGCTGCTGACATGTTTTTGGTTCTATCTGTATCATTGCTTCCTTTGCATAAAGTACACTGATCTTTGTCCTTACCAGTCCATCTGTAAGGCCCAGTCTCTGAACACTCCTTTTTGGCCATTTTTCATTCTTTTCAGATCTGGTGGCATTCCAGGGAGGGGAAAAAAAAGGTAGTTTTTTCCCTGTGGATAAACCATTTAGCTAAAGTCCTTCACTATGTTCTGCTGCTCTTTCAAAGCATGTGTCAGTAGTGTTATGTTCAAACAATAGGCATGGTCAGCACCAGACAGAACATCTTGATATGTCATGGTTCAGCTCATTGTGTTTGAGCTAGACACAAATATGTTGAACTGTGCACTTGTACTACAATGGTGTCCTAAATCTCACCTCAGTTCATCCTGAACATGGGCGTCTTGCACAAGAGATGTGTCCTCCTGCTTAGTAATAACCCCATGCAGCAAATGGGAGGTGTTAGTGACAATCCTTGGTGGGACAGCATCCATCTCTGCACAAGATTTCTGAACATACTGAGGTTTTTTCTGTAGGCAGTATTTGCCCTAAGAAAAACATCTGGGGTCTCATCTGAGTGTAATTGCACACTTTTTTTTCTGGAAAGGTTAGTTTGCCTTCACAGGAACTCCTCAAGGGTTTCTGGATGGAGTATTTCCAGCCCCAGGCAGATACCCAGCATCAGCTGTTACCAAGTGAACCGTAAAGGAAAAGGTCGGTGTGAATATTAACAAATCCAACTATGGCTGAGAGGCAGTGTTAGAACTTTGAGTTATCTGATAGCAGAAAGGAGGTCATTTCAGTAGAATGCAGGAACTGCTCATTGACTCCAGGAACTGTAAGTGAACAGATATGGGAGCGAGAGGATGATACTTTGTCCTTTGACCATATTTTCTCATTCCTCTTTTAAGAATGTTCTCAAAACCTGAATAAAATCAGTTTCACTATGAGGCTTAATCTATCTGTGGATACGTCTATTTGGGACACACCAGTAAGTAATAGAGAGGTGGCAATAGAGAAGCAATGTGATTTTGTTAGGAAGGAAATTGCAAAGTACAAAACAATTCAATATGTACACTGTAATGAAAAAGGCATTTCTGTTTCTTATGGAGAGAATGCAGATAAACCCTTTCTGCTTGGACATACTTGATTTTTTTACCGTAAGCGAAAGAGAGGTATTGCAGGACTTGGTAAAGAAAGCACTTCTGATCAATATTATATTAGTTAAAAAGTATTTTTAAATGTCCTAGAGACTGCTATTAATAAAGCACTGGTTTCTTGTAACAATATACAAGATTAAATATGTAATTTAAAAGTTTTTAACTCCAATATTGAAACAGATAAATGTGGGCCCTATTCTAGTATTTGCTTCACCTGAAGCTTCAATAGTTTTGGATGGATAAGCCTGGATTGACTTCTGATACACAAAGTACCAGTTCTCAGCCGCTCCTGTTCAAGCCACTTCAGAAGCAGATGCTACATTTATTCTCTCGAAGATTATTTTACAGCCTATTACTAAAATGTTCAAAGGTCTGAAGCCTTTCAATAATAACAAGCCCATCCATTTTAGGCTACTTTTATATGAGCTTTTAACTAGAAGTAGCTAGGAGTATTTTAAACAGCTTTGCTTTTGACCAAATGTAATTGCTTGTTCATGGAAGAAAGCACTACATTGCAGGCTAATCTGTTCTGCATCAGTTTCCAAACAAATGAAAATTAGAGCAATTAATTCTGCTTGCATGCCCTTCCCCTCTTTTGTTCTTTTTTTTCCTTTTGCTTTTCATTATAGATTATAGGGAAAGATTGCTTTTCTTTTGCCTTGTGAAGGGACTCCTTCTGTTATAGAAAATGTTTCCTGTATATGTAGTGTATCTGTTGGCTAGATTGAGCAATTTGAAATCTTTCTTTTACAAGGTTTTCATGTAGCATGTGTGGGACCACAATGTGCTAACTGATGATCTCATTATAAGCAGATTTCATATTTTATAATGCAAGGTACCATCATATTATATAGCTTTTTTTAGGGTAAAGAAGTAAAAATTTTAAGTGTGAAAATCTGATTAATACCTGCAAAGATTCATGGCTGTTCTCTTTTTATAGATGGAAAAGTTTGGACAATTCACTGAAGTGTCAGTGTGTCGATAGCAAAGAAAGAAATAGCAAAGCTGTGAGTTCTGAATCCCTGTTTTCATCCCATTAGTCCTGTTACTGTCTGATTAATAACAGCTCTTTCTGTAAAACCTGTTCATTTATAAAAATGCACAGTCAAAAAACTACACAGTCTGCAAACTTTGACAGCTCAGAAAACAGTGAAAATTAAGACTTGCTCAATATATGGAAGAAAATATAAGCTTTGATTTGGCAGCATATGATCTTTAAACATTTAAACTACTATAAAAATAGTGGTAGGCTTTGTGATCATTTCCCTCTCGATACCTACCAGCCATGCTTACCAGAAGAACCCTGAGCTCAGTTTTGTGCCTCTTGCTACAGTGGAGATATTGAGGTGCTGGAGTGCTTCCAGAGAAGGGCAACAGAGCTGGTGAAAGGTCTGGAATCTACATCCCATGAGGAGTGGAGGACAGTTGTGGGATTACTTGTCCTGGAGAAAAGGAGGCTCAGGGGGAACCTTCCCACTTCCTACAACTACCTGAGAGGAGGTTGTAGCAAGGTGGGGGCAGTCTCTTCTCCCAGGTAACAGGTGACAGGAGGAAACAGTCTGAAATTGCAACAGGGCAGGTTTAGACTGAAAGGGCTGCAACACATTGGAACAGGCTCCCCAGGGAAGTGGTCGAGTCACTGTCCCTGAAGGTATTTAAAAGATGGGTAGATTCTCTGATTCTAAGAAGTGGAAACTGCAATAGCTCAGTCATGTAATGCCCTTCATTCTCCTTCCCACTGCAGCCTTCCCTCAGCAAAAGGATTTTAGGCAGAAAGTGAGAGATGCACTTTGTTTTTCAATCATATGACAGGCGGAGGGAGAAACAAAGATAGAAAGACCCACTGGTGGGAAGGAGCCCATCTACCAGGATTAGGGTTCTTTAAAACACCTGAAAAGAGATGTTTCCAGCCTGAGCTGCCAAAAAAGTGAGTCTCTGATCGCTCTTTTCAGGAGAGATTTCAGCACCGTAATTGCAGTCATTGTCATTACAGAACTAAAATTTCTGTGTTGCTGATGCTAATTTTTTTTTGATGAGGGATGTGCTACAAGGCCATAGACAATCATCTGTTGGTATCTCCAGAATGTTTCTGACAAAGAGAATATGTCTCAACACATGTGAATAAACATGTGCTTAAAAGAAAGAAATGGCTGGGTGTATTCCCACAATACCCACCCTGCTCTTTCTGAGCAGGAAGAAGCCCAACATTTTGAGAAGCAGTCAATAATCCCCCAGGCTTTGCTTTTGTCCTGACATGAAAATATTCTTTTGGGATGTGTTCAAATATCAGTGGGGTTTCTTCTGAAATTCACACACCACAGTTTTCAGCCTAAGAAGTGGATTAATCTCACTGTATTTACAAAGTTATTTGCAGGTAGAGGCTGGAAAAACTGTTGGTACTCTTTGGCCCTTACAATTGGGTTCCCAAAGAAAAAACACAATTGCTGAAATACCTAAAATAAACACAATTCACAATTTATCTTTAGAAAAAGTATTTAACCTTCATGGTAACATTCTTAATGAATTCCTAAAAAAAATATTTCCCTGTCATTAGGTATATTCCCTGTAATTCTGCATAACAACGTTGCTCAATGGGAATATGCTGCAGCTCAACTCTCTCATTCCTCTTGAAAAGACAGTTTCCTGTTCCTTGGAAAGTTTTCTTATGGTGAGGGAAGCAGCAAGTGACCCAGCAACATGTTATGCTTACAAATAGATTATTTATGTGCTGCAGTTTCAGCTGATGAAATACATTATGTAATTTCAGGTGGTTTATGTACTGTCATATTGTAACCTTTGTATTGAATGCTTTTTACTCGGATGCCTTTGCAAGAAGGAAAAAGCTGTTGTTGGCTGGATTTCTGTTGCTGTGGTTTGGGATTTCTTTTTTTTTTTTTTTTTTTTTTTTCAAAATCTCCCACTCTTTTAAAAGGAAAATGGGTTGACCTGTTGGATTTGTTTACACTTCCTGCAAAGTAACACCAGATCTTGGGCTTTCTGAGTGTGAGAAAGTAAGAGGACTTCCCTGTTCTACAAGCTGGCAGAAAAAACGAATTGGATTGTGTTGTGGTGCTTATTGGGAATCAGTTGCTCAGGAGCGTCAAAACCAAAGAAAGTAATAATATAATTACATAGATCAATCCCAACTCGTCTTTTTGCTAATTTGGGCAAATATCACAAAAATAAGGAGACTACCTAGAGAAGGTTAGAGGTGCTACTGAAAAAGACCAAAGAGAAGTAGAGAGTCAGGGAAGCACTCAGGGGTACTGCAGTGTACAGGTGAATTAATCCAGTTGAACCCTGGATGCTGTGATCTTTCAACAGCAATAGAACTGAGCAAGATTTCTAAGTTGAAATACAAGAATTGGCTTCATAGAGACTTTGAGAGAACAGCGAGATCAATTATTGTTAAAATCCAATTGCACATTAAATTCTGTCAGATACTGCTGTTAAAGTTTTTATTTAAATCTGAACAATACATAGGACAGGTCTGGGTAGTGAAAAAAAGGAAGCTTTGTAACCTGTGGTGAAAATATGAACATGTAAATAACCTGAAAATCTGTTTCAGGAGGAATGAGTCCATCTGCAAACTTCTAAGAGGGCTTCAGCATGTAGACAGTGTCAGCTCTTGGTCTCCAACTGCAGAATTTCCACACTGGAAAATGTGTCTCTAGAAAATTATATGATCTTGTCCTGTTTCCTGAACTCAAAATATGTTATTTTCACGGTGGGCATTGGTGTCATCTGAAGTCAGGTATGCTGTGTACATCAGTGCAATTATGTATCCCAGCATCAAAGGATGTTACGATGCTTTCCCTTGAAAATGTGAGCATCCAGTCTTGAAAGATGGTTTATTCGGGGGTGGTGTGTAGGTATGTGAGTGTGTTTGGTGCATAACTTGAAAACAATCCCTTAAGTATCTTCACAAGTTAAATACCAATCTCACATCAGTTCCTAAATATCGTGTCAGTTTAACTCCATTCTTTTAACATCTGCTTGAGTCAAAACACAGATTGGTCAAGAGATGACACTTGTACTTTCGTCGTCCAGTCAACAACATGATTCATGTTGTAGGGCTGGTTGCATAAGCTGACAAGATAATCCAGCCAGCTCTACCTAGCAGCTGCTGTGTTGCTGAAACTCTCATGTGCTTTCCTTATGAAAAAAAAGCTGAACACAACTCAGCTAAAAACATGCTAGAACTGAAACTTCAGCAGACACAATGCGATGAGAAGAGAAAAAGTTCACTTGAAAATGTCAGGTCTCAACACAGATCTGAAGTTTCAGAATAGCAATGTGGCAGTACAAAGGAAAAAAACTGTTGGAGAAATGTTTGGATGGTTTCAAGATGCTTTGAACAACATTCAGCATCCTTGCACTGCTGTAGGTGAGAGAGGGTGATGCTGTGTGTCAGGCAAATTCAAATCTAACAGGAAGAAAAGCAGAGGTACATAATTCGGAATTAAAAAAAGCTTTCACCACCCAGCTCCTAGCTCGGGTGAAGGATACTCATACACTTGTTGGTTTTTGTTTTTTTTTAATACAGTCACACACTTCAAGGGTAGAAACAAGTGCTTATCTGTAGCAGAAAGGAGTATGTAAAGGTTTTTGAATCAGGAGCTCTTTTGTTCTGCCCTACTTCCCTTGCCAACTGCCCTTAATACTTATGCTAACACTCGTATTTATCTACCCCACATACCTGCTGGGAGTGCCCTCCCTGGGCAGGGAGAATCTCCCAGCCTCAGAGATGGGTTGCCCAACATCTGACCGTAAATCAACATCAAATCTGGGATTACTGTGCGTGTTTCTGTTGTCCTTGTCTCACACATTGCGAAGGCACAACACAAGGAGTGCTCTGCATTTGGCTGTGCCTGTGGTACAAAGACAGGCTGAAGGCTGGATCCACAAAGGCCTTTCAGGACTGGAAGGGATGGTCACATCTCTAACTCCAAAGTGAAGATTTTTAGTACATCCTTGCAGCTGTCAGCTAAGGCAGGTTTCCATACAAACCTGCTTTTCCAGAACCAAGGTTCCATATTAAATCCAGGCTTTGCACAAAGGATTCCCTTCAGATTCCCCAAGGGGAAAACCCATGGAAGGAAACACCAGAAAAGGTGTTGCCAGGATGGAGATGGATATAAAGAGAACTGGACAAGGAATAAATCTGGCTCTACCAAGGAAACAATGTTATCAGAGTAAATGAAGGGGAAACAAAACAATCGGTGTTATCAACCTTAGATTATGTTTTCGGGAAAAATAAAAGGAACAAACCCACATCTTGGCAGGAGTGACTTCACAATGTATTGTTTACCATTAACTCATTAGGTCTACATCTGCCATATTAGTTAACTTTGCATGTTGTCACAGGCACTGGTAACAAGCCAAAGACTTTTGCCACCAGTCTAGGGCAGCTCCAGGTAAATAGAGTTCACTTATTTACTTTATTTAGATACAAGTCTGTGCTCCAGTTCCCGCTCCCCTGCTTCACCCTCCGCCCATGTTCAGTGTGTGTACATAAAGATGTGCCAGAGAAGCCAAGTCCCTTGTGGGCCACAGCACATGAACTCTTATGCTTTTTCTGAAGATGATTACTTTGAATGCTGCTGAGCTGGGCTGGCAGGCTGGGTTGGTAGAAACCTCTTTGCATATTCCTGATCTGGTTTAGCAAACTCCTGAAGAAGCAAGTCCGTATGTTTTGGGCCCAAAGTTGCTCCTTGCACACAAATTGAGTGGGCATCTCAAATACAAACTATGTCACTATGTGTGCACACCCAGTAGCTGGACTTCTGCTTCTTGAAAGCACCTGAACTGCTGCAGACACCTGGTGCCCTCCTTCCCAGCAGTCTTCATCTCCTCCAGACCGTCCCACCTATTATTTGCACTGCTAATAAAACGTGACACAGTGCATGAGAAAAGTCTGAGCAAACAAATCCCATTTTCCCTTGAGATTCCCTATCTGGAAAGCAGGAATTAACTTTTCTTGAAAGGATGTATAATCTTGGGAGGAGCGGTTACTGGGAAGTGACAAGTGTTAGTGTTTGGCTACTACTGTCATGAAAGACAAATGGATTTGGTTGTAGAGCAAGATCCATTAGCCTTTGTTTAGAATGAATTAATTTACAGCTTCACTCAGTTTGCACCATCCCGTGCAATACTGGTATCCCATCATGAGCTGTGCATCCCTGCAAATTATCCTTATTATCCTTATTATCTTTATCCTTATTACAATTCTTCCACTCTAAAAAAATTGAGTCAAAAATATCTATGAATATTTATAAACCACACATAATCTGAACAGATAGTAATTTGCCCTAATTTTCTTTAAAATACTTCAATCTTAATTCAGGTTATTAGTCCTTCAATAATGAATAGTTGTTATCAACTGTTCCATGTTATGGACTCACCTCACCAGCTCCTCTGAAACGACTGTGTTCTTCCTTCCTAGGAGATGCAAGAAAACAATCTTACAGACTAAGCTACAACCTTTACTGAGCAGTATGTGGAATATGTGTCCTTTCACCTCCTGTGAAAGGATCACTACAGCCAGGAACAGAGCCTGAGAGGTTCCTGCAAAAGTTCCTGATGGTAACATTTTGACATGGATGGTGGAAAAGCCATTAAGGAGACCTGTGCTGCTGGACCTCCAGCTATCTAAGAAAGAAGGACTGGTTTGGGATTTGAGAGCTGGGAGTAGCCTTGGTTGTGGCAACCATGAGATGGTGGAGTTCAGGATCCTGTGTGGAAGAAGCAGGACAGTATTCTATTATACCTTGAAAATATAATTCTGTGAGTTCAAAGATTTGTAGAAAAAAGAAAAAATGCATTTCTGCATTTTTGTTTGCTGAGTATTTAACAGCCCTGCTGTGTTCAGAGTTCTCCTAGAAAGGGAGACTCACTGGGAAACTTATATCCTCTGAGAACAGATTCTGTCCCTTCAACAAATACAACCATAAAATAGCCCCATAGAGATCATCCAAGATGCCTGTGGCATCCGCTTACTGAAGGACAGCAGAAGCCAATCCACCTCAGAAACAGCTGTGAAGCAATTGTGTGCACTTTTATCTGTCCCTGTGGGACAAATTAAAATGTGTACTCATCAGGGTGAATTCTTTGTGGATTAATAGAGACCTTAAATATTGAAAGATAAGTGAGTGAAAGCCAGGGGGAGCAGATAAGTTCATTTATCCCAAATTTTTGAGAAAATGGTTGTTTTACCTTAATTTCCACATTCCACTTTTATGTTGCTATCTAGGAAGAAACATCGAGGGCCTAGTCTTTGTTTTCACTAAATGCATGGGTCTATATAAGATGTGCCTGGGAACTAACCTTTTATTGCCACTGGTCATGCGATAGGAAGTTTTCCATTATTCAGGAAAGAAGTGCCATCTTTAATTTCTTTCTTTAACAGAAAATGGTTGTAAGATCTCAATTATTTCTGTAGATGAATGAGCCATCAGAGGTTTCAGCATTCTTTGCTGCATTACAGATTGCTTATTTTGCTGGAGTAACCATAATAGAGACACACAACACTGCCTGTTCTGTGTGGCCATATATGTATATCCCACTGAGAAGTGATA
Source organism: Turdus rufiventris (assembly GCA_013186435.1). Lineage (NCBI taxonomy): Eukaryota > Metazoa > Chordata > Aves > Passeriformes > Turdidae > Turdus > Turdus rufiventris. Next base: position 92,537 of record PYHW01009637.1, read on the forward strand.
CATGACTAGCATCAGCTGTGTCAGTGGAGCTTATACAGCAAGATTGATGTTTCTTACTGGAGAACTTGCTATAAATATAGCTATAACCACCTACTCATGTTTTATCTTAAGAATTGATTTACAATCATGGGTACAGGTAACTGCCAAGAGGCTAGAGCTCCTTTGGGCAGATTACCCCCATATAGTTACAATTTAAGAAACCTGGGTTCAGCTGTAGCTCTGTATCACCAATCAGAGCAGCCTTCTTTAGCAGCTGAAGTGCTGACTGTAGATATTCCAAATTGCAATGCATTGCAACGCTTGTTTGATTTGTACCCTAGACAAAATGAACCTGTTCAGCAGCCAGGTAATTATTAAGTGCGTGCCATAGAAAATGCTATTGGATTGGTTGCATAAGCTAGAGCGTACCAATATATCTACAAGCCGCAAAGAAGGAGTTTATTTTTCTTTCAGAAAATTCTTTTTTAGCAATGTCCGTTAATATTTTACTGTTTCTGCATTCTGACTTCATTCAAGTCTTAGTAACATGTAGCGTTCCTTACCCACTCTTCTTGTCAGCCTTGCATGCTGGCTCTTCTTCTCATGCTAAACTTCTCATCCATTTATTTCATTTACATGGCTCAGCAAGGTGCATGCATGAAACATGCATCATGTTGTATTGATGTGCATTCTCCCAGCCTTCCCTATGGCACATAGGACAGACGCCTGCTGCAGATTGGCCAAATGATGAGCAAAGTGGGTCATAGAAACATAGACTCACAGAATGGTTTGGGTTGGAAAGGACCTTAAAGATCTTCTAGCTCCAATGCACTGCTTTGGGCAGGGACACCTTCCACTAGACCAGATTGCTCGAAGCCCCATCCAGCCTGGCCTTGAACACTTCCAAGGATGCACCCCCATCTCCTCTGGACAACTTCTCAGGCGCATCAGTCCATGGGAGCTGAGGTGAGAGATCATTAGAAACAGGAGGCAGCAGCAGTCTAGCAAACCTGTTTGCTTGGCTCGAGAGGAAGGAGCAAGGCAGAAAGCTGCCCTCCACCCAGCGTGTATTCCCCTTAGTTGCTTACTAAGTTTTGCATGGCGCCGTTGCCCTCAGAGGGACAGCGCGGAGCTGTCAGCGCAGCGCTCGGTTCGGCGGATGGCACAGCTCGGTGCTCCTGGCGGCCGGAGGGCGAAGCCAGCCCCGAGCAGCAGGTGCCAGCCCTGGTTTGGCAGCCGTAAAGGGAGCGGGGAGGAGCGCTGGGGCTCCCCGGGCCATGGCGGCGGGTCAAGGCCAGGTGAGCCCGGGATGGCTCCGGCTGCCCGGCGGCAGCGACCCCGCGACCCGCCCCGACACCTGCACGGCGCCGCCCCGCAGCACCCGGGGCCGGGCGGGGCCCCGCCGCCGCCCTTAAAGCCCGGCAGCTTCCCTCCCTCTTTCCCTGCCTCCTGTGCCTTCCAGCCCCGGGGCTCCGGCGGGACCGCGCCGCCGACATGGGTAGGTGTGGCGGTGGGGACGGGGCAGCCCGGGTGGCGGGGTGGCGGTGCCCGGGATGCCGCCCGGAGGAGCATCCCTGCCGCCGATTCCCTCCGAGCCGGGGATGCGAGGGGAACCGCGCCGGGCTGAGCTGACAGCGTGGCCAAGGGTCTCGCCCGCCCACGGCTGGCTTTGCTGCTCGGTGTCGGTCTGACACCCTGGGTACCCTTGGGTGTCCGCTCTTCCCCGGGGCAGCTCTCCCTCCGGCATCGCTATATCCTGGTTTTTACGAGTCTGCCTTGGAAGCCAAGTGAGAGCCGGGAGATAGTGCCTCTGTAAGCGCTGTGAGCCCCTGGCCGGTGAGGTTTATCCTACACTACGCATTTAAGGCATGTGGAGCTTGAGATCTGAGCACGAGTTAAATGTGGTGTTTCTTGCAAATGTTAGATAATGCTTTTTCATCCAGAGTGTTTGCCTAGGGTTGACCTAGTGTTTTTAAAATACATAGATACTCAGCTGGAAGATTCAGATAAGGGCAGAACCAATTTATCTAATAAATCCTGCTGTTTTTTTCCTGTCTAAACAGGAACACTGAGTAGTAATGATACAAAAACTACTTTTTTGTGATGTATCTCTCAGTTTTCTCTTGTTGGACCTTTGATCCTGCAGTGTCTGAGTACATTGGTGTCTCATAGCATGAAGTTCCTGGGCAGAAGAAACCTTGTCTCACGCAGGGAAGGAACCTGAAATGTCCACCCTCCACCCCAAAAAGAAACCTACCCAAGCAAGTGCCATTGTATCTTCAGCAAGCAAATCTGTCTTCTGGGGACAAGCAACTGTAGTGATGAGCAGGCAGGACATGCCAATGCTGCTGCCAGGTGTCTTGCTGGCTTGGGCAGACAACCAGGAAAATGGTGATAGCTCTGTGAAGAGAAAGAGATGGGATGCAGCTGTGCCTGCTCATTTAATATCAGGCTTGCCGCTTTATAGATTTGCTTGGATAGTTTCGGTATTGGTGCTTTTCTGGAACAGCAAGGTGTGAAGCAGGGACTCCTAGAGGGGGATGTCCTGAACTAGCAGCATCCTTGTGAAGGTGCTGTAGGGCTGCTCCAGGGAGCAGAGGCAATAGGCTTATCTGTACCCCAGGTCAGGTGTCAGGACTGTAGGCTTGCTCTGGAGCCAGACACATCCCAGGTGACAGTATGGGTGTGTACAGATTTATTGTGGCCATGGACTGGGAGCATTTCATCCAGGCAGAGTTGCTGTATGGCTGCATGGAGCAAGGCAATGTGCTCCCATCTTGTGTCACGGACTGTGAGCTGCAAGAGCTGAAGCATCCACATCTCTGTGACTGCAGGGAAGGAACCACACTGGTGGGAAGGGATTGGAGCTATAAGCCTGCCCCACCCGACCTGCAAGGTTGGGAAGGAGAGAATGGCCCACTGATAATTATTTAGATGTGGTGCTGAAGCCAAGAACAGAGGTGGTTGTTGACTTTACATGTCTTAAAAAATATGAAATGTCTTAAGGGAATACAAAGTACACAATTGTTTAGAACTTTATATTGAAAAATGTGGAGCTCTTTGGTATTTTGTGGTGAAAATGAACAGCTATGCAGGTCATTCTCTGTGGAGAAGGAATAAGAGGGGCTGCCCCAAAGAGGTACTGCTCCAACATGCCAGTAGCAAACTTCAGATTTGTCATTGAAAATGATGCAAAATGGTGGGTGCTCTGTGCTTTGTAGATCAAACCCTGGAGGTGCCTGACAGTGGAGTCCTCAGTTTAGGTGTCTCTGTTGAAAGGTTGTCTTTAATGCTTTCTGGAGTTTCTCCAACCCTCTCTGTAAAATGAGAATAGAGGGGTAAAGTCAAAATGTTTAAAAATAATTGTGTCTCTTTAACATTGAAGTCAGATAATGTTGTCTGAAAAAAAAAATTGCCTCTGATGTCCCCTGTGGAAGGTTTCTTGCAGAGGTGATACTTTTGCCATCAGCAAAGCAGAAAAAACCCCAAACCGAACTGATCCTAAATTCTTTTTGCCCAAAGCTTAGCTAAGAGATGGGAAGGAATGAGCTACCCAAACTGTTTTTCTCTGTATGTTTTATAAAAAACTGTCAGTGTGATGCACATGTGCTGGAAAGGCCAACAAGTGGAAATAACCAAGGAGCTGATATGAAGGTGGGCTGTTGCTGACACCTTGGTATCCTTCGGTGTATCTGCTCACGTGGGCTGTGGAAGGGACATTGCCAATAACTTCAGTAACTTGTGTACCTGTTGTGCCCCGAACTGGGTGTGGTAGCACTTTCAGAATGTTGCTTGGTCTCTAGAAAAATATATTCTTGAATCACCCGCATTGTCTCTGTTGTGAAGGTACTTGTCCACAGGAGTGAAGGAAAGAATCAGAATAATCTGTTTTAGTAATTTCTGAAGATTACTTGATTTAGTATTGTGTCAAATGGTACGGTGTTCCTGTCAGCTGTTTTCATCTGTTGTGAACTATGGACTAAATAATGATATTCACATTTTTCTTATAGTGATGTATTATGGGCTGACTTGATTTACAAGCAGGGATTTCAAAGTTCACATCTTGTACTTGGTCTTATCTTAATGATAATGAGCCTGCTCATGTGGCTTCATGGAAAATGTTGACATCCGCTATGTGGGCACGGGTCCTTTATCTAGCACAGGTAAAGTTCAGGCCTTCAAGGCTGTCTCCTGAGCTGAGGAAGCCCTACAGGACTCTACTTGGAGTGTTGCCAGGGGTAGAGAGCCTGCCAGAAGCCCCTGGAAGTGACCTCAGGGCTGCAAGCAGCTGTCTGCTCTTGCTGCCCTCAGTGGGACCCTGCTGTGCTTCCAGGTCTTTTCAGGTTAATATTCAGGTCATGGGAATGCCTGCTAAAGTGGATCACTCAGCTAGGGCTTTATACCCAGTCCTCTCTAAGTCCCTTTTCATGACTTGACTCCATCCCTGGCAGGGAATCTTGAGTCTGTTCTTCAGTCTTGGCTTACCTTTAAGGTAATGTCCCCAAGAGTGAGTTGTAACAGGACTCATCATCTGTGGGTGGCTGGTTTACCACCACCTTGAATGATGTGTGGTGAGCAGCCGTGGGATGTTTTGACTTGTCAGCCCTTTTGAGCTTCTCCTGTGAGTCTGAGTTCATTCACACCCTGAAAAACCAAAGGCCTTCAAGGGAAGTTTTGCCTAATAACTATAAAAAGTCTTCCTTTTAATAAACTGAAAATTTACTCACCCTGACCAGTATTTATATTTCAATATGTATTTAGAGTTGAACGTTTTTGAATCTTTCATTGGTTTTTAAGAGAGCATTACTTATAAATTGCCATTAACTTGTATTTTGGTTTTTTCCCTCCGCAGGTGGAAAAACTACTGGCAAGTCGGTAAGTATCGTTTTCCCTCATAAGAAGTTGCTCTACTGACTCTCTTTGGGTTACATAGTTTGGTAAAGTTATCAGCGCCCAAAATGAAAATTGCCCCATGAGCATACAATAAATATATAAAATAATTACTTGCTGGCCAATATGTGCAAAAAACAGCCTAGTAACTTATTAAATACCAGCAAAGCATTCATTTGCTCACCACCCTGATAAAATGTATGAAGAGCCTGTGCTGACTGAGCAGATGTTGGTAGGGAAGAGATTGGTCCCTGGACCCCATCCTTCTTGAGGCTGAGTTATCATCATCCACTGCTCTTAAATCTTTGAACTGTTAAAGACGTGCCTCAGCAACCTGAACTCTGCCTGTGCATTTCTTATCTTGCAAGGTTTTACTCCACTTTCTCTCAGCTTAGTGGCTTCCTCAGCAGTCAAAGTCAAAACTGTGCAGTAGGGTTGTGGTGTCCCCGGGTCAGGGCAAGGTTACAGAGGGCATTATAAAAAAACATAAGCTTCAGGTTACCTTTTTGGTGGTGGATCTGGTGCTTCCTGACCAATGAGGGTTACAGCAGAAAAGTTTTTGGTAGATGTGTGTATGTGCACATTAATATTGTAACAGAGGACAGTACAGTGCAAAACAAGGATGAGGACACACAATATATTAGCAAGGATTCATTGCATAGTCTCTTCTTGCTTGTAGCATCTTGTAAAAACAGAATGCCTGTCACCTGGGAAAGACCCAGTAGCTTTCTCTTGCATGCCCCTGTCCATGCTCAGCTAGAGCTGTGACATGCAGACCCCCTCCATTTCGGGAGCAGCCACTAAAAACCCACCAGTGGCTGCTGTGCCAGCATGGGAATGCAGGACAGCTCCACCAGCACATAAGCACTAGTGGCTTGAAACAAAAATCTAGCCTTGCTGGACTGTGACCTCTCCAGACAAACATGTAACACTCTCCTCAAGAATAAGGTCATGAGTATGGTGATGGCAAAACACTGGGAGGTTTGTGAGAACCCCAAGTGGTCAAAAGATTTTAGTGAAGTTTTGTTAAATTCTGGTAGAGATGGGTCCTACCAGTTCCTGGGCCAGGACTGTTCTTTCTTTTCCTCTGTAGGCAAGACAGACACAGGGAAGTCTTTGTTCTGTTTCAGGAACAGACATTCTCTCCTCTCCATTGGGCCATTCCCAATTACAGGTCACTCAGCCTGGGTTACTGTTTCAGTAGCTAACTTAACATGTGCTGAACCAAAACTTCGGTGTGACTCTCCATCCCATGACCATTTGCATGGCTTTGGGAAATGCTGTGTGGACACGGCACAAAGCATTCCTCTCTGTGAACTCCAGCCCATCAACACCTGTGTCCAAACCTCCTGCTGCCTTCAGCTGAAGGAAATGGGCAACTTCAAGTGAATTTTATCGAATTTTGGGATACATGTGAATACTCTTCCTTTGGAGACAGTTCTTTAGAACTCAAAATTTGTGTGCTCTAGAAGAGTCCCACCTAACACTTGTCTCAGCTGAGATTGGGTTCTTCCTGTGAAACCTGCTTATTAAACCATGGGTAGGACATGCAGTATGTACTTGGTTCTACAAACAACCAAGGTCAGTGGTGTCCAGGCTGCTCAGGCATCCTCACAACAGTCAACAATGCTCCTGCCACTCTCATTATTTTAATTTCTAAAGTCTGTTGTACTATCCAAGTCTCCAAGTGTTGTGTTTTTTGTTGAGAGTTTGTTGGACTAAACTGACTCTCCAATCTACTTGTGTCAGATTCCCTAAGGTTTTTTTCCTTTTCATCTGCAAAATTAACTTCTTCCTGTTTCACAGAAGATAAAAATTAGTTTAATTCCTAAACCTTTGCAATTCAAACAATGCCATTTTTAAGTAAACCTGAGCATGGAGAAGAACTGTTATGCCTCTGAAATGTTCTAAAAAAATCTTTAAAATCCAGTTCTTTGCTACTAGCAGGATTAAACCCATGAAAAAAAGATTAAAAGGGAGGACTACGTTTAAATTGCATCCCCATTAATTTTAATAGAAATTATATCATGTATTCATTGAGTCCACTAAGACAAGTAACCTTCCAGTTCTAGTGACCATATCAGATCTGTACTTGATGTATGCTTTTTAACCATTGTCTCAATGGCAAGAACTGCATGACAATGACCTGCTGTTGCAGCAGGTGAAGGCTCAGTGAATCTGGCAATTTAGGTTAGGAATAAACTCCATTCTATTATCAGGTCTGAAGAAATGAAGGAGTCTTTGTCAGGAGAGTATTTTTAAGGATAAGGAGTTTTCCTGAGAGATTTGTTCAAATGAAAAGTTTATTTGTTTTAATTACAGGTGCTTATAAATAGCCTAAGCTTCTAACTTGTGTACTGCAGGGGTTTGGTGGCGTGCATTTTTGGTTGGCTTTGGGTTTTGACTTTTTGTTTTTCTAAAAACATTGGTTTTTTCCATATTTTTATATACCAATCAAGATTGCTGTAAGGGTTATATGCTGGAGACCTGAAATGCGTATAGTGCAATACTCGAAGGTCATTTCCAGTGCTGCTAAAGGTCTCTTGCAAAGGGCAGATGAGAAGTATGCAGACCTCTGGGGACCAAGAGAGGAAAGTGGGAACTGACTCTTGGTTCAGGTAAACTACTGTCACCCCACAGAAGCCTGGGCAGCTGCCAGACCCTGAATACCTATCCACTCCCACTGAGTCCATGCTGAGCTTGCTGAAACTGTGGATTGCAGTGAAGAGTGTCAGTTTGGGATGCACAGGTCTGATCTTACATTGTCTCTTGCCTTCAGGTGCTCTGCTTTGGCTTCCCTTTGAGCATTTTCTTCATTGTCATCAATGAGTTCTGCGAGCGGTTCTCCTACTATGGCATGAAAGGTACATCCCTTGTCTCCCTGTGCTGAGCATTACCCAGGCCTTACTTGGGTTTGTAACCTGTTGTTTTGTTGTTCTTCCTACAGCTGTCCTCACCTTGTATTTCACACGTTTCCTACACTGGCAAGACAACTTTGCCACTGCCATCTACCACACATTTGTTGCTCTGTGTTACTTGACGCCGATCCTTGGAGCAATCATTGCTGACTCTTGGCTGGGAAAGTTTAAGTGAGTGCTTCCTCAGAAAGCAACCAAAGATCTTGAAATCTCACCTGAAATCAATGTTATTTAAACTATCGCCTAAAACTGCGGCTGTGAACTACAACTACAACAAGAGCTGGTGTTGACTATTCCAGGATAGTTTGTTTTATTTCACCAAAACTTGAGGTTTTCATTGTTTCAGCTCAGACTTGAAAGGGATTATAATTACATAGGACAGTCTCTTTACCTCTTGCAAGTGACCACTGAAATAGTGAATTACTGTGTTATCTGGTGTTAACCGGGCCTTAGAATAAGTTTTAAAATACTGTGTGATTTCAAAATTGACAGATCAGTGAGGGGTCTTACTGAGTAGCAATTTTTTCTCTAAATGTCATCTTCTGTGTCTTTAGCTCCATGCTAGTTGGTCAGGATAGTACCACTGAAGTGCTTTGAAATGTAGCCGTATCTCCTTCTCCTTTCCTGATGTTTTGATTCTAAAAGTGTTTACTTTGCCTAAAAAAAGACACAATAAAGATTTTATGGAGGGTTATGAGCCATGCATGCGAGCAGACTTGCCAAAGGTCTCCCAGAGATTAGTGATGCGCTGTGCAGTCAGCTGCACTGTCTTCTTCCGCTGTCGTGACAGCCCCTGGGAGCTCAGGGCTGTGACCATGCCCTGTGTGCTCTGTGCAGCTGCTCTGAGCAGTGCAAACTCACTGCAACTAGCTGGATGACTTACAGAGTGCAGCCTAAATATGTTGTGCACTTGCTTGTCTAGATGCTGTGGTTTATTTTTAAAATTTTTTTTGGCTTTTACTTGTTTTATCAAGATGAAATTTTGCAGACCTTGCATCTTTTTTCCTTTGGTTCTTGGATATGCCAGTGCCACAACTGAAAGGCCCAGACCTTTAACAGGAGCTTCTTAGGATGGTTTAAACAAGAGGAAAATATGCTTTAGGATACACCATTAGGCTTTAACACCCTAAAATGCAGCAAGGTTTCATGAGGAAGGGTTAGACAAGAATTTAAAAAAAATATGTGATGACAAGAGGAAGAAGAGGTTACCTAAGCCCTGTTATGAACTCTTAAAGGAGAGATTCCAATCTTCTACAGTCCATGTACTTTGTGCAATATCTGTCAATGAGCTTGCTGGGACCTGCTCACATGCCATTGGATGTGAATTTCTTGGGGAAATTCACAGAGAGAAATCACAGTTATTTTTTTAATTGAGTCCCATCAATGCAGTGACAATTATATAAGTCTTTGCAATGGGTTTCTAAGCTTAAAAATAAAATCCAGAAGTTTCTCTCCTGATCAGCTTAGGCTCAACTTCAATTGGAAACTTTTTCCCAGGTAGTTAGGCAATTAAAGTAACTATGGATGCACTAGTTAAAAAAAACAAACATTCAGTTGTATCTATTAAATACCATTAAACAGCAGATGCCTCGTTGCCCCACTTTATAGACTTTTCCCCTCTGCTGCAGGTAAGAGCAATTTAAAGTCAGAGAAACCTGCAGCCTGTGCTCTTCAGATCCAAGTGTAAACATCTTGGTGCACTTACAGCCAAGAGAGTGGGGATATGGAGTTGTTTTCTCTTTACTCTTGCAACAGAAATATAAACTAACATAGTGAATGTTTAATGATACTTAAATCAGTGTAAATTGCAGATTTTAGTTTTGCAGTGTAGTCCATTTGATCTTCAGCATATAAAAATATAAAAATGGCATTCTTGAGTTGGCCATTAGAAAGGCAACCACTGAACATATGTAAGTATTTCCTGTGACCTAGTGATACCTATACAATCCATTGTTTTAATCTTGCCTTGCTTAATTAATTAAAAGCTACCTATAATAATAATAATAGGAATACTGTGGCAGTGGTTTGTGGCTGGATTTTTGTAGTAGCTTCCGAAAAGTTCAGACCATAACTTACTGTATCTGTTAATTGTTTTCATTACCAGGAATCTTTCAAGTAAGCAAAAGTCTGCATTAGCTGTGTAATTACCTTTGCGCAATTGTGGTCACATATCTAAGAAAATGTATCTCCTCTCTTGACAACAGGACCATTCTCTACCTGTCCATTGTCTATGCTATTGGGCAGGCAGTGCTGTCTGTGGGCTCCATAAGTGAACTGACGGGTGGCTCTGCCAGTAATCTAGCACCAAACATGTGAGTTGCCTTGTGTACGTTTTTGTTTTTTTCCCCCAGGCTGGTGAAGGATGGGACAACTTAAATTTATGTTACTTGAATTTCAAATGTCTTTCAACCAGCCTATTATGTATGCTGTAAGTACTAACACAAAATTATTTTTTTTTCTTTTCTCCTTTGTTCCAGTGCTCTATCAATGATTGGCTTGATCCTTATTGCCCTCGGTACTGGTGGGATCAAACCTTGTGTGTCAGCATTTGGTGGAGATCAGTTTGAAGAGGATCAGGTGACAATGTCTTTCAGATTTTCAGTTATACAGATATTCTAATGTTTGACTATTACAGTACTCTAACAATATACGTGTTTAGACAGGTGCATCACTGCAGGGTTTTCCTGAGGAGCTGAAGAAGCAGCTAGTTATTTGTTTTGAACTTTGAAAGCAGAGGTGCTGTTTTTTTGATCTAGGTTCATCAATGTGGTTGTGGCTAAGCCTTTCTAAACATTTTTCTGTTTTTACTGTAGGAAAGGCAAAGAGGCACCTTCTTCTCTCTCTTTTATCTGTCCATTAATGCTGGAAGTCTCTTATCTACTTTAATCACTCCAACTCTCAGAGGTAAGGTCACGTTTGTTGACAATTGTTAAACACCAGAAAAGGAATGCAGTCCAGTCAGGTTTAAATTAAAGTTCTGTTCTGTTCTCTAACTGGAGTTATTCAGCAAATAGTCTTCAGTGTGTCATCCAGCTTCTCAGAGATCAGGTACTCTCAAAAAAAGCCAGTTGAAAACCTTAATTACCTTTAGGATTAGAAGTACTAGATCTGAAAAGACATGCTGGAGCGAACAGCTTGCATGTGTAATGAGTGTTTTAATTCCACAAAGGTGCAAATGTGTGACTTTTTCCATTATCTTTATCACATTAGAAAGGGTGGTATTGCTTCCTGAGAAAGGAAGGGGGGAGAGAGTCTTCTCCTCTGGAAGTGTGCCCATGCTAAGTACAGAAGCATCCATGCATATAGAAATCTGTTTATCAGTGTGAGAAAGTAAATAATTTTCATATTGTTAAGTAAGAAAGTTCTGTTCTCTTTTGCTTGTGAAGAATAGCATGGTCCTAAACAAAACCCAGCAGTTTGCTAACCTATATACATATGGATGTGGCAAGCTTGCACAGATGGTGCTGTATGGATGCACTTGCCAGCAGTTTCAGAAGGCTGCTTTTCTCAAAAGCAAGGAAACAGCATGTGAATTCTGGAATAACCCAAAAGCACTGGGCTTAACTTCTGGCCTTTGGATTTCTTGACTGGAAAAGATTCTGTAGAAGAATTCTAGATGTTTGCTTAATGCAAATTCTATCCTTTCCCAGAAGAGGAAGTAGAGATGCATAAGGCAGAGTATCTAGTTTACTTCCTTGCCATACAGGGTGAAAAACACCTTGGGAAAAAATGACAGATTGAGCTGAGGGAAGTGATAATCTGTTATGTCTTGTAAAAGTTTAACCAGAAGACTAATACAACTAAATCAAAACATTAATTATCTGCAAGCTAACTTTTTTTTCCAAACCATACTCATTAATTCTCCTCTCAGAAGAAGCACGGTGAAGAATGTGATAATTTTGTTTAGTCTTCTGTTTGTTTTGTTTAGTCTTCTGTCTACTGCTAGTAAGTGTGTTTGTACTCAGACCATCCCTTTAGGATGTTTGCTGGCTGTCAATAGAATCAAATCTATGACTAATGCCAAGAGGGGAAGGGGTTGGTGAAGGGTCAAGAGGCAATTGGGAAAAGCTGAAACACAGGAGGTTCCCTCTGAACATCAAGAAACACTTTTTCACTCTGAGGGTGATCAAGAATTGGCACCAGCTGCCCAGAGAGGTTGTGGAGTAGTCTTCATCTGTAGAGATGCTCAAAAGCCATCTGGACAGAGTCCTAGACAACTGCTTCCAGGTAGCCGTAGTTGAGCAGGCACTTGGATGATGCCCAGAGGTCCCTTCCAACCTCAACCATTCTGTGATACATAATTCCCCTTTCCCATAATCAAAGATAAGTTAGATACTGATCCTCTATTCTGAGGAGGTCAGCAGACAGGTTTGTTGTTCCCCCGTGAGTTAACAATGAATGCAAAGAACAGAAACCATAAGGAAAACATCAGCAGTGCTGACTGGGACTTTTATTTGATGTTACTTTTTACTTCAGCTACCGAGTGTGGCATCCATACCAAACAGGAATGTTATCCACTCGCTTTTGGAGTTCCTGCTATCCTCATGGCTGTTGCCTTGGGTAGGTGAATCTCTTGCCATCCTGTTGACTCAGTAATTAGATAATAACAATCTCAGAATAATGAATGTGTGATAGACATCTCCAGGTATTGACCTCTAATACCTGATGGTTTCTGCAATTTCTGACTTAAATTTTTTTCTTGGGTGGGGAGGTGAGTGGGATTAATCTGAAGCACTCACTTTTACAGAAGAGACTTATTTACCATGAGAGTCAGATGGGGTGGAGTGAGGCATGAATAGTCTTTGAATTCTCTGCATTATGTAAATTATTGCCTATGTTTCTTGGATTACTAGTGGGTACAAATACATCTTTTGAAAGTAGGGTGGGAACTCTCAGAAAATGTGTGTTTTGGACATTATCTCTAGTCCAGGATGGTAGACTGTATGAGGTAATTGTCCCTGCACTGGAGAAACCCCTTACTTGATACTGTCAGTACTTCTACCTGAGCCTTCCTGTTAACCAAGAAACTGGGGGTGCCATTATGTACCACAGTATCCCTCATGGTCCTTGTCCTTTGAGCCCACCCAGCTACTAGGGATCTTGCCTTACCCATCAGCCCAGCCCAGATTGGAGGGTGGCTGTGGGGGTTTGCCTGGCCCTGCCTCTACAGCAATGCCAGAGTCAAGGTCCTACATGGCCCTTGTTTTGACCATCCCTCAATCGAGCTAACCTCCCACTGAGCACTTAATGTAAGAGTTTCCAGATTTAATTTTTTGTCTTGAATAGAAGCAATCTGCTGATATTAATCTGATTGGTCTTACCGTATGATAGCATTTGAATAGGCAATTACATTGCTTCTTAGGAGGCTTCTTCCCACCCTGATTAACTCCTTGACTTAGTTTCCATACCAAGTTATTTGCCACTATTTTAATTTAATCCTGAGTTGCTTTTGGTTTCTGTTTGCATATTTTAGTTGTGTTCATAATTGGAAGCAGAATGTACAAGAAAGTTAAACCTCAAGGAAATATCATGCTTGAAGTTTCCAAATGTGTTGGAGTAAGTACTGCTTGAAATCCCCAAACCCCTGGCAGCAATTCTTTAAGCTGTTCTGTAAATGTGCCTAAATCAGAAATCTGTCTTAATAGGGAAAGTTTCTGAAGTTTTTTACTTATTACAGAAGGCTCCTTACTGACACCTCCAGATTTAGGCAGTCTTTTTATGCATATCTTGGTTTATATGTGGATTTATAAACATAGGAAATGAAATAAGGTGTCAGTGTTATGTAAAAGCTTATCCCAACTTTTGGGAATTATTCTTTCCGCATTTATGTACCTTTATGCAGAAAGAGACAACGATGCCTTGAGCTGAGTCAAGAACAGAGTTACTAGTACATCTTATCAGCAAAAATTTATTACTTATTAAAAGAATATTATTTACAATGCAGAGATTTATCGATCCCCACTGTGTTAAGGAAGTTCAGAGAAGTTGCACATCAGTATGATCCTGCAAGGAAAGAAGTGGAATGTACACTAATAGCACAGCATGTCCCAACTTCGCAGTGCCTCAACTTTGAGATCACATTTATTCACATATGAGTTTCTTCACTCTCTGTTGTTGTGGTTTGACGCTGGGCAAATGCCAAGCACCCATAAGCATAGTTTGCTTAGCTTTTTTTGCTACAGTTGGGCAAAAAAATCACTCCAAGAACAAAATGGGTTCAAATCTAAAGGTATAAAATAAATTTATTATCAACAGAGTCAGAGGAGGGTAACAAGAAGCAAAAAAAGCTTTTAAAACACCTTTTTCTTCCCCCCAGCCCTTCTCTCCTTCTCACCAACAGTGCAGGAAGACAGGGCACGGGGAATTTGGTCAGTTTATCATTTGAGAGCTTATTTCATTTGCTCAGAGAGAGGAGTCCTTTTTCTGCTGTGCCATGGGGTCCTTCCCATGGGCAAACAGTTGTTCCAAAATTGTTGTGGCATGGGTCACTTATACTTGGGGTGCAGTATTTTAAGGATAGGTTGCTCTAGTTTGGATGCAAGGGCTCTCTCTTTCTATCTCTGGGAGCAGGGGCCCTCGCTCTCATTTCAGCTCTCCCACCAGACCACAACTTTCTCTAACATTCACCTGCTCCAGCATAAGCACTTTCCCCATGGGCTGTGAGTGGATCTCTGCATCTTGTGGACTTCATGTTTTACAAAGGGACAACTTGTTTTACCGTAGTCCTCACCATGACCTGCAAAGGAATCTTGGCTCCAATGCCTGAAGCACTTCCTTCATCTCTTTCTTCTCCACTGACTTTGGTGTCACTATGTTTTATAACTCCTGTCCTCACTTTCTTCTCTTCTTTGACTAGAAGGAAAACTGTTGGTTGTAGGTACCATTGTCAACAAGTTCCAGTAATTCAGAAGTTGGTCTTGTCTAGGTTCTGTGTTGGGGAATCGCTTATTATACTTCTGCTGTCAGCCCGGCAGTCCTGCTGCTGTTGTGTGTGTACTGGCAGCCACCATGGTGCTGGTGCTATTTAATGTCTCTCTTCATGTGGGGTGCCAGGAGGAGAAGCTGCTGTCACTGCCCCTGCCCTTGTGCCTGGGCAGTGTGGTTAGTTAGGGGTCACGCTGAGCCAGTGCATCACTGTGGGCAGCGCTGACATGGCACCTCCCCACTTCTAGTGAAAAAACTGTGCCTGCACTGTTTTGGTTTTTTTCTTACATATGTAATCACAGAGGCATTACCAGCCTCTCAAAATGGGCCAGCAGCGTGTTCATCTTCAGAGCCACCAGAGATTGGCTCTTTCAAACATGGTGGAAGCTGTGGCACTCCTCCACTACTAAAAAATCAGGCTGTGCCAAATCAATACATACCTACAGATCTGCCAGCTGTATACAACCCAACCTATTGCCTATCTTGTAAGCACTGTCAAAACCAAATCTCTTTAGGTGACTTTAGACGTTGCTTAGAGTGCTGCTCCTAAGGCTCAGCTTAGTTGTGAATGTTATTCCATGCAGAAAATTGTATGAGTTCTTTGGGATTGTATTTGTGTGTATTCAATGTCAAGATGTGAGACACACCTACAAGATGGAGCTTCTTTCTCATAGTAAAATGTAGTCCTACAGCCATTCAGCTCTGAAAACCTGTGTGTATGACATTACTGTTGTACACAAGTAAATCTGAGGAAGGCAGATCTTCCAGCTCCTAACAACAACCCAAGTTGGAGAGACTGCTCTGAGCTGTTTGGTCCACCTAACCCCAAGTGCACGCTCTGCTGGATATGTAGTGTGAGGCCTTAAAAACAACATTCCCCTAGATGATTGGAGTGGTTAGCAGAAGTCACGTCACCTTTAGCACCCTCTAACCACCTAAGAAACCAGGAGCATCATCTCTAATGACAAAACAGTTTATAGTTTTAAATATTTGTAGTGCCATTAAACATAATTCTGTCTCTCTTCAGTTTGCCATCAAAAACAGGTTTCAGCATCGCAGCAAGGAGTTCCCCAAGAGAGAGCACTGGCTGGACTGGGCGAGTGAAAAGTATGATGTAAGTACTGGGGGAGCCACCTGTGCTGTGACAGCCACTGATCCTCAGCTTCTCTCTGTCTGCTCTGATCCATTGCCTCATGCACTGGGCAAATAGTTTTGGGCCTCTCCATCATTCAGTAGCTGATCTGTCCAAACCTCAGTGTTCTCCTGGCATTGTAGGTTATCACCTCAGCTCCTGTGGGAGAGAGCAGAGCTGTGTGACTCAATGCTCTGTGTAATCATAGCCTGTCCAGGGAAATTCAAGGGAGATGAAAAAAATACTTTCCCTTACCAAACAAATATGAATACTTTAGTTTATTTGTTTGGAAAGTAGCAAGCATTACCTTTCCTTCTCTACTTCCTGTATTTCATGGCTGCAGAGGGGAAAAGGGAAATGATGCTACCTGTCATGGTTAATGCACAGGGCCATAATACTTGTCTTAGTATGTAACATCAGAATTATGTTTTGGAATTTCAGTTTAAGTGAGTCAACACTTATCATGATTCTCAAAGCCTTGTATCCCGCAGTTCCCAACTTGTCCCTTGCCTACTATCCACTCTGCCCTGTTGCCAATGGCAGCACAAGCCTTAGCCCGTCACCTTTATTTTCCTTTTGCCTGGATGCTTTGTTCTTAATGTGAAATTCCTCAGTTGCCTATCATTCAAATGCCCTCTTCCTAGGAAAATAATGTGGCAATAAGTGCTGAATCTCATACTGCTATAAAGTGTGCATTGCAAAGAGGCCCAAATCTTTTTGGTATCAGCCACCTTTAACCAGCAGCCCTTCCCACACACAAAAGCAGACTTTCTACTATTTTAACAGAAATCATCAGATGTGCCTATAAAATGCAAAGTTGAATGTGTGGGTAAACATTACATGATGGATCTTTGTCTATTGCTGTGATGTGAATAGCAATCTGAGACCCTCTTTTTTTTTTTTTTTTTCTTCCCCTTCCTTTTTTAAACCAATTTCTCTTGTTTATTTTTATTTTCTGCAGAAAAGACTGATTGCTCAGACGAAGATGGTGTTTAGGGTGCTTTTCCTTTACATCCCTCTCCCCATGTTCTGGGCAGTTTTTGACCAGCAGGTAAAGTAGAAATTGTTTGCCTTGGTAATTAGCGCTGTACCATGTCAGTCTACATACTCTGAGGTCACTAGACATAAAAGGTGCCTGTGGGTGTGTGGAAAAACAAATTATTATCCTGGTTTTATTGCAAAAGGGTAGTCACTGAGCCATGTCAGTACAAGATGATCTGCAGACAGGAGCAATCTCAGTTTATCTAAGTACACCCAGTACAGATTCAATGACTGTGGCGTCTCCAAATCTTTTATCAGCCTGGGACTCAGGGGATGAAACTGTAATTTAAGGCTTTCTTAGTGCTAATGTTTCTTCAATTGTCAGTTGTCAGGTGAAATTTAGGGTCCTAGTGTAAATAAGCTGGAGAACCAGGGTTTAAATGATCTGGATGCCAGTTTTTTATAAATACCTTTTTATAAATACCTTACACCTGCAAGCAGAAGTATAAGCCTGTAATTCCCATTGGTTTGGTGGAATGGGTGCTCAAGACTCACAAAAGCAGCATTCATAGTTAAGCACCAAAGTATGAGTTTAGGAAGATGCTTGAGAGAACGTGGGGTTGAAAGCCTTATCCAGGTCATGGTAGGAAGCTTGGTCCAGACAGCTCTGCTATGAAATTCAGAGCTCAGTACTCATTCCATGGGTAATATCTCGGACAGTGCTGTGTCATGGGTGGCTGAAGGCTCTCACCACAGATGAAGCAGTTCTTGTCTCATCCTGGGCTGAGGCCTAAAGCCTGCCCTGCTTGTCCCAGCTGCAGGCAGGTTTTTGGGGCAGAGGGCTCCAGGCAGGTCAAGCCCTGCCTTGTCTGCTGGCTCCAGGCTGTGAGAAGGAAGGATGGATGAGTGGAACGTGTGAGCTGCTCGGGCTCAGGCTGGTGGCACACGAGCCTCGGTGTGGCTTCTGTGCCCAGCACATGGGAGTGCCCTGCACAGGATGGCCCTGCCTTCTCTCTAGCTTATCTCTGAATCTAAGTTATTTTCTGCTGCATTTCACTAAACAAGTAAATGAAGTGGAATAGACCATGAGGCTCACTTTGCTCAAAGATTTGCATTGGAGAGTAAGAGTACTAATATAGCAAGCTAGCTTTACTTGTATTGCATGTCTTTTCCAACATTTCACTTATGAAAACAATTCAAAAGGAACTTTAGAACATTGATTTACTTTGACATCCCATTTTTTCTTTTCTTATTAAGGGGTCAAGATGGACACTGCAAGCCACAGCAATGAATGGGGATTTTGTAAGTTACTTTTTATTCATTTTTCCTTTAATTAACACTTTTGAGACCCATTTTATTTGTTGTCACAATATTAAAAAGTATTTCTCTTTTTCTTCATCAGGGTTTTCAAGTTCAACCAGACCAAATGCAGGTGCGTTTATTTTCTATCTGGCAATTTTAAGTTCTTCTGAAATATTATATACCTATTCCCCTTATTTATAAAAAGCACTTTGAAAAATACTTAATTTTTCTCTCATGTTCATCTTCCCCAGATTGTGAATCCAATCCTGATTGTTATAATGGTCCCAGTTGTAGATTCTGTGCTTTATCCTTTAATCAAGAAATGCAAGCTGAATTTTACGTAAGTTGATGACTTCAACAAAGTCTCATTTTAGTGGTTTGTTTAACTGTCTCTTCCAGCCCTAATGTAACAAGAGCAACCATTCAGCTAAGGATGAAAGAGAAGTGTATTTAAAATGGTTTAATATTTTAAAGAAATTAAGATATAAAAAACCCAGAACACTGCAAATGGTATGTAGAGGCATCATGTGTTAGAAGAGGAGAATCTAGTAGAAGAGTAACAATGTTTTTCAGTAAAGGACAAAATCTTTTGATTGTAGTAGAGATGATCTTGATTATTTTCCATATCCACTATGTCTGTCCCCTCTCCCTCCTGAAGATTAGGAGGTAAAATACAATATACATCCATAGCATTTGTCATGTTTTGGGCTTAAAAGCAACTGAGACAAAAGATATTTCACAAGACATTTCTTCTTCCATCTCAGCTGGGAGTCTGGCTCACTGAATACTTCTAGGTGGAGCTTTGGGGACATTACACATTATGTGCAGTTGCAAGAGTGCTTGGAGAGGCAGAAGAGAATACAGTTCTTAAGAGTTTTCAGAGACCTAAAGTGCATTGCTGTTTTTCCATATAGCTGTGAAAAATCTAGGATGTGTGCTGTGCTGGGAACACTGTCATTCATTTGTGGATATTCTACAGTGGATAAATGATACCACAAATGAAATACATACCTAAATCTGTCCTTACACCTTAACTGCATGCCAGTAGATGTCTCCTAATTCAACAAATTTCCTTGACGGCTTTTGTTCAATCTTATTTAAACATACCAATATGGAGACAAGTTGTTGCTCTTTTTTTAAAGGTATATCTTCTTGTCTCTTTCTTGTTTTACAGCTAACAGCTGGATTGGATTGGGTTTTTTCTTCCTGCAAAACCAGATTTTTTTCAGGAACCTAATAATTGTGGTCAGTCAATTTTTAAGCCCAGCAGATGCAGGGTAACAGGTTATTAAGATGCTACAGGAAAGATGTATTTCCTCATAGTGTAACTGTGAACTGAGAGGTACACAGCTCAGCAGAACACTTTCTGTAATCACATCAGCCCTTCAAATGGTGATAATGTGGTAGCTGTGGCCATTTGAGTTTTCCAGAGTGGAAAGAAAAAACAAGCAGCTGAAGTTTTGAATTGGCACTTCTCTTAAATCTCACATGTCTTTTGTTGTTTTAGGCCACTGAAGAAGATGACTGTGGGGATGTTCCTTGGCTCTTTGGCTTTTGTTGCTGCTGCCCTTGTGCAAGTGGAAATAGATGTAAGTTCAGCCATTTACGGGTATTTACTATTAATATTTAACTGTTATTTCAGGAAAAGTGTTTTTAAGGGGAAGATGTACCAAGACTCCTAAATTTGGAGTCAATCATCTAAGCATAGAAGAAGAGGGAGGAGAAATATATTGCAATAGCGTGGTTAACATAGTAAAATTAACTAGCAACAAACACTATCCTGCAGAACATCACATTGCAGTTAATACAAATCATGCATTAAAGGCAACCTGAGTCTTTAAACTGAGACTAAAAGCTGAAAACCAGATATTTGCTTGGCTACTTTGTATGTTTGACCTCTTCTGGTATTTAGACTGGAGGTGAAGTGTCGTAGTCTAGGAAGCATCATCACAGCAGGAAAAAAGATGATATTTGTTGAAGGAAGGATTTGTCTCCCCTAACCTTCCTTGCCCCTAAAGGAGGTGCCATGCCTGCACCCACTGAAGCCTTCCCCTGTAGCTGGGATACTGGCAACACCTCTGGGTGGTGATGCATTGCATCCCAAGGTCTGAACAGCTGTCTAGAGGTGTCTGTTGTGGATGAGAGACTCCTTTCCTAAGGCAACTTGTGAGACTAGTAACAAAACCCAATTCAAGTTTCACCTGTCATACAATCACAGATCAGCAGTCAAATGCTAATCTTCAACATGAACAAAGAAAAATTACAGTAATTATAGTACAGAATTTCACAACCATAAGGCACACCGGACTATAAGGTGCACCCACCAGGAGTCAGCAAAATTCGCAACATTGTAGATCAGATAAGGCGCACCGGACTATAGGGTGCACTTTTTTTTTGCAGCAAGGCTCCGCCCCCAGCTCCTCCCGTGAAGTTGCTGGCCGAGGCCCCGCCCCCACCCGGCAGCCATGGGCTCTCGAGCACGCCTGGACCCGGGAGGGGTGGTGCCACGGGCGCCTGGGCCCGCCCGGACCTGACAGGGGTGGTGCCGCGGCCCCCTGGGCCCGCCTCCACCCGGCTGCCGCGGCACTGCCAGCCCCCCGCCGCGGCTCACGGCTCACACTTCCAGGGTGGCAAATGTTGCAACTTTGTACTTCATATAAGGTGCACCGGACTATAAGGCGCACATCCGGGTTCGGGGGAAAATCTTAGTCAAAAGGGTGCGCCTTATAGTCATGAAATTACTGTAATTTTTCCATGTGACTTAGGCACTGATTTTACTTTTTTTTCTGTCCTATAGAAAACCTCCCCAGTTTTCCCTGCAGCTGGGCAAGCTCAAATTAAATTAATCAATGTGGGTGAATTTCCTGCAACAGTTCAGTTCCAACCTCAACTTGACATTGTGCAGATACCACCTAAACAGGAGGTAAGTAACGACAGATGTGAAATGTTAAAAAATAATTAAAATTATTTAAGCTAAAAAAATCTAATGGAGTAAGTCAGAGTCATTCTTAACTAATGGTTCAAAATTTATTAATTTCTAGGACTTTGTTACTCTAATAATGTTAATGATTTCCCCTTGTTTTTGTATTGTGGAATGAATTGTTACTGAAAACACAGTGATTGATGAAATGGTAACTATGTCAATATTTGAAGTATCACTATTTTGTTTTGACAAGAGTAGGTTTTTTTCCCGAGAAACTTTTATAAACTAAACAGTAACTTGGAACTAGTTGAAAATTTCTCTTTCGTTTAAAAGGTTCCATTTCCTAAAAGCAGCCCCTTCCTTCAGTAAATGTGCGTTCAGCTCTAGTGAGTCACAGCTATTACCATAAGGAATGACTTACCTGAACAGGGAGCTTCCTCTGTGGTTATATCACACATCAGGCTTCAGATTTTGCTGCCAAAGAACTTTTTCAGGTTCTAATACAGCATGGCATTGATAGCAAAATGTGGTGGCTCTGATGGATGTTTTTGATAAGGCATCTTAGAAAGTGTGTTCTGTGGTAGTCTGCAGTTCTGTTTCCCTTTAAGAGGAGAGATCCTATTGCAACCTCCTCCAGATCCACCTCACGTGGAAACAGAGTTGTGAGGAGAAGATAAAGGCACCCAAACTGTGTATTGACAGGGAATTGATGTAACATGGTACAAAGCTGAAAATGAAAGGTATAGAATGCTCTATTCCCTATTGTAGACATTTTGTCATCCAGATTATAAAATGCTTTTGATAATCCCATAAAATAAAGGGCCTATTTTAGTGTAGCATTAACATGTTTATTAATGGCTCAAGTATTTTATGTTGATTATATGTGTTTTGAATATTTAAAGCATGTCATTTCTACTTTTTGGAAAATACTTCATTGCATCTTATGCTAGTGCTACCTCTGTGCTAAATAGAATTTTACTCATTGGTTATGGTAAGCCTACTTTTTCTGGTGCGAGAAACAGGAAAATAAAACAGCTATTCCTTAATGCTTGTGGGAAGCTCTTGTAACTTTAAAGCATATGTAACAAATTAAATTAATAGAAAATAATTATCAAATGAAATTAATGCTTGATGTAAAAAACTGATCGAAAATGAAAGTTAGGGGATGTTCATGATATCTGGCACTTCAGAAGTAACGTGTAACTTCTGACCCTCCCCAGAGCCTATAACATTCCCTCAAAAGTCTGGCCAAATATGCAGTTGCTCAGAAATCCATGGCAATTTGTCTTTGCAGAGTGGCTACATGACATTTGAGGCTTCTAAGCTGCAATCATTAAACATAACTTCTGCACTCCTAAATAGAATGGTGAATTTGACTCTGCTAGAGGGAGAACGTTACACTTTGCCATTTAAAGGGGATTTCACAAACATTAGTTTAAATCTGGAACCGGTAAGTCTGCTTATTTCTTAAGATATAAATTAATGTTTTGACAACTATCTATTTGGAGTGTGTGAAGCTGAGAGGACAAGCTCTGGATAGCTTTTTACCTTTATCTTGTTTTCTGTCTCTCCTTGTCTCTGCTGTACCAGCTAAGACTGGTGAGCTGCAGAGAATATAACAGGATGTCCTTTGAAAAAAACGTACCGATTTATTATGTACCTTTACAACTACCCTTTCACTAAGACTTAGATGTGTGGTCATACAGTGTTTTCTAGCATATGTATGTGCTAGTAGGATTCTAAAGAGGAAAGTCTGGAGTCCTGCTCTGAAACCTCTGTTAATTCCCTCTTCTGGGTAGTAGTGCATATTTAAGCTGTTCTCTGATGTCAATGACATATTTTGATAATGGTCTCTTCCACCAGATACTGGACAATGTCACATCAAAACCAGAAAATGGAAGAAGTCTCGTCAGGTAGAGGATTTTTTGTGTCTAAATTTTGACAGCAGTGTGACTCTCTCTTCAATCTGCCTTTGGGTGGACTCTTCTTGTCGAACTGTAGTTTTCTATACTGTAGGAACTCACCTCTTGCTGGACACGTCACTTGATGTTTTGGGGGATGGGATAACTTCTGAGCCATGATTCACTTTTCTTGCACACCTGGTGTAGATATACACTTCCAATTTTAGCTAAATTATGCTTTGTTCCATTGCCTAGACTTTTTAAATTGGACAAATGGCATGGCTTATACATCTATAGCTCCATTTTAATCTTGTATAAGAGGTATCTTCCTACTTCTTCCCTCTCTGCTTTACTTCCACATCTCCCACTTGCAGATGCATTACCTACAGGTTGTAGTAGCAGCTTGTTTTTGATATTCTCCTAAGGCACTGGGCTGATGGGGGTCTAATTGGCTTTTTGTATTAGCTACATTCCTAGGCGATTTAGAGTTCTTTCCAAAATGTTAATTGATTTTTTTAAAAAAACATTAAATGGGATACTAGTTGTGCTGCCAATATATAATTAATAGTAAAACCTGTATTCTTTGACTTATACATGTTTTGTGTAGTACTTAATGACTCTTCCATTTTAAAGGTTCATAAACAGTTTGCCTTCTACTGTTAATCTTACTATGGGGGACACAGATTTTGGAGAACTGGATCCTCTTTCTGTCACTAATTACAGCATCGTTCCAAAACCAGACGAGTAAGTATTTTCCTTTATCCTAATTTAATCTTCTAGACATACTTGTCCTTGGGGAAAGGGAACAGGTCTTTTTTTGAATACGTAATATACACAATTGACTACGCCTGTGCTTTTTTTTTTTTCCTTTTTCAGGTTATATACCATTAATGTTTCAATGCCTGAGACTGCTTGTACAGTTGTTTCAAACAAATTTGGATATGGCAGCGTCTATACCATTTCACTTGATTATGTGAGTTGCCATTGTTGTTGGATGGACAATATAGAATTACTTTCCATGTTGACACTTTAATTAAAAAAAACCACTTGTAGAATTATTCCTCTTCTCTTTAATAATTAATATGATAGAATTCTGGTATTTTAAACAGTATATAAAGCCATATTGTTAACTATAAAAATAATTATGGTTATGATCATATCATAACACAACAATTCATGATCACCACTAATGGCCTTATGTTTTTAGCCTTGTTAGACACTACAGATTTTGATGAAGTCTGCTGTAAAAAAACTATGCTTTATAACTAGATATGCAGTGCTTCATGTGCAAACATATTTGTTATTATATGTGCATCAAATTTGTTATTTACTCTGAATTTTCTGTATGATTATTGAACTGCTTAGGATGCCTTAACTATGCACACTCTTTATTACTGTTCCTAACATGCTATTTTAATTTCCAGTGTGTTGAAAATAAACTTAACATAACATACTATGAAGATATTGCACCAAATACAGTCCATATGGCTTTGCAGATCCCTCAGTATTTTCTCCTGACATGTGCAGAAGTGTTGTTCTCTGTCACTGGGCTGGAGTTTTCCTACTCACAGGTTGGTGTGCTTCTTGTGTTAAGAATCTCAGTGAAAGTTAAGATCTTCCATGATCTATTGTTTTTAAGTGGTGGCTCTGTGCTGCTGCTTTGATCAGCTATGTCCCTCACAGCTCCTAAAAGGATTGTATAGGCTGATGCAAATCCCTGTTTCACTAGTATTTGGTGCTTTTTGTGAAGCTGTGCTGAATTATATAATTTGAAGGCTTGACTTCTAGTCCTTAGATTTCATTCTCACATGTGACTTTTCACTGAAAATAAGTTCAACTATTCGGCTGCTGTTAAACCAAACTGGAGAGCTCTCAAATATAAAATGAGGAAATACTGGCACTATCTCTACTCCAGTTTACTTCATACAGCCTTTTTGTTAACCTTTCATTGGTGTTTAGTTATACACTTTTAATTCCTTTGTCTTCTGACTCCAGTTCATTAGCTTGTGTGTATTTCTTCTCCTCATTCTGAATCTAGAAACTGAAGTGATGGAAATGTTGTAAAGTGTGATTTGCTAGGTGATGTGTCATTTCTCATGTTGTGTGTGCCACATGTTACTGAGATGTAAAATGCGCCTGTTAGTTACTCAGTGTGTGAAAAGTAAAAGGTGTTATATTTAGTGTGCTAGTGGTCTCTTGCTCCTCAAAGCCTTCTCCAGACCTGTTTAGCTCTCTAGCAATTTTTAATGTCAAAAAATAAATAAACAAAAAGCCCCAGCCACCACCAAAACCTACCAAACCAAGAAATCCTCTTCCCTGCAGAGAAACAGTGTTTATTGTAAGGTAAAGAATGCAGTAAATTCATCAAAAAATAAGTGATACTACCAAAACGTAAATGTCTGTCTCTACAGGCCCCATCTAACATGAAGTCAGTGCTGCAGGCAGGGTGGCTGCTGACTGTGGCTGTTGGTAACATAATTGTCCTTATTGTGGCTGGGGCATCCACAATTGAAAAGCAGGTAAGCATGCAAGCAATAGATGTGCTATTATATTACACTGTGAGAAAGAGTTATTAGGGGTGCTCTATAATGAATTAAAATGGCTCTGTCAGAGAGGAAAGAGCTTGTGTCTGCAGCAGCTCTGGCAGTCCCCAGTTTCAGGTAAATTAAATCAGAAAGAGCATGAAACAAAGATGTTGAGGCTTTTCAGGTAGAGTTTCTGGTCTTGATCTCTGCCCACACTTGTGGTCACTAGGTCATCTGTAAAAAATTTTAAGTGGAATCAGAATCAGTGCCAGCCTGGTTTAGAGTGAGATTATCTGACCAAAAGGAAGGGGCTGAGTTTCCTTCTCAGTCTTCTATTCAATTCCCAGTTCCTCCAGAAAAAGGATGTTGCAGAATTTTTCAGCATTCACAGGATTTTTATCTTTTCAGTGAAGATAGAAGGTCTAAAAAAGCCTTAATTCTGGGTTGCTTAAATATGTATTGTATGCATTAATACATTAATCCTCTAAGCCATATACTTGTTATGTATATTCAGTTTCACATTCTGAGTTTACTTACTGAAGATACTAAAATGGTGTAATACTCTTTACAAATGATTATTGGTAATAAGTTCTGCCTTNTTTTTTTTTTTTTTTTTTTTTTTACAGTGGGCAGAGTATGTGCTGTTTGCAGCTCTGCTGTTACTAGTTTGCATCATTTTTGCTATCATGGCCTCTTTTTATACCTATATTGATCCAAACGAGATTGAAGCCCAGTTCAGCAAGGAAGAAAAGGAAGAACACAAGAAGGATCAAGATGACAATGAAAAGGAAGCTGAAGTTGATTCTAAAATGTGAAAGCTGTATTCAAGGAGTGTTTGTAAATCATGGAAATCCCATTCACTCTCCTGCAGTCAGAGGAATCAGGGTATCAGTAATAACACCTCTGGAATACATGTCTTATGGGAGACATTAAGCAAAACTGTTTTAACTTAAAGTACAACCTCTCTAGGGAAGCAATAGGAAAATACTAGTCTCTCTCTTGTACTGAATTGTGGTATCCTGAAGAAACTCCAGCAGAATTTGCACTCTTAATGTACCTCAATCTTACATATTACAGCATTAGAATATTGAAATTAGACTTGAACTATTGAACCCTTTGAAAAGATATATTTTTGTACTGTATTTCAATTTTATATCATGAAAGAAACAAGACTTGCTAAGAAACAGCAATTGAAGCCAAGCTCTCTGCATGATCCTTCCAGCATCACTGTTACTTGAAAACAGAAGGTCACATGTGCCTTAAACTCTTTTGTGCATCCTTAGAGATAATGGGAGCAAAGCTCTAGCAGAGATCAGATTAAAATGTTGCCTCTGTTCCAAGTGGGAGTAACTTGCATGTGCACTGTAATATAATGCTTTATCTGCCTATTAACTACCCATTTAACTACTGTTATGTCTTTAATCAATATTAGAAGTCTTCACTCAGGTAAAATGATAACAGCAAATGACCTTTGGAACAAGCAAGAGCAATAAAACTTGTGTAACAAAATAAGAAAAGTGTTTTAAGAATATGGCTTACAGTTGCATGTTAACAAAACTTGATACCTCCTCCCTGCTGCCTTTATCTACGTGCTCCATCACTTAAAGCTAATGGATCAGTGCCGGTCTTCTCTCTTAATATACCATAACACTTACCAAATTCATGCTAGGGGAGACTAAATTCTGCTGCCAAACAGGACCTGTTCCCATAGTCCTGTGCTGCATGTTATGGAGTGCCAGTGGTCTGCATGTTCTTTTGGTAATTCTTGTTCTTTAGGGTCTACATTCTACAATTTTTCCAGCAGCTTGGACTCACTGGCCCCTCCAGTAGCCTGACCAGACTTTGTTGTTCTCATACTTGTCTTCCGATATTCTCATGCTATTTTACAGCAATTCCATTTTGATATTTTGAGTGGGGACACAGACATCCCTATTCAAGCAATGGGTGTTCTGCTTGCCCTGTGGGTGCATGGACCCCTGTACTCCCTGTTCTCACTGGAGTTGCTGGCTCCTAGGCTTCCATTTGCACTGAGAACAGTCCCTCACCCATGCAGACAGTTTCAAATGGAGTTTGAAGAGGCAAGTGCAAGGTGCTCTTTGTTTGTGTTAGAGATAGTCCTGTTACCCTGTAGGCAGTAATCCCCTCTTGGTCTCTCAGGTCATCTGGGGAGAGTCTTTCCCATGAATTTGTGATACTGCATGTCTCCCAGCCAATGGAACTGAGGGTCTCCTGTAACAGCTACAGGAGCAGCTGGCTCCCTGCCATCCTCTGAGGAGTTAAGGGAATTTTATACCAGCTTTATTTATGGCAGACTAGTCAGCTTTTCTTCTGCCATGCAAGTTAAGCAAAATAAATTATCTCCTAACTGTAGCAAATAGGATAGCATCTTCTGCCTACTGCTCTATCCATGCCAGGTGAAATGTTTATTTATCATTTTAACACTGCCTCTTTTTTCCCTTTGGAATACAAGTCATTTGCCTAGTTTTTATACCATAAGCTGTTGTATCTTAGTGCTCTAGCAGACGCACTAACTTGTCTACAACACGATGGATGTGGTTTATGTTTAGAAAGCCAATAACACTATAAAATTAGATAGGAAACCTTTCTGATGAGGTGAAAACTACCTGTAAGGTAGAATGGAGACAGCTGTGTGTGACAATACTTTAATCTCATTTTCAACAGGGATTTAAGTAATTAAAAGTTAAAATATGCACGTGCTGAGCCAGGTAGCTCCTGTCAGAATTGCTATGACTGTGTCCAGAAGTTGTGTGCAGGGAATTGGTCTTTGCGCTGAAATTGAGTGTTTTCAGTTCCTTAGTGTTAAGCATTAAAGAGGTGCAGTTAACCTCTACGTGTGACAGTGTTTAGTTTGGCATGCTGGTGTCTAGAGTATCAGACTTATTGAGAGGGTGTTTGCATATAGTTTTCTGTTACAGAGAAGACAGCCTGAAATTAATCAAATTAATAGTTGATCATTCTAAACTAATACTATGCATGAGTTATGAATATGACAGCCTGTTCTAGCAATCCAATCTGCACTCATGTGTGGCCAGGTAGATACAGGAATGTGTATGTCTGTATGCTTAATAATATTACAAATGTATTGTAAAGCATCCATGTTTTTTTCCATATTCCCCCTCAGCTCAGCCTAATGCCACTTGACTTAAAATAGTTCAATGTCATTTTCTCTGAAGTACATTAATCCATCCATCCTCCGCCATTTGCTGTTCTTAAAAATTGGCTTATTAGCAGCATAATCCTTGGAAAATCTTATCTGTAGTTATAGACAAATGTCTATACAAAGTTGTTGGGTTTTTAAAATTTCCTGGAAGCAATTGCAAGCCAGCTATATGTACTCTACAACTTGCTTTTACATCTTTCTTTCACAGCTTGATGTAGTACTTTAGCATAATATTCAGTGACCATCATGCAGAGATTATAATGCTGATAATGAAACAACTGGGTCCTACCTTAAAATGTGAAAGGGAGACAAATTAGCAAAGGGGAAGCAACAGGTAAAATCATCCTCCTCCACCAGGAAGAGGTTCAGGAAAATCAAAGATGCCCCATCAATGTTGTTCTTCCTTCAGACACCACTTCAAGACAGGATTTTGTGTAATTTAGCACAGCACAAGGGTAGCATGAGAGCTGTAATTCAGTGGGTTCTCTAATGTCACTGTTAAATGTTATCCCTTTTCCCATGCTCATTCCTAGTCCTGAGACAGAGCTCTGCATAAACCACCTTAACCCCAGAAGTGGGCTTTAGTGCACATCCCAGGGAGTTTAGCAGCTGCTCTGACTGTATGGGGGGAAGAGAGAGGACAGGAAGATGAGCAAAAGAGGAGCTGTGCTTTTCAGAGAATATCTGTGTGTTAATATGAATGGTAGAATCATTAAGATTGGAAAAGACCTGCAGGATCCTCAAGGCCAATCTTAGACCAACACCACCCTGCCCACTGAACTATATAGTGAAGTGCCACATTTGACCATTTTTCTTAATGTTCCCAGGGATGGGGACTCCACCACATCCCTGGGTGGCCCATTCTAATGCTTAACCACTCTTTCAGTGAAGAAATCTCTCTCACATCCAATCTCAACTTCTCCTGGCACAACCTGAGGTCCTTTCCTCTCATCCCATCACCTGTTGTCTGGGAGAAGAGGCTGACCCCACCTGGCTACTCCCTCCTTTCAGGCAGTTGTAGAGAGTGATCAGGTCTCCCCTGAGCCTCTTTTTCTCCAGGATAAACAACCCCATCTGCCTCAGCTGCTCCTCACAAGACTTGTGCTCCAGACACTTCCCCAGTTCTATTGCCCCTTTTCTGAACCCACTCCAGCACCTCAATGTCCTTCTTGTAATGTGGGACCCAAAACTGAGCACAGGACTTGGGCTGTGGCCTCTCCAGTGCTGAATACAGGAGGGCAATCACTTCTTTGGTCCTGCTGGCCACACTCTTGCTGATGCAATAAACAATGAGCCAGAATGCCATTGGTCTGTTCGGGCACCTGGGCTCATGGCTGTCTCATGTTTGGCTAGCTGTTGACCAACACTCCGAGGTACTTTTCTGCTGGGAAGTTTTCCAGCCACTTGCCCCCAGCCTGTAGCTCTACAGGAAGTTGTGACCCAAGGGCAGGACCCTGCACTTGGTCTTTTTGAACCTCCTACCATTGGCCACTGCCCATGGACCCCTGCTATCCATATCCCTCTGCAAAGCCTTCCTACCCTACTCAAGACTCCCATCCTGCTTGATGTCCTCTATAAAATGGCTGAGGGAGAATTTGGTTCCCTTGTACAGGTCATCAATAAAGATATTAAACAGGACTGTTCCCAGTACTGAGCTCTGGGGAACACCACTGGATGTAGCTCCATCCACTACCATTCCTGACAGTTTTTTAGCCTGCAAAGAGTGCACCTGTCCAAGCTGTGGACTCACAGCTTTTCCAGCAGAATTTTGTGGGAGATAGTGTCAGAGGCTTTACTGAATTCTAGGTAGACAACAACCCAGCCTTTCCCTTATCCACTGGGCAGCTCACCTTGTCAGAGAAGGAAAGCAGGTTGGTCAAGCAGGACTTGCCTTTCCTAAGCCCTCTGCTGGCTGGGCCTGAATCCCTGCACGTGCCATGTGATCACTCTCAAAATAATCTGTTCTATAACCTTTCTTAAGCACTGAGGTTAGGCTGACAAGCTGCTGCAATCCTCCTCCCGACATTTCTTGAACATTGGTGTCACATTGGCTAGCCAGCAACTACTTCCTAATTGTTGCAGGTTTGCCTTTGCTGGCAGATGTACTGAGACAAAAGAACTGGTTTTCCCTTCAATGCCAAAATGGTCATAAGACTTTCTGAAATACTCATAAGGAGAATATCTGCAGTGAAAATGGCTCTGTCTCCGTAATACTATTGCTGTATTTTGGGGGTGAGGGGGGGTTACAGTTTGAAATTGTGGAAGATGCATAACTAAATAAAATTATGAATAAAAGTTACACAAGAGCTAAGTACAAAATATTGAGACACTGTCACAGCACTTGTTCTCAAACTGCTGTTGCAATCCCTCATTTAACCTGCTGCTGCTGCAAGTGGCAAATAATACTCTCATGAGATTAAGATGAAATTTCAGCTGTCTGCTCATATGAAATTGTATTTATCCTCCTCCTGTGAGATTCAGAGGACTGCAATGTATGTTCTTGTCTGAGCTTCTTTCCATCTTAGCCCTTAAAGGACTTTTTTAAATTTCAAGTTGAACATAGTCCTTTCCCAGCTGTGAAAAATACTTTATTTAAGCCTTGTAAACTTAAAAAAAACCCCCCATACAAACAAAAAGCCCCAATGCTCCCAGAGCCATACCATTCTTTCTTGGTAGTGAAAATTGGAAATGTTTTCTACTTAGATGCAAGTTCTATTTCCTAAAGGTCTTATTGTACAAAAAAATATTTCAAGTAAAGGTTAATTCAATTTTTTCAGCTCCTTCAGTACTTCAGTTCACCAGAGTGCCTGAGGCCAGTTCTGTAACCACCTAAGTGAATTAATGATATTGAATGCATTTTTACTGAAATCTGATCCCAAACATGGGAGGGTAGGAGTAGAACACTGCTACACAAGCATACTCAAGTTAGAGCTGTGGATGTCCCAGGGTGGCAGGGCCTGGGTGAGTGCTGAAACTGGAGGACAAGATTTTGTTTAAGAAACTGAGCATAGAAATTGGGAAGGGTGGGAAAAGAGAAACCAGATCCTCTACATCTGCCCCTGCTGTATTGCAGGGAGCAGGAATATAAGACTAGTGATCATTATATTCTTTGTTGTAGTGGAGCAAGGTGTTACTGCCACAGACCATCTCCTCCCCCTGCTTTGGACCAGCTTGTGGTCACTCACCAACACATTCCTGACTGAGTTACAGAAACCCAAGCTGGGATTAGGCATCTTTTGGTTGGTTGGTTGGTTTTCAGATTTAGGTGTTTATTTCATGCATTCATTGCAAATGTGACTCATGATTTCTCCACTACAGCTTCAGAGCAGGTGGATGCTCCAGCACCCCCAGCACACAGGTAATGAACATGGCTCCCTCCCTGACTTGCTGCCACCCCTGTTGTAGGGGACAGACCCAAGATGCTGTTCTGTGCCAGCTATTTCCAGCTCAGGGAGCTTGGCAGAACCAGGAGGAATTAGAGATGCCCAGAGCCATTTCCCATCTGCCTTGAGGCAGCTTGTGGAACAGGAAGGATTTATTTACTTTGCCCAGACTGGGCTTTTTACCGTGAAACATCAGTCTGTGACTACTAGGTAACAGACTAGACTCTAGGTAATATTGGTAGATATAAAATATGTGACACTTTTCCCTACCTTTATTTAACCTTTCTTTCCTTGCCAACTCTAGACCCCTTGCTCAGGCAAATCTTCCCTAAGTGTAGCCCGGGGTCCCTCACCAGGACCTCATTTTCCACCACCAGGTGGCAGAAAAATACAATGGCAGGGAAGAGGATGGAGAGGCACATCCAGAAAACCCCCCTACATCATTAATTTAATCACTTTTCGCTCGCAGGTATCACAAGCTTCAGATTACTCTATGAAAATACCTAGATCTCTGTTGTATAATATCAGACACATAGATCAGTATCGCATTTGGAGACCACAGGGCTGCTGTGTGTTTAGAAAAATAAAAATATTTGGGTGGATTTTAGCAGAGAGAGTCTCTGGCAGCATTGGTAGAAATTACCTCTCCTATAAACTTTTAAAAACTTATTAAAATTGCCAAAATCTACGTAGTATTATACAAAAGAGACTTTGATATTGAAAAATAGTAAAGAACAAGAATAAAGCCGATTGTGCTGCAGTACCCAAAAGACCATCTAAAAGATGATAAAATCACTGGCAACAGCTTCAAGTTGCTCTTAATCAATTTAACTGCAGGACTCAAACCCCAGACATGAAATTCTGCCCTAAGAAACAAGTCACAAGCAAGTTTAGGGGGTATTTTGTAACTGAGCAAAATGTCAGTCAGACAAAGCAAAATCGGCTTCTGTGGACACAGCAGACTAATCCCCTGAGAAAACGATCCCAGCAATAACAGCACTGTGTTAAATAGAGGGATGTGTAGACACTTCAGCAAACTATTACTTTAAGTGGGTACAAATTTGGGCTGTATTGGGCTGCACTTGGTTCTGACAGACTGAGTATGCACTGATTTCAGATCCCTGCCTCCTGGATGGCTTCCCAGGCTGTTAATCTGTTGTACAACTACTCAGCCCACCCAGTTATTAACAAGAAAGCCATAATCACTGCACTTGATAGGGGCCCTAGTTCTCCAAGATGGCTCTTGGTGAGGCCATGCCAGCTAGACACTGTCCATTAAGGGAGTTTGTTGGAAGAGCAGCTCATTTCTGAATAACATTCAGTTTTAGACATCTCCTAAGCACTGCACTTTTCATCTTGACATCTTCTCAAATGTTTTCAGATGCAGGTTTTAGAGCTATCCTGCAAATTTTAGAGTTAAACTCCGACATGCTAGGAAAAGGCCTTTGGGTATAGTCCTTGAGAGGACAAGGAACATCCATGGCTTGTGGGGCTATGGTTGCTGCTGCTGCAAGGGTTGAGAGAATTATGATCAGCCCCTGGATGCACCCTCAGGCAACTGATCCTGGGGAGGCTGTCAAAGTAGAAGGGATTTGCAGGGAATTGTGACTTGGATGGGAGAGCTTTTGGAGGAAGGTCTGCTCAGAGGATATTTTTATTACACAAGCATTACATGCTTGAAATAATTTGGGAAGGGCTCATGTGGGCGTTTGAGATGCTCACTGACAAAGGTTTGGGATGGGAGGAGTTAGGAGTTAGGAATTAGGAGTTAGGAGTTAGGCTATGCACTGCATAGCACCTCCTCAGGCACTTCCAACCAGATCTTCAGACTGGGGCCAAGGACCTGTGTGCAAGGACTGTCCTTCCTGCTCTGTCCTGCACTGTGTCTGCTCCATGGAAAGCAGAGGAAATTTCATCTTAGGATGTATGTAGGGGAGATGTGTGGCTTCCAGCTCAGATTAAGTCAACATGAAATGATGCCAGTGCTGAAAAAGAGACAGAGTTGTTGGGAAGGAGAGTCTTTGAGCAGTTAGGCACCCTAATGATGTGCACCCTCATCCTCACATGGACTTCTTGGGAAGCCTGGAATGTAATCTTAGAGCTGAACTGAAATGCTTTAAAAATAATCTCTACAGAAGTTAGTTAAACACTCGAGTCATTAAATATAAACAATTCATGTATATAAAAATCACAGAGAGGCATCTTTTGAAAGTGCTTTTTTGCTTTACAGTCAGAACATAAAAACTATGTGATCTTGTGGTTCTGCTGGAAGAATGATGTGAAGACACATGGTAAGACCTTGAGCTGAAGTGAGGTTAGAGATTTTTATTTTGCTTTCATAATTACAAGTAACTGCAAGCATAGGGCAGTATTACATTATTTGAGAAAACTGCTCATGGAAATAAGTCAGTGACAATAGTGCCAACCTATATGAAGGTAAAAAGGATGATGTGCCATGGGCTGGGAGGTCTATGTACTACCTACAAACAGACATCAAGAGTCCAGTGAAGTTGATGAGAATCTTTGTGCTGATATCAGTATGCTATCAATGCACAGAATCACATCGCCCTATATATACATATATATCACCCTATATGTACATATATATATATAATTTTATATATATATATATATATAAATTATATATATATATAATTATATATATATGATTATATATATATATATATATATAATGATCTATAATATATATAACACCACAGTACCTGTGAGTTGGTACTGAAGAGTTGCTCAAGAGAACGGTAGGGAAGATCTTGAATTGCACCTTGGAGAGTTTGGGAAGAAGGTGCACTTTGGGGCGGGATATATTCCAGGTCCAAGATGCAGAATGAGCAGAACTGAGAGTAAATGTCTGACAAAATTACAGTATTCAGATAAGAAACTAGGACCTCATCCAGGAAGAACAGTGTTAAGGTGAGCTCCAGTACACTCAGTGTGCAGATTTGCATTTAACCCAAGTAAGTCTGTATACAAAGTGTCTGGGAGAGTCATCTGTGTTTCTTCATGATGGTAATTCTTGGTAGCAGTTTCAAGGGCTTATATATGTTTTCCTCACTTAAGCTTCAACCGAGAAAAATGTAGATTTTTGGCCTTCTGCAGCTGTGATGCTGAGGCAAATCCCTCTGCTGTCAGGAGACAGTGGGATGGGAAGACTGTGAATTTCTGTTACTCCACTGAAGCATAAATAGAAGCCTACAGCCCTTAGCTCACCCTGTAAATTTGCTTCTATGAAGGGAAAAGCAGTAGTGCTGATGTGGAACAGCAAGATCTGCTCTTCTTTGCAATAAAAGCATCAGGTACCCACTGCCTTAGCTGGCAGAAGAGATATGCTTAGTCCAAAATACCCAGGAACCCTGTTCTCATGAAAAAGATAGGAGGAAAACTAAGCTGGCAACTGTAGATGCCAAGGGAGCGCAAGGCTCTGGGATCTTGCCAAAGGTCTGGTGCAAGTGGGAGGTTGCATCTGATTTTTGTGAATGAGGGGAGGTCTACAGGAGGAGGTGGAAGATGGCTGGATCATGTCAGAGCATTGTGAGCACAACAGGAACTTACTGGGTAATTATGTACTTTTAGAAGGCTAAATGGAATGGGGATGATGGGCAGAGTAGGAAGGTACATGCACAGGAGCTGCATTTTTGTGGGGCACAGTTACAACCTGTAGCTGTCTCCCACACATATCTAGTGGGGATCATGGCAGGTTCAAGTGCTAGAAAACAGATCATGGCCCTATAGAAACCTTCCCCCCAAAAAACCTCAGATTTTTTAAGGGTATCTGGTTTCTGGCTTTTCCTGTTTGTGTGTTAAATTTTAGACCATTAAAGCTGCAGGCTGAGGGTCTCTGCCTAGCAAAGAGGTTTATTGTCAGCAAAGCCATCCCTCCTCTATTTCCTTCTGTGAAGACTGCTATGAAGACACAGCTCTGGGCTTAAACCACAGGCAGGAGCATTCATTCCTGCAAGCTGAGAAGGTGGCTTTTGTGGTATGACACAGCTGGAGCCACCACCCCACTCCATGGAGGACATTCTGGATGGAGTTTCACCTCCTAGCTCATCTGAGCTAACTGTGTTGGCCTCCCTCCCTCGCTCCCTCACACATGGTGTCTCTGCTGTGTGACACCCAGAGACTGCTGCCACATGAGACTAATCCAGCAGGATGTGGGTGCATTTCCCCTGGGATCAGTGAACTGATCCAAATCACCAAGCGGGCATGTGATTGCTAATGCAAGGACCGGAGCCAGGACTGGGAGAAAGGAAGAGTGGGATCAGCACTTTGGCAGTAGACTGCAGTTAAGTTGGACTAAACATAGCACAAAGCTGTACTCTGAAAAACCTATCACATCATGATGGTTTTCATTTGGTACAACAACACCCCAGAGTGACCACTGGTACTTGCAGGAATCTATTTGTTTATTTATTCAACAAATGAATACAATACACTTCTGTCAACACAAGATTTTACAGGTAACAGCTGGTATATAATGAAATTAATGAAGAGTAAAAAAATAATCCTTGAATTAAAATAGTGAAGTACTGCAGTCAGTTGTAAGACTGCTTCTTATCAGTTATCAGTGCAACTTTTTCTGCTGGGTCAACTGTATCAATCAAACATTTCACATCTGTGATACATGGACTGTCTAAGGTGAGTGCTTAAAGGTCCTCTGTTGGAGACAGGGACATCTAATAGATCAGGGTGCTCAGAGCCCAGCCCAATATGACCTTTAATGTTTACAGGGATGTGGCCTCTCTGAGCAACCTGTTCCAGTGTTTTATCACCCTCATTGTAAAAAACTTCTTCCTTCTATCTAATCTAAATTGACTTTATTTTAGTTTAAAACCATTAAAGGTCACCCTTAATGGATCCATTTAGTCCAGAGAGTTTGCTAATCTGCTGTCTACACAGACATTAGCCTGAGATAAAAACTGATGTCTCCATTTTAAAATGTGAAATGTGAGAAGAAGATAGAGAAGATATGTTTTCTTCCATTTGCATATGTTTGGTTTGTGTGACAAGGGGCTAAGAAAAAGGCTTATAAAAAGCAAGATATA
This sequence comes from Turdus rufiventris, assembly GCA_013186435.1. Classification (NCBI taxonomy): domain Eukaryota; kingdom Metazoa; phylum Chordata; class Aves; order Passeriformes; family Turdidae; genus Turdus; species Turdus rufiventris. Next base: position 129,639 of record PYHW01009637.1, read on the forward strand.
ATGCAATGATGCTCCTCAGGGGCAGAGGCATAGGACAGTAAAATCAATCTCATGTTTCCTAATGAGCTCTAGGTCTCCATCTAATTTAAATTGTCTGCCTGGAATACTGAAATACTTTCAGGCACTTATATTCTGCTCATTATTAATAAACAGCACATAACACTCAAGATGGATTTTTTTCACTTCCTGCCTCATTCTAGCTTATCCATTATGATTCTCAGTAGTACAAGAAAGCGGATTTTCTTATATTACAAATCTCAAAAACCTGCCTTTTTCTATGAATTATATGAATAACATCACTACAGGAAGGGAAATAGATACAAAATGGTATGCTTTATCTATGTTAAATATAGAAAAGTTTTTTCTTTGGGAGCATAATTTAATAACCATTCTTCCCCCTCTTCAGCATTCCCAAGACCTAAAGTAGAGTGCCATTGTTTGAACTTCCAGCTCTACTTCTGTAATTGACAAAACCATTTTCTGGCAAGTGGCTTGTTCAACCAGAACATAAATGCACAGCCAAATCTAGCTGTGGAAGGCAAGCTGTGTGCTTTTGAAACTACACAAGCTTCCTCTGCTGGAAGAAGTACACAGCTGCAGGGTTACCCATGGTATCTTGAGAGGAAGAAAGGCTCCATCACGAACTCTGTAGAAGGGACACCCTTTCCAATTGAAATTGAAAACTGAAATTTTAAAATTTTTGGTGGAAACAGAGAAAACCCCAATATTTTGTAAATGTATCATTGCTGCATAGTTTGGAAGTACACTAATCTTGTGGAGCATACACAACCAAAGGCAGTGAAAATATCAGTCTTGGACAACACAGGGATTTTTTTTGTTATTTACAGGAAAATATGCTTTTTATCATTAAACATATTTAAAAAAAAATAAAATTGCATCCTACCCTTGTCTGGTTCCTCGGCTCATTCCTGGGAGAGTAAGTTGCTGTTTGAGCAGATCTCCCAGAAAGCAAAGCCGAAAGGATTGGTCATTGATCTGAAAAAGAGAAGCCATAGTCAGAATGACTCAGTGTGCAGAAACGAAAATTAATTATACCTTTGAAGTTTAATTCACTGATTTAGGTATTTCATGTTTATAAAGTTTTCCCAGAAAACTGCTCTTCCATAGGGCCACGTTGAGAATATTTATAGCACTCATATTCTGACATTCTTCTACTCTGCTGAAGGAGCACATTTTCAATGCTGAACCCCCATCTGCTGGTATGTCACTCACCAATCACTCTGAGATTTTTATTCAACTCCTTGGGCTTTGTTTTAGTTCTTCTTCATGATGATTGACAATGTGAGACTGTCAATTTTCTTTATTCTCTTTTCAAGCTCATTCATGGATATGCTGAGCAAGATGGGTCCTACATTGGTCCTGGTAACACTCAAGCTGTGAAAGGTTTTTATATTTTTCTTTCCTCTTTATTGTCAGCTAGAGACCTGTGTGAGGACCTCCCCTCCTGCCCCAGGAACACTTAAATTCTTAAAGGTCCATTTCTGAAGAGCCTTGTTAAAGCTGCTGGGCATTTTGTGATACAGGCAAGAGTCACACATTTATTATTATAAATTTTAAAAGATCTGGGTTCCCAGTGTACTTTTCATCTCAGAAAACACCAATGACCTTACATTGTTCGTTTGAGAAGTTTCAGCTTTGGCAGTAAGGAAAACATTTTTTCTTCATAGGTATTTGTAAGCAGAAGTTCACAGTCACAGCCTTTACAATTATGTGATTATATTTTTCTTTTGTAACTCTTTTCTTACTGTTAGATACTGAAATGTTGTAATTTATGGCTTAAACATAACCAGCAAAGCAGAAAATTTCTGCATATTCAAAGTATTATGTTAAATTGAAAGCAAACCAGTTATTGAGAAGTTGAAATGTAAAATAAATTGAATATTTGAATACTGGGAACATCTGGTTTCAAAAAGATACATCAGGGAACATCTTAATGATAAGAAGTGTTCACTTCTGAAGTTTCAGTCATTGGGATGGTTGGCTAGCATAACAAGTAATCATTCTATTTTTAATAAAGATTTCTGCAGGACTGGCCTTTCTTTGGAATATAATGCACAAAATCTTTTTTTCTCAGAAAAAATTTAAAAAACCCACAAAAGGTTGAGAAAAGGAGAGGAAAATTTGAAAGGCTTCTATAATTTAGTCTGTGAGATGGAGTTGAAATTTAGACCGAGAGACTAGAGTTTACTAAATAAACAGCAAACACACACATTCATTATTTTAAAATTACATTCGAAAGCTACTTTTAAAAAATTTCTACAAGTCCTGGAAGAAACTGGAAGTGTATCAGAACGAATACAGCATAAATTTAGAAGCTGGCAAGATATTAGACCTTCTAATACATTGTTTGACTCCATTAGAACCAGGATGGGTATCTGGTTTATGACTGAAGAGTTTTGAATCTGCTCCTTAGATTTCCTGCATTTGACAAGTAAATCTGCCCACAGAGTTTATTCCATGGCTCAAACCACAGTTTTTCAGGCACAGAAATCTTGTTGAACATATAATGCAGGACTTCAAAGCCTTGAGATGTAATAAATCCATGATGGCATACAAGCAGAAAGACCTCATGGTGGCCCCAGGCCAGGGGCTTACATGGTGGAAGTCACTTCAGAGCAGAATGGGAATTTTTTTGTCCTGTGTCTTGAGCTAGAGAATCTACAACCTAAGCATAGAAATGGAATTAACAAGAAAAACCAGAATCACCTCTACCAAGTCAAGTATATGTTCCTTATGAAAATTATTTAAGTCCCAATGAATATACTCAAGGACAGAAAGTAACAGTTGTATACCTTTCCTAATACAAAAGAGAAAACTTGTGTATGTTTTTTATTTTGACTCCACACTGAATGTGCAACTGCAGAAAAAGTAAAGCAGCTGATAAAACCCATATAATAATGCCTATATAGAGGAAAAACAAAAAACCCCACTGCATAGGCAATGGTAAAACTGACATTTTCTCAATGAGGATTTTTAATATTATGTGATGTAGCAACACCTCAATGATATTCATGAGACAAAGGAAAAGGTTCACTTGTAGCCCTAACTTTCTCCCTAGCAAGCTAGAAAATCTTACTGCAAACAGTGGAGCAACCCTGGAGACATTAAACTTTTTCTAAAAAAATGTTTTCTTTAAAGAAGATAGCAGAAATGCTTTAGAAAACAATCTAAAAAGAGAGTTTAGCACTGATTTGTAACTGTTATTTGATTCTTGGTTGAGGTAGAACACAAGTGAAAAGACTTTACATTTCTATGAAAATTACATCCAGTAAACAGTAGAAACGTGTTCATATTTCCTGAAGCCAAACCCCAGAGACTCTCAACTCGATCCCAGCACTACGGAGAATATCAACTCCTTCATGAACAACTGAAAAAAGAATTCAAATTATTCAGTTTTCTATGCAGTTTCTAGCCATCATCCTTTTCTGTTTCACTGTACTCAAGAGCTGTTATACTTAGTTTATTTTCTCAGGTAAAAAAAATCAATGTGCTTGTGTGTGGGCACACTTATTTGCTTGCATAAGGCTGTTGGTTAATTTTATTTGAATACAGTAATTTCACGACTATAAGGCGCACCCTTTTGACTAAAATTTTCCCTCGAACCCGGAAGTGCGCCTTATAGAACGGTGCGCCTTATCTGAGGGACCTAGTGGCAAAAGTTACCAACCCGGAAGTGCGAGCCACGATGGGGAGTGGCCCCGCAGCAGGGCCGGGCTTGGAGGAGGGAGTGGCCCCGCAGGGCTGTGCCGGGCTGTGAGGAGGGAGTGGTCCCGCGGGGCTGTGCCTCGCTGTGAGGAGGGAGTGGCCCCGC
>PYHW01009637.1:134269-201300 GCA_013186435.1 Turdus rufiventris
GGAGCCTCGCTGCAAAAGAAGGTGCGCCTTATAGTCCGGTGTGCCTTATCTGATCTACATGTTGCGAATTTTGCTGGCTGTCGGCGGGTGCGCCTTATAGCCCGGTGCGCCTTATGGTCATGAAATTACTGTATTACTTTGAGGTAGAGATCTTAAGAACATTTATGTGTCTCCAAGTTTCAAGAAAACCAGATTGCGTAGCACTAAGACAGCAAAGAATATTATAACTACAGGAAAAACTGAAAAACTTCAGTGGAAGTTCCAACCACTTTTCAATACGACCATTTTCTATTTGCAAGCGTTTCTTTCAGTTAAGAGATTTGTACAAACTCTAGTGAATTATCTAATGAAAAGCAGTTTATGCTGCAGTGGATGCTACCATAATTTAAAAAAAATCACTTGAAAAGACAGCAAACCTCATTGTCCTATGGATCCCAACCCCATCGGCTGACAGGGTTCAACAACTTTAACACTCGTGAAACTCCCTAAGTTTTTTTGTGCCGGGGTGGAAAATCGAGAGAATCTTAGGGCATTCCATGGCACGTGGGAAGCTGTTAAATTACAGTTGTAACAAAGAATGGAACACTGCCGAGTTCCCAAGGGATTTATTTGCACGTATGCAGAACTTCTGCGTGGGAGAGACTTCAACGCTGACCCACTCTGCTCCCGCTTAGGAACTGCAGGACAAGCACGACTGGCATTTTGGGCTGGGGCTTCTGCAGCTCCTGCTAGGAAGTCAGGCTTCTCCTGGCACCGCAGCCTCCAGCCAGCTCCGGCGCTGCCCGCGGTGCCTCCCCCGGGGCTCGGGGCCCGTGTGGGGCTCGGGCCGCGCCCATGGCGGCGGGCGGGCAGGTACCGCTCATGGCCGAGGCGGGGCCGCCGCTGCTGTTCCGCCCCCTCCTCCTTCGCTTCCTCCTCCCGCCTCAGGTTTGTCATCGTGTCTTCGGCACGGCCCGCAGGAGGAGGAGGGATGAGGGATCCGCTGTCGCCTTTGCATCCGTGACGGGGGCCTGGAGAGCCCGGGCTTGGGACGGCCCCTTCCCTACCGCCGGCGCACAGGCGCTGCTCGCCCGGGGGAAGGGCCAGCAGCAGGAGGAGGACGGCGGTGCTGTGTGTGAGAGAGCTTGGAGATGAGCTCAGCTCTGTGCCCTGGAGCCGCCTGAGGAGACCCGGCTCCCTCCCAGCGTCCCTCGCCGCCGCCGCCATGGCTCACTCCCCGGTGCAGGCAGGGCTGCCGGGGATGCAGGTGAGCAGCTGCCCCAAGGGCAGGCACGGACACGCACTCGGGCCGGGGTGGGTGTAAAGCGGGCTATTCCGGGCTGGGGGGACAGGGCGAGCGGAGAAGGCGCCTCTTGGCCCTGGCTGGGCTGGGGGCAGAGGAGCGGGATGGAGACGAGCCGTGCTGTCAGCGCTTGGCGCGGTGCCGGCGCGGTCCCTCCGCCCGGTGGATCCGTGCCTGCCTCTGCCGCCGTCCGTCCGTCCGTCCCGGGCAGCCGCTGTGTGGCTGCGGGCGTGCGGCCCCCTCCCCCGGCCGGGACTTCTCCGCGCTATTCTGATTCCCAAGCCAACCGCGGCTCAGTGGGCGATTTTTGGCCCCGTTAATTTGAGGTGGGTAGGCGAAGCATACGCAGAACCAGTCCGTACAAGCAGGGCCTGGAAATGTTGACCTTCAGCGCATGCTGCAGTGCCCATGTCTGTGGTGCTGCTCTGAGGTGGGTGCTCGGGGATCGTGTTTGGCTCCTGTGTTTGATTCCAAGAGCTGCTCAGCTGCTATTGTTATGCAGTGGAATTTGCTCGTTCTGTGTATTAACTATATATTTGAATAACTAGTGCGGTTTTGTGCTGACTGAACTGCCCTCCCACCCCATCCCCCGTCTCGTTTTCCTTGGTTTAAATGGAAACTGCTGCCAGGAAAAACGTTAAGGACATCGGTATCTTTGTGTTGTTATTCTAATATTTCCCACGTCTGATTAGAAACTTTCTTGCCCTTATCTCCAAAAGAACAACTTATGAATGACACGTAAGAGTTTGTCTCCTTGATTGAAAGTGTTTGTGCATCATTTGGCTTAAGTATTGATTTTCTGTGTTTTGTTTTCTTGTGAGTCAAGATTCTAAGTCATGAATCTCTTTTCTTTGCAAAATCTGAGGATGTGAACTGAAAATGTTACATGCTTAGGCATATAATGAATTATTTGTTCATGCATAGTACTGGATGCCCTGTAGCCTACGTAGGCCCCCACTCTCTGAGCTAATTAATTTATTGCTGTGTAGGTCCTGCTGTTGAGAGTTCAAGTTCACCTTCCAAATATAAGCAGTTTGCTGATTGTCAGAGACAGAGAAATGAGGGTTTCTTGATTGACTATGGATATAGTTTGGGCTTTTTTAATTATTCATTTGAGACATATTGGAACTAAGACAACTACCTACTTTGAGACAGAATCTATGGCACTTTAGCATTTAAAAGTTAGATATGTAGCTGCTTGGAAGTGAGAAAATGAAGATTATTCCATCAGTATGCATGTGCTGATGATGTGTATCACTGCATCATCTGAGGACCTGTGCTTTTTATTGACTTGATTTATCATTTAGTTTGTAGTACTGTTAGCTGTACTAAATGGGTGGATCCTCAGGGTTCACGTTAGTCCATGTAATTTGGGACTTTGCTTCAGGTCTTTTTTTTCCAAATGGTATTATTTTCTCATTATTTTTTTCTATTATTATGAGAGTTGCTCAAGTGTGAACTTTAATAGTCTAAAAAAAAAAAAAAAACAGAACACCAAACTAAAGACCTGCAGATAGGTGGAAGCATAAGGTCTGTGAGCAATGTGAATGCTGCTTGCCAATTTTCTCTGCTCAGTTCAAGATGTCTATATCCATTTCCATCATGTCAGAATATATAGTAGTTTTATAGTGGTCAGTTTCCAGTACATGATTCTCTTTGATTTTACTTCCAAATAAATGTTCAAAAAGTAAAGTACAAACAATATGTGACATCTGCTTTGATAAGAAAAAGCTTTGGGACTTTTTCATTCTGTAGAAGAGAGAAATAGAGCTTAGTTCTCTGAGTTATAATTAAATTGCCTAAATCACGGGACTGTCTCTTCTTTTTCTGTCGTGTGATCCCTCCTCCCCACCTACCAGCTTCTGCCACAAACGGTGGAAGCAGTGTCAGTGACAAGTTATGCAGCTTTCTCTGATGTTCTTTGCTGTACATACACAAGAGAGCAGCCATTGTGCTTGTGTGAGCAGAGTAATAATTTCTTGACCCCAAAAAATCGCTTGGAGGGACATCACTTTATTAATGCTGTTTGGAGTGAGCACGGTAGTGTCAATAGAGCAGAGGAGTGAAGGATTAATATATTTCTCCCTGAACAAGATGTCTGATCAATGTTTGAAGAGTGATGCATAAAAAGTGAGTGGGTAGAGAGTGAGCCAAAGGAATGAAAAACTGTGGAGGAATTGTAGGATGGTGCTGGAAGGTTGTCAAAACCTGAGATTTGCTGTCTACTGCACAGTGGGCATGTTGTAACCTGAATAAAAACAGAGTTGGGTTTTGACCTAAATTTCAGTTTAAGTTTGGACATGAAGTTTTTGCTGTTGTTAAGGGCTTTGTGTAGAAATGAGTTTGAGTGTGCAGGGTGAAGCTGCATCACTACTAAACTGAGGATATGTTGTCTTGCTTCTTTATGCCTTATGGAAGTGGCCTGGGGAGAGTGTGTGTTTGCTGGCTCAGAGTAAGTGTGTATGACCTTGATTTTCAGACTAGCCTGCATTTCAAAGCTGTGGAAAGCTTCTGGAGCTTCTTTAAGGAAGCTGTATTTTAAATAATCAAATGTGTTTATAAATTTATGGTAATAAATTCCTGTGGTGCTTTTAAAATTCCATCATCTTTAAGACAAGCCTCTTCTGTGTGATAAACCTCTTTTTTATCTTCTTCCCTTTTCAGGGTTTTTTTTGGTAGCAATAACAGTGTTTATGCAGTAAGTTATTTTTGTTCATTCTTCATTGTATTTTCAGTACGAGAGCTACAGGTTCTTCATGCAAAATGTAAATAAGCATTGACATTCAAGCTGTCTTGCTTCAAGAAATGCTAGAAGTTTAACTAAATTTAAGTGGGAACTTGACAACTGAGCAGAAAAGGTTGTTAAGTATGAAGGTAGCATTCCTGACTCAGAAGGTGTCTAAAGTGTCAGTTTGCTGGAGACTGGAAGGGTATTTTGGGAAATTCTGCTGTTTACTTGTCTATTTTTGCGCTGTTCCAAAGATGTTCACTTTTGACTGTTGCAGGAGAAGGGTCCTGGCCTAGAGGATCCTTTGTTCTGATCTGGCACGGCTATTCTTTCATAGTTACACACTGTAGGTATTACTGTCTTCCTTATTGTAACTCATTCTCCTTTTACAATAAACTGTTTTAACTACTTCCTGTGTGAGCTCTGTGTCTGGTAACTGCAAAATATTGTGTTGCTAAATCAAAGGCACTGTGGAAAGGCCACATTTGCAGCTTCTGTGCAGAGGATTAGTTTCCCCCAGTTTGAATTTTTTTTTTTTTTTGAGAGTTAGTGCTTACTGCTACTGTTTGTGTTAAGAATTTGACAAATACTTTGCAGTAATTTACAGCACTTAAATACTCGACATATCCTTGGACCGTTATGATCTTGGCTAATGAGTTTTAAAATATCCTGAATACAGATGTCACGGTTCTTTGGCACATTACAGCTTCAGCCCTTGGCTGCCAGGACAGAAGAGTTTTAATTGGTGAAAATGAAGTGGACATCTTCTCACTCTGTAGTCAAAGGCTGTTTGAAGGCTGTGTAATAGATGTATGGAGCTGTTTGAGAGGAGTCAGGAAAACCTATTTCCATTGTGTTACCTTCCAGAATAGGTAAACAGATACAGCTTATGGTGACTGTGTCTTTCAGGTAACCTCATAGACCAGTCAGATTGGTCCTGTGACGGGGCAAGTTTCATGTTTGAGTAAGGTACCCTCTTAGCCAGCTGGCATCTTTGTTCCCCAGAGATACAAAAGGCTACTCATGTAGCGAACACATTTAAATATTGGGCCTTGTGTTATGAGTGATGTACAAGGCTCTGGTGTCAGTTTTTACATAGTGGCGTCTTTTGTGTTTCTGAAGTAGAAAATGTAATTATGTATCTTGGCTGCATTTTCAAAATTTGCTTAAATTCTTCTTGTACTCCCTTTCTTGGGGGTGGGGTGGGAAGGGAAATAGAGGATGCACAAAACACTGGTGGACTAAGTCAACAAGGCATCTAATATAAATTAATAAAAATATCAAATACTGCATCTATCCTATAATAATTTGGTCCCCGCTATACCAAAAAGATGTGGACAGCTGGAGATGGTTGAAAAGGCTGAGAGAGCTGGATGCATTTAGCTTTGAGAAAGAACAGCCGGGGATGGAGACCTTTATTACCATGTTCCAGTATTTAAAAGGTGTCTACAGAGAAGGTGGAGACTGCCTTTTTACTAGGAATCACATGAAGATGAGGGGTTAGAGATACAGGTTACCCCTGGGGAGGATTCTGATTGTACACAAGAGAAAAATTTTTCACAATTGGGACAATCATCTGTTGGAATAATCTTCTTGGGGAAGTGGTGGATTCCTCAACACTGGACTCTTAAGACTTGCCTGAACAGGGTGCTGGGCTACCTTGTCTAGACTGCTTTTGCTGAGAAAGGTTGGACCAGATTTTCCTTGAAATCCCTTCCAACCCGGTGTCTTGTGATTCTGTGATTGAATTTGATCTGGTTATTGCTTTTGTGATGATACACCTTTTGTGGACTACTGTTTAATTCAGCAGTTCTGTGTGCCTAAAAGTAATAATTTGTGTGGATGCAGCTATGTAATCAAAACTGGTTTTACTTGCAAACTCTTTGTTGATCTGGGTAAGTTTCCAAGTGCATGTATGCACAAATGTCAGACTGTGCTGGTTGTGTATTAGTATAGAACTAAGAGCCTTCTGCAGTGTAACTTGATAAAAAGTGAGGCTTGAATCAGGAGAATTTGTTGTATTCTTAGTTGCTCTGCTTGGCAGCTTCTTGAGACAGACACCTGGGTTTTCTGTCAGGTAAAATGAGTGCAAGAAGAGTCTCCCTTCAAATTATGGGATTCTGTAGAACCTAAAATTTGCTATTTTCCTTATTTTTCTCAAGTACTATTAATGCAATGTAACTTTCTAATTGCCTCTATTAGCATTCTTTATTCAGCTATTTGTCATAATGATGGGGTTTTCCCTAAAGAGCTACTACTTTATTTTTGTTTTTATCAGTAGCTTAGCTAATTAAGAGTGATTTTTACAGCATTTTTGCTTTTTAGCAAGTATAAACAAGTGAGAGATTATTCTGAAACTGTTTTTGGGACATTTTTCCTTAGCTATCTCTTGGTGTCTAAAATACATCTTGTGCTTTACTGCCATACTGTACCTACTGCTGATAGTTGAGTGTTGTTTTCACTGTGTGCCCAAGGCATGGAGGGATTTTTAATTGCAGTAATTTACAGTTTAGAAGTGTAATGGATGGAAGGGAGGAAATCATGTACAGGTTCTGCAAGTTTTTAGTGATATCGCACTAAAAACTGAGAAGCTTCAGAAACTCAGAATAAATTCCAATTAAAGATGTTTTCTGGAAGCAGGCTGCAGTTAGGTAACTATTGATTTTTGTATTAAACTCTTAGGGTTGTACACTAAGCAGATTTCTGAATGAAAAATATCAGAAACTTTCAGACTGATTTGTTCAGGGTGCGTTGCACCCAGAAGATAGTATTGGTTAATTAGAAATCTGGAAGCGTGCTTTGTATATTTGTGTTACTGATAAAGAATCAAATATTTTGTATTCTGAATGCAAGACAAGTGCACCTTCTTTGAAAATAAGTGGAACAAGAGTTACACAAGGGCTGAGGAATACTTTTATGATAGGCTAACTTCAGGCAACTTTTTTATTCTTGCTGGGAATGTGCTTACACCCTGTTTCAATCTAGGTAGAAATCAGAACAAGAGAGTTGAACAGTGTGACAAATATGAATATTAGTAGGCCATAGTGATTCATGCTTAATGTTTTTACCTTCAGTGTTTGAGATGCAAGGTTAACAGCTTTATTTTTTGCTTCCTCTCTGCCCTGTTTCAACCCACTGAAGTTTCACAGCAGAATTTATGGCAGTTGTTAATTTTTCTCGATAGTTAAAGTACTGCTATTGCTAATTCTCTGAATTTTTGGTATATTGTATTTCTTCCAGAAAAAAACCCAAACAATTTCCTTATGGTAGCATGTGTATGAATTGAATAATTATAGTATTGGAGATGGAAAGTGAGAAATGTGGAATGTGTATGAAGAAAAAGAAAACAATTGTGTTACTTTTTATAATTGACAAATTCTCAGTGAAAGAGCTGGATCTTAGTTCTACACCTAGTTATTACAGATGAATGCTTTCATTCTAGTCTTTGTACCTCATTCAGTGTTTTGCTGATTAGTCTTCTCAAAATAAAAACCAGTTGTTGCTATTCATGGTAATTATAAGATGGCTATGGTAGTTTGTCTCATTTTACTTGATTATTGATAAATAAGACTGAGAGATAGTTCAAATTTGCTTCCAGTTTTAAGACTTCTTAAAAATGTCTTTGTTTATATAAAAGTCCCAGAACATAAATCCAATTACTTGATTATATTTTATCTTTTAGAGTTAGTTACTTTGAAAGTACGGGTAGGCATTGATACAATTGAGCCATTGAACAGTTTGTAATCTGCCTATTGCCTCTGTTTTATTTCACATCAACTGCAGGAAATAATTTCGTGTGTTGTATCTGTTTTTTATATGTGGTATATAAATCTTGCTGTAAACAAGAGCTTGTGAGCTTCTGAGAAAGCTGAAACTTCTGGGTAGCGAACTTTGAGGCTTCTCCTTCCTGGAGGTAGTTTTTTCTCTGATGCAAAACCATCTTATGTGGGTGTTTTGGTTGCTTTTTTTTTTTGGTCGTGGGTTTGTTTATTCCCTGCCCCCTGCTTTGGTAGCCCAAGTTTGTGGGAGGGCTGATTTGAATTTCTGCAGTTTACCTGAATTTACATATCTACTGCTGCCCCCTGTGCTGCTGGCTTTTTGGGGATCAAAGTAAAACAGGGAGCTGCTTAATACTGGTGTGTGTTGCGATGAAGAGAGGTTAAATGGTTTTTGAAAGATTGCAGGTGGTGATCTAGGGAAACCTTTTCAGTGCTTTCTTGAAATGGGGAGCTGTGTGAAGGAGAATGACATCAACTGTGCCTGCTGTTCACTTTGACTGTCTTTAGGCTCAGAGTTCTAAGGGTATGTGGGAAAAATTTTTGTATGAACTTCTCTGGCAGATTTCTGTTCTCTGGTCTGACCGAAGAAAAAATTAAATAAATTATGTGCAGCAGTGGTGTCTTATTTTTGAAGAAGTTATGTTTCTGTGCACTAAATTTAGCAGCAGAACTGATTCTTGATATGATAGAAAGTGTGTCACAGAATATCTGAGATTGTAAGGGACCTGTGGAGCACCTCTAGTCCACCTCCTGCTCAGAGCAGAGTCACCAGATTACTCAGGACCACATCCAGCTAATTTTGAGTACCTCAAAGGATCCACAGCTTGCCCTGGGCAGCCCTAATCTAGTATAGGATTATCCTTACATTAAGAAAGGCTGGTTCTTTAGCTTTGTGGTTGTTTTGTTTTGGTGGTTTGTTTTTTTGGGGTGTTTTTTTTGTTGGGTTCCANCCCATTATTTTTGGAAGTTTAGATTAAGTTTCCTTTAATTCAATTTCTGGCCATTGCATCTTGTCCTGCTGGACACCACTGAGAAGAATCTGGCCCTGTGTTCTTTACTCCTTTCCATCAGGTATTGACACATAGTATTTCCAGTGCCCCACACTTCTTTTATTTCCAAGCTAAGCAATCCCCAGAATTTTGGGGCTCGGCCTTGATAGGAAGTGATAGAGAGGTGGGCTGGCAAATTGAAAATTGATTTGGTGATGTGAAAAGTGTACAAAATGAAGTGTTAAAAGATGATTGTCTGTTTAAAGTGAGCTGCATAGAGAAATTACAGATCTGCAAGTAAAATCAGCTGCACTAATAAGCTTAAGAACTTGAATTATGGAGATGCTTTATAAGTTTTGTAAGTTAAAGAGAAATATTTTTAATGCTTTTCTGCAATAGCTGGAATAACTCTTCATAAAAAGAGGTTAGAAATAAGAACCGGAGTGAGATGTGGGAAAAGACTCTAAGCTGTATCTTCTCTCAGAATAGTTATGGATAAAGTTGTATCTAACTAGTTTGAATTACAGTAACATTTTCTAATGAGCTTTAAGGGACAATTAGTGTGGATGAAAACTGGGGAGTCATAAAAATAAATATGCTGCAAGATGTATGTAATCCTGGCTGTGAGGAGGATACTGCAGAGGTGTTGTCAGAGTGGGTGATACTGCTAGTTTCTCCAGGACTGTTCTTGACATTTGCTGACTGAAAAGTGACCTTTGTGTAGAAAAAGGCAATACCTGAAAAAGACAAAATTGAAAGATACCTGTTATACGTGAGTGGCAGTGCTGAAGAACTGTGCAACCCTGGGCATTGGAATTACTGAACAAAACAGCATAAAGTGCAGCTTGTCATAAGTATGAGTATTACAAAGAGCCTTTGCAAAGTCTGGGAGCTCATTAGTTGGAAATGTAGAGCATTAGGAAGAGGTGATTTGGTTTAGCTGGTTGCAGCTGAGTTTGAGCCATAAGACCAAATTGAACAAATAGGATATAAGAATGTATCAGACTGTTTTTATTCTGTGAAAGTAGAAGTAGGCAACAGTGTTGCTAGGTACAAGAAGAGTTAATTTTAAATGGAGTATGTTTTTCTGGCTGATTAAGGTCAAAAGTAATGAATCCAATGTGGAACAAGTACAGAGAGATTACTCAAATTATTGGATGAATGGTGGCTTTGCTTATGGTGAAAAGGACTTTGTTCTGCATGGCTGAACAAGCTGGTCAGGGAGACAAGATGGTTGCAGTTTGTGTTCAGAAGTGTGAAAAAGTATTTGAAGTAAAAAGCAAAGTAATTCAAATGTCTATGGAAATTGAAAGTTCTGGAATGATTCAATCTAAATGCTCCATAATTTGATTTGTTACAGCATGTATTCTGTGACAAACTTTGAAAAAAATTATGTAGTGGTAGAGATCTAGTTCTTTATGAGGTGATTAGCTTTACCCATTTGCAACAGATATCGATGTTCTACTCTGTGGTTTTTAATAATATTTGATGTTACCTTCATTGCATGAAGGTTCTTTTATCAGTTCCCATTATTTTAATATTAGTAGGAATAAACTCTGTGCTTAGTAAAAGTTTGCAAAGAATAGAGTTGGCAAAATCATAGTGATAGTGTCTGTGGAAGTTGTGTAGAGAGAATATTTATAAAGCTATTTATTTTGTCTCTGTTGGAAGTATTTACAAAACCAAGCAAAAACAAATTTGGCAAGAATCCTTTCCAGCTGTGATCTTGGAAAAATGGGTGGGAATTGGCCACTCATGTACTTTAAGATGCAAGCAGTTCATTATGTATCTGGAGGCCTGATCTCTGTATTTTTGAAAGGCCATTAAAGAAACCGACTATTAGTTTTTGCAAAAACACAGGTTGCCGGTAGTTTAAAGCTCTCACTTCAAACACTTGGTGTTCTGAAAAGAAATCTGAGACCTTACAGAGCAAGAGTGTGTTTTCTGAGTTTTTTGGAACAACTGCTACCTCCTGTTGCTCAGAGGAAAATTCAAGAATGGCAACTGTTGCATTTTAGAACAAAGGAATGAATTTTCAAAAGTTGCGAACTGTGAAGGAAAGGTTTGGTTGGTTGTTTGTTTAATGATTAGCCATTTCACATGAAACTTCTGAAATAAATTTATTGTTGATAATGATTTTGATCCCATTAAGTCCTGTTATTATTGAGCAATTAGCATTTCAAAATGGCTGCAAAATTTTGATTATAAAAAAATCAAATTAACAGTTTGTTGTTCCCTTCTTCTTGGGTCTTCCAGGAGCAGTTATCTTCCTTGCTTTTCTGTAATTGATAATTCTCTTTTACAGTTGTCTTATAACACTATCAGCCTAACACCGGAATCCCAAGTGCTTGACACTGTAAAAAAGAAGCTATGAGGTTCCTGAAAGTCTCTGAAGACTGTGGTGTTGTGAAGCAAGGGACTTTAATATATGACAGTCATATATTGTTAAAGGGAAAAGGGAAGATAGAGGGATGTATACATATAGCCAGCAGAACTTTAAAAAGCTGCTGGCAGGTAGCTCTTGCATTTTCTCCATATGAACAACTGCAGCACACTGCAACTGAGCAGTGCTGGCTTTTTAGTCTCAGGAGGTGAAACGTGGAATTTTTTAGGCATCTGAAACTGGGATAGGTTTGTGGCTTACCCAGATGCCTTTGTAATGATGTAATGTTTGTAATGCTCAGATTCCTGTGGCTAGTGAATAGAACTAGAAGGCTTGTGTGGATGGATTAAGCATGCACAGCTGTCTACAGCACCTCATCTCAAATTCTAACACAGGATGTATGAAAGTGTAGATGGATAATTGCTTTCCATAAGAAAATATCTGATGCAGGTGTTATTTTTATTCATGAAGAGTTCTCAGAGAAGACTGGTTTGAGTATTGACAGCAGAGCATTCTGTGACACATGAGAAGAGCCAGTAAGCACAATTTGGTTTGTAGCTTTGTGATCTTAGAAATTAATATCCCTGGAAGCGTTTGTGAGGTTTACTGTGCAGCTAAGGGATAACTGTCTGTGGGAAAACATGAAGTGCCCTGGTCTGGTTTCCAAGTGGGAGATACATATATATGCATATATGTATGTAAAATTTAATAGTCTGTAATAGTATGTTGTTCTTATTACATTGAAATTAAAGGAGGAACAAGGTGCTTTTGGTGGAAGGGATGTGGATCTTTTGCTCTGTTCCTTTAATGCCACTCTGTTTGTTTCTCTAAACTGACTTTGGATAAAAAGATGGATCAGTAAGATGTGAAGCAGGGGAAATTTCTTGGGACTAGTGAAGTCTTGCAGTAAGTACACTTAGACTGTTTTTTGCTTTGGCTGATTTCACCAGTGATGTGTTCCTGGAATGATTGTCTGAAAGCTGTGATGTCTTATAGCTGTCTTAAAAGTGCTAAAAGTTGGTGTGTACTCCCAGTTGTGGCAGATGATGATGAAATGCTCTGAGAACCGAGTGGATTTATCTTTGGGTTCAGTCAGTCCTAGCTACCTGGTTCCCAAAATACCTCTTTCAGCTGTGAAATTTAGATACCTCCATAGAAACTATGTTCTAGGCTATCTTCCTCTTGCAGCTGAATGGGTTAATTATGTAATCTTAAAGATGTGAGAGCAGAAAAGTATATGTGAGAGGTGCTTTATAAGCTAGATTTAAAGAAAATGTTGTTTCAGTGCTTGACAGTGGTAACCTAGAAATTCTCATTCCCTTCTTCATGCTACTTCATAGCTGGGCTAAGTAGAAACTGTGGTTTTATGCTTATTTAGGCGTTACAGAATTCTTTTTGTATGAGCCTTTTTCTTTATCAGTTATGTATTTTCACTTAGCTAGCGTGAGTGTCATCCTTTTAAAAACACAAACAAGTGTTTTAAAGTATTAATTTTATTTCTTAAGGACAAGATTGTAAGTAATCCTATCCTATATTTCTTCATTTCATGACTATTCCCTCTGTTTATGACTTTTCCAGTTTAATCATAGAATAGTTTGGATTGAAAGAGACCGTTAAAGGTCATACAGTCCAACCCCCTTGTAGTTGTAATGTACGTATTTATAGTGAGGTTCCATGCTGTTAGATTAAGAAGGTATACTGTGGAATTTACCATCTGTGCACTGAAAGTGAGAAGTCTGAGCAGCAGTAGTGAGCTGAATACTTAATAGTGGAGAAAAAACAGTGTGGCAGTGTGGTCCACCTTAAGTTTTACATTTGCAGGTTAGGTGAGCACTTGTGGCTTTTATGTGACTGCTCAAATCAAGAAAGCTGGGAACAGGATGTTTTTTAGGAGTGAATGACTTTACACAACTGAGAGAAGAAGAAAAAGATAGATCCTGATGGAGAAAACCTTGGCATCAGGGAGGAGGAGGAAGCACAGCTATTCATGCAGATGATCCTTAGTAGAAGAAATTTGAAGAATATTGTTTGTCTCATCAAACAAAAAGGAAATAGTGCTCTGTGTTCTGAAGAAGGTGAATGAAATCCTTAGGAGGATGAGATACGAGAAAAATACAAAAGAAGTGCTCTGGGATGTCAGAGGGAACCAATTTCAAGAGAAAAAGTTAGACAAAAGGCTTGCTTTTATTGGTAGTGGTGTTTGATCTATTTGCTTTTAATAAAAAACAAGTCTTTGTAATCATCTTTCATTCTGGATACTCGTTATTGGCAAAGAAAAAGAAATTGAGATAGCAGCATTTTCTGTTGCCAAATAGGATAAAACTCTGACACACAGACAATGTTAACTTTGTTCTTTATATACAGCGAACCATAAACCTAACAGTGTGTGCACATAAAAGATTAAGGAGGAGCATGACAATTACAGAGGTGGAAAAAGGTAGCTAGATAAATAGGAATATGCGGAATTTTAAGTGTTTGTTGCCTTTAAAAATATCACATTTTGTTTTAGTGCTACAAATAGAGTAACTTTTCTCTTTATATTACTTTTTAACAGACTCTGAAGGCAGATCCAGAAGAACTGTTTACGAAACTGGAGAGAATTGGTAAGGGGTCTTTTGGTGAAGTTTTTAAAGGAATTGACAATCGGACTCAGAAAGTTGTTGCTATAAAAATTATTGACCTAGAAGAAGCAGAAGATGAAATAGAAGACATCCAACAAGAAATCACGGTGTTGAGTCAGTGTGACAGTCCTTATGTAACTAAATATTATGGATCCTATTTAAAGGTAAGATACTCACTGATGGTGGTGATTTGATTTTACAAGCAATTATTTTCCAGACTTTCCAGTTGTGCCTGTGTTTTTTCGTGAGGTTTGTTAAACCTGGGTGGAAGAAAAATTAATTTTTGTCCTTTCAACTCAAAAGAAAGAATGAATTACTTTATTTTGTGAAGTACGTGACAGAACATAATAGGAAAAAATGCGCGTCTGTTCTGTCCAAAAAAACCTTTAAGTAATATGAGTTTGTTGAGCTCTAATATGTTTAGATGCTCTTAATATTAGGTTATTTAAATTCAGAAAATTCAATCTAAGTTGGCATTTGAATTATCAAAACATTAAAAGGGATTACTACCAGCTGTTTTGTGAAGCTTGAAATTTTTTGTCAGGGTTTGATCCTGATCATTCTAAGCTCTTAGGTTGTCCTTCTGAGGAGACTTAACCCAGTCTTGGTCTGAGTGATTTAAAAATTAAAATCTGAAAGTAAATTATTTTGCACATTAGACATAAATGAAGCTGTTGATGGAAGGGGTTTCTGTTAACTGTCCCATGAATCTGTTTCCCTTTCCTCCCACTGTCGTATTATTGTCAGGATTCAGTTTGAGGTGTGCCAGATAATTTCCTCTTTTGTTAAGGTTTTCTTTTTTTGTTATTGTTTTTAATTAGATGGATATTATGATTTATGTCCAGAAGGTAGTGGATATATCTGAAAGCCTTTGGTATTACTTTATTCCATGGGCAGACTTTGTTCCCGACTTGATGGCTCTTTTTTTTGTGACAGTGAGATGAGAATCTAGATAAGAGATTGTTGTTTTGGCAGGATTTGAAGTTAGAAGTACGCAGAAAATACTTTAATTCAGTCTGCTTTTGCTTTTGTGGAAATACTCTATTTATCAGCAAAGACATTAAAGTTCTGGAAAGGGGACCCTGCTTTATCTCTGTATTTTTGACATTGCCAGCTAATTTCCAAAGAAAAAAGGACTTTTTCTGTATCTGGGAGATGCATTACTCAAGTGAGAAACAGTTTTTCCTTTCTTCCTTGTGCTCTGAACCAGTTTGCTTGGATATCTTATCAGTGAAGGGCTTTGATAATGGCTTTTAGACCTGATAACCTATTACCAGAACTGGACTTAGATGTTGTGTATAGGTTTGATCTCAGAAGCATGAGTAAGCAGTTAATTGAGCACAGCAAATTGGATAAATTTTTCTCATGGCTTCTACTACTGTGTTTGAAATTACGCGGTCAAAGATTGATAGTTAAATTAAGTATGGCAGCTGCACCACTGTGCCTTCCTGGTCTGTCTGCTCTGAAGAGTTGTAGCCCTTCCCTGTGACATTCTAGTTGTGTGAGCTGTCCTGTCATGTCTTGGTAATCACAATGAGATCAAAGCCTTGTGACTGCACACGGATCTCAGATTCCTGCCGCGTGTTCCCTATACTGCCTTCATTGGTGTGCCAGCACTTCACAGAGGTATTTGAGTGTTACTGCGTCTCAGCAGGGGTGCAAGGGAATGTCATACAGTCCTTTCCTCTTCTCTAACTTTTCCTAGTTCAAAGCTCACTTTACCAGCTTGGCCATTCTGTTGGCAAAGGCTTGTGTGACCTGTTTCATGAGGTGGGTTTCGTCTCTTCCAATCAGCAGGGTCCTAATCCAAAACCTTGTTGCCAGCACCAGAGGTGCAGCCTTTTACTTTGTAAATCCATCTGCTTCTCTTGTCGTTTACCCAAACTGGCATAATCAAGGCAAAGACTACCTGGGCATCCAGACCCATGACCATCATATCCAGAACCCTGAAATTGAATGTGATGGTTTCTATTACCTTTGGTGTCATATGCGCCCACGTGGGAAACCAGCAAGGGGTATTAGCTCTTACAGAATGAGAAATAGAATATGAGAAAGTCTGATGGGAAAATCTCTTATTAGTTTTAAAAACATATAATTACAATGTGTCTGAAAAAGAAAATCCGGTGTTCAGATTTGAGCTAAGTGAATGTTGATGTTTTTTGAAGGTGGTTATGGCATTGTTTGCTTTTCCTGATGGAAGATGAAAGAAGATTGTAGGTCTCTGTACCCGGAATGAGTTTTGCTGGGTCCAAATGTCAGTAGGGATACTTGTGCTTCTTATTGTGAGGGGGACCCTCTGATACCTTCCACAACCCTTTTTTCTGTTCAGTGCTGTAGCCTCTGAGTTTTTTCAACTTGTGTCAGTTTTCTAAGATTCTCCATCAATAGTAGCTGTGTGTGACTCAGTTACTTTTACAGAAAAGCACAGCTCTTTCTGCAGTTAGTAGAATGTGCAACTACTCATGCACTCATTGTTTCAGTTCTTTGTGAATCTGTGTGTGTTGTTTGTAAGACACTTGGTACTACAGAACTTTTGGTCTTCAAAACAAAACACTCATTTATTTATGTAGTTAAAAATTAATATGTGGTGGTTATTAGGTAGTGCTGAAGTGGTAGAATCTTTGCAAAGGAAACATTTTGCAATTCTATTTACTTTCTAAAATGAGAGTCAGGTCTTGTTATCAGATAATGTGTCATCACATATATATACACTATATTAATATTTAAGTGAATTGGTTCATATTCTTGGCTAGAAATCCAAGTTTGTTTGCTGCAGGTCTCTGTTGTATTTGGAAGCCAGGACTGCCATATGTGCGTATGCCATATGACCATCTTTTAGCTCTGTTTCTGACAATGCAGATAATCTGTGTCTGAGAATATTCAACACATTTATTTTCCATGCGTTGAGTGATTAGGATTCTATGATTGGACAGTTTAGCACTAATTATGAGAATGATAATAATGTCTTGTCACAGAACAAGATTCTTTGACGTAAGCAAGTAGGGGAAACAATAGGATCTCAGTTTATATTGCTAGCCACTTCACCAATTATCATCCTCTAGTCTGTGCAGCCTCATGGGTGTTGACCATGTTTCTGGTAGATGTTGGATAGAAAGAGGTACTGTTTATAGGGAATTCTTAATTTGATTTTCTATTAATTATTTTGGCAGATAGATTGAAATTAGTTTTGGAATTGCTGTCCTTTTTCTAGGTAGGCAGAATGTTTTGGGCTTGAGTTTTTAAATATTTGTTTATTTTTTAATAAACCAAATAATCTGTCTTTGAGAAATCCGTATATTGTTCTTCATTCTATGTTTTTCCATGCCTTCTTCAATTAAGCTACATGATTTTATATGCCAATGTGTTCGGGAACCTGTTGCTTGAAGTTTTAGAAGGCTTATATAATGCTACTGTGCTTGCCTGAGGCCTCTTGCTGTCTTGAGATGATGTGAGAGGAGCCTATCAAGCTCTTGATGCCTCATGCCTACTGTATGATATACATGGTAGGACAGCTTGAAATAACTATTACAATTTAATGAGTTAATGAAACTTACTTTGTTCTAGTAACTTTTTAAAAACACTGTTTAATTTCTAAGTTCTGTCTAGAATAGTGTGACACACCCAAAAGCCTTGTTAAATTTTCTTACTCTGTGGTTTTCTGTATATCCTAATGGAATATTTTAGAAATCTGTTTGCTTTATAGCAAATTCTTTTTTCATATCCAGAAGCTAAGTCATATCTGTTCATATGAAATCTTACTGCTTTAGCACAATGGGTCTTAAATAAGAAGCAACTTATTGTTCCCATAAAGCAAATCTTGCATTCCCTCTAGACTTTGTTCTGTGCATCTGTTGTTGGAGGTTTGTGTGCATTTGCTGTGGTCAGAGTTCATGCAAATAGAGCAAAAGCAATGGTGAAGTTGTATCAGTTTATATTGTCATTCTGAATATAAATTTATTTGTGGTACACCTTTTTGTCAGAAATCAAGATGTATTTATATAAAACAGAAATGGAAATGCCCTTTTCTAAAGGCATTGTATTTTTAAATACGATATCTTAATGTTCCTATTCTATTGGGAAAAAGGGGTCTTTCCTGTAGGATATAATGTGTAACTGCAGTGTTGCTCTTAAAGTAAATTGCAATTTCATGGTTTACATGAGTGCAGATATATACAGGGATTGCTGTTCCTTATCAGCCATGGTGTGTTAAAAACCTGTATTAATGTTCCTTGCTGTCTTCCAAATGAAAGGTTCATCTGTTCCTCTGTGATCTGATTAAATGCTCCAAGGACAGAAGAATAGTAGTTCTTTTTAGATGCTTATAGAATTTATTTATGAAATTTCTCTGGGTCTGTTTACTTCTTTAGACTTTAGGTTAAGCACAGTCTTCCTTGTAATTAGGGATTCTTTTGGTTTTGTTAATTAAAAAAAAAATTCTTATAAATTTGGTTGAAATTTGCTGTCTCTTCTGAGAATTGTTATGCTACTTATTCTATAGGAGCATATACTTATATGCTTATACTTTTTGGTCTAGAAGCTTATCAGCTCTGCTTTTTGCATCTTATTCAGCTTTACCAATTTTTCAAGAGCTTAGTTAGGTTTGGTTCTATGGTTGTTTCTCCTGTCCTCATTTGAAATCCGTTTTGTTTTCAAGATTCAGATGTCTCTCTGGTAACGTTTCCTCAGTTTTGTTAATAACTTTGAAGTATGGTTTATTAAAACTTAATATCTTGATCTTGTCTTATTATTTAGAAGTATATGAGCAAATTAATTTGCATTTATGTTTAAAACATTGAAGATTAAAAACCCTTGACTTTCTTGCATATATGTATATGTACATTACACTCAAAGCTTAGGTTAATAAGTGTATATGGTCCAAAGCTGAGCTCGATGTGTTAATATGTATGTATATGTTAAAAATTCTTTCATTTCCTTGTCTTAGACTTCTGTACATGTGTGTCATGGCAGAGCAAATAATTTATAAGTACTTTCATCATGCATTGTAACTAGGTGCAAATGACATCAAACTGGTATTGAACTAGTTTTGTAATATGTATTTTTAAAAGTATTACTGTATTTTAAAAAATAATATTGTCACTAAGCTTGTGTTTCTTCAACCTTCAAATATATTTTTCTTGCACACTTTGGAGCTTCAGAGAATACCTTCTTTTGAACTGTTTAGATTGACCCAAGAAGAATAAGACTTTCAGTATATTTCCCCCTTTATTTCACACAGACAGCTTCCTATTTTATAAATGTATTTTAAGAATTCTTTTTAAAAAGTTTATAGGAAGCAGTGATATAAGGTTCCTAAAGAATAGCTGCCAATAATTTTAACTTTAGGCTTTATGTTACATAAAACCTGTATGGCTTTTCATTTCATGTCCAGAATGTAATATACCTACTGCTGAAAGTCACGCTGGTGTATCTATAGACAGCAAGAACACAGAAATGGCTTCTGGTTAACTTTTATAAGTGACACAGCCTGCCCTTATTTAAAAAAAAAAAGTGCTTTTATGAAGTTTAGTTAACTGAACTCTGTAGTACAATGAGTTCTGGCAAATGAACTCCATGAAGAATAAGAAAGTATTTATGAAAAATGGTGATTCTGAAATTAATCTGTGGTGGGTTTTTTTTTTTTGTTTTTTCTTTCTTTTCTTTTTTTTTTTATTTTTGTTTTGGTAATCAGATAAGTGTGAGGTTGGTGAATAGTGCTGTGGCTGAGCCATTGCAATTCTGGTGTTGTTTAGGACTTTGACATATGCAGGATCAGCGATACTCTACTTGGAGTAACATGGTCAGTTCACAGTGGGCTGGAAGACTGCAGTGTAGTCAGTAAAGAGTTTTTCAGGAGCAATTTAAGGTTTGGAAAGCTGGTATTCTGGAGGATGACTGAAGTTCAGGCTAGGTTTTGTTTTTTCAAGAGAAGGTTGGAAGTAACTCAATGTGTATATAGGAAAGCCCTTCTGTGTTTAAGTGCTGATAGTTTAGTGCTTTCAATCAGTTATGTCAAAATATGACAACATGTAATGCTGAGTGGTCAAGATAAGTAAATTTCATCTGATAATCTCATGTACTGTTTTAAAGGGAAGACAGCTTAAATACTGGAACAGCTTATATGAGGTGGGTTTTATGCAGGTTTTTGGGGTTTTTAAAATCAGTATTTGCTGAGCTTGAATGCTTTAGGTGACTTGTGAACTTTAATCTGGATGTGTTGAATATTCTAGGCAATGTGACTTGGAATGTGGGTGTTTATGTGGGACTTCTGTAAGTTTACAGTTGATGTTCTTTTGCTTTACAGGTTTAACTGGTTTACTTTAACATTTATGAGCATCTTTGATGTGACCTTAAATGTATGCTGTGGGTCAGCCAGAAGTTAATGGACTTGCTGCATTGTGTCATGGTTTGATATAGGCAGCCTTTGGCAGGTTTCATCATGCTTATCAGGGTGGGAGATGGAACAGAGACTTTTCCTGCTTAACTTCAAGGCTGTAGAATCCACTGCAAGGATTCTAGCCCCCCAGAGGGGCTGCTACCTCAGTACAAGAATAAGTGAAATGTGTGAATAGTGTCTTGATAATCCGTCCCTGTGCTTTATACCCTGCCCCTCAGCAGCAGCTCATGTCCTTGCAGACCTGACTTTTGCAAACTACAGTCCCTGAACTTTGGATGGGCATTAGAACTATAGAGTCATAAAGTTGTTGAAGTTGGAGAAGACCTTAAAAGATGAGGCCCAGCCATCAACTTAGCACCATGACCACTATGTTCACATTTTTGGAATGCTTTCAGGGATTGTGACTACTGCTTCCTTGAATACTCTGTTCCAATACTTTACAACCCTTCTTTCTGTGAAGAAATTTTTCTGTGAATAAATTTCTCCACTGGGAACAACTCGAAGTGTTTCCTCTCGTCCTGTCACTTGTTACCTGGGAGAGGAGACTGACCCCCACCTCACTGCAGTCTCCTTTCAGGTGGTTGAGGAGAGCAAGGTCCTCCTTGAGTGTCCTTTTCTCCCTCACCTCCCCTAGGTGATCCTCATGAGACTTGTGATCCACATCCTTCTCTAGCCCCACTATCCTTCTCTGGACTCTCTTAGGCAGGATTAAATGAAAAAAGCTATAACTGTCTTCCATTTTTCCTGTTACAATTGCAGCCATATTGTCATCATTGCATTTTGTGAGGGGTTGAGGTACTGAAATGCCTTCTTTTTTCTCTTTACCAAAGCTAGAAGGAATTGTCTTTGTCTTTAGGAATTCCTGCAGCCGGAATGAGAGGAAGGCTGGGGTTGCAAATTCTGTTATTGTGGCAATGTTGAGAACAAAATGAGGCCCACTTTCCTGCGAACTAGTCCAAGTTCTGGTATGCTTGGTTTTCTTCTTTAAGCCCTGTTAGCCCTCTGTTCTCATTAGGCAGCCCTAGCCTGCAGACAAGTTGAATGAGGGTTGCCTTCATTTGTCCGTAATAAATGTGGAGGTGATACCTGGCTGGACTACTCAGAGGGTGGTAGCAAGAAGATTTCTGTAATGGTTCTCAGATCTTGTCAGACTACTGATTGAGAAAATGAGTAGTAAACTTCTATTGATAGAGCCCCTAGTAACCATAAATAAGACAAAGGCGAAAGGATGCCAAGGAACCCATAAACTCTGTTTCTACAGTCACATTTTCATATTTAAAATAGTTTAAAATAGTTTGATCTTATTTCCGAGGTGTTGCTTTGAACTCTGAACCCTTGTTCCCCATAGTCTTTATTACTTCTGTCTTTCCCTGTGGTTTTTTGCAGTGCTCTTAATGAAAAAGTCCCTTGTTTGCATTGTCTTTGTTCAAATGTACTGTTTCGAATTGTAGTTTTAGAAACTTGTTATTCCAGTGTTTTCCTTCAGCAGTCAAAGGGATTATTAGCACTTTCTGGAATCTGCATAATCTTGCCCTGTTTTTTCAAATCTGCCTAGAAAACAATGGTGACTTCATTGTGTAATCAGTTCTGTACCTTTACCCTCTTATGGCTAAGTAATTCTTGCTGTACAAGTATATCAAGGTTGGGAAGCATCACCTAGTATATCTCAAAGAAAACTGAGAGTTTGTATTAATTATGTTTTGTGTTTTGTATAAGTACTTAACTGTATCATTCTGATCTTATTTTAAATAAAAATTTAGAAAACTTAATGTAAAATATCGTTTTTTGGAAGTAATATGTTTGTATTGACCTTGTGATGGCCTTAAAAGCTGCCTCTGTACTGCTGTGATTGCAGACCTCTGTATGGTAAATGTGTAATTTCACATCTCAGTACCTGCTTTTAGGCAGATCTAACAGGTGTGAAAAATAGGATGCAGCAGTATCTTGTTCCCCATCCTGCTTACGTGTTTCTGCCCTTTAACTTGTGTTGGATTTGTTGGCTGCATCATGATTTGGCTCACTTGGGAAGCAAGTTTCCTCAATGCTTTCTCCCATCCCTACCAAAAACCACCTGGCTCTTGAGAAGAGCAAACCCTGAACACTAACTGACCAGTGAGATCTGCAATTTATCTGAGATTAAGAATTCTGTGAACTAACAGATCTTGTGTCTAGAGACCTGCTAGGTCAGGTGAAACAAAAGGCAACCCAAAACTAAAAAAACCCCACCAATAAAATAAACCCACAAGCAAACAAACAAAAAAAACCCCACCAAAAACCAACAAAAATGTAGACTCAGGTGGCTTACTTCTACATCAGCTGTAACATGAAGCCCTGCATTTAGTTTGGCCATACAGATCAGGATGACATAGCATTGCTTTCTAACCGTATGTGTTCATGTCAAATGTCCTACTGTAATTTGTGCATTAACTGCTATACTTCTTGCTGAGGCCTCTGAAATAATTAAAAAGAGAGTATTAACGTGGCATTGAGGTGCAAACTTTTTGCTGCTGTTGCTGCAAATGGGAGGTCCAACTCTTCCTTACAAGTGGCCACAGTGGCTGTTGTAACTTTCAGTAAAGTGGTTCAGCTCACTAAGTAGGCAGGGGACTAATCACCTCTTTTTTAGTTATATTTTTAAATCTTTTGTTTTAAGGATTAGAGCATTGTACACTGATGGTTCAGATTAGTCTAAAGTTTTATGCAAGCCCACTGTCAATACATTGTTTATGGAGCTTCCTCCGTCAGCCAGCAGTAAAGCTGAAAAGAGAGCGTGTGTATGTATTTATGCAGGCTTAGGTGCAATAGTTTTGTGGGCTGATAAAGCTTTTCATCTACAGTGTGATTGGTCCTGCCATCAGCTGGCTGCCAGCCTATTGATCTATGTTCTCATGAACTCTAAAACATTTTTGTTGAAAACTTCTTTGCCTACATCCATCATAATCTGGTGCTCTTACACAGTTACTATGTTTTTGTTGCATTTTGAATATTAATGTTCGGTAGTCTGTATTGCTCAGTTAACTTTCTTTTACTTAAGCATACTTTGGCATTATAAAGCTTTTTGGGTCAAATTACTTATTCTAAGTACCTGTGTGCTCTGTATGAACATAATGGTATAAAAGCAGAAGAGTCACGTTCTTTACACTTAGGGGACATTATGGCATGTTGCAGAAAGTGTTAGTAAGCATTTTTAAATGATTGAATGTTGAACTCTCAGAAATCGTTCTTTGGAGAAAGTTGGTTAGACTCAGAAATACTGAACTTCAAAAGGGAGGTTTCCCAGTAAATAGGCTTAAGGACTGTAGGAGTTCTAAAACATTGCAGTTCTTGTCTTCAGTAGCCAGTGTCTTCAAGCAAATTATTAAGGTTCTTCCATTATACTGGTAAATTCTAAGCTGTTGCGTAACAGTTGGGATAAAAATGATCATTTGGAGGTACTGAGCTTTCTCCCTTTCTGCTTCTTTCAGCAGTTCCTTGAAACAGCAACTTGTAAGAAAAAAACAAAAACATAGAAGAGGAAGGGAGAATGGAAATTATTTATGTGAATAGAAGGTGTTTTTGCTAGTAATTAGAGACAGCGTAAAATAAGGAGTTTCCAGAAAAAATATGTGGTTTTGGGACTGGAGTGATGAGCTTGACAGAAATCTGACTTGAAGATCCTAAACTATTATAGGGTTAATACATGTGTACAGTGCCATTAGTAGCAAGAGTTTTGAAGAAGGATTGGCCTACTTGTGTTCAGTAAAGGGACTAGTGGAGTTTAATACCATGTGAATGCAAAAAGGGTAGGAAAAGAGTGTAGTAGCTTGATAGGCTGCAGAGCAGAGGTGCAGAAGATGTTGGAACTTGTGGTAGGTGGTAAAAAAGGGATTAAACCAATAAATGGATTAATATCTGAGTAAGAAGTAAATCTGATTTGTAACTTTCATTTTGAATTTAATTTTATGTAATATGTAAACAGGAACAGATGTAAGCATTAGAGCAATGGTATTTTTGGACAGTGGAGAAGAAGGGGTTCTTGTGCCTCATGTTTGCTGTTGGAATTTTGTTTCTGGTATAGAGAAGGGAGTTAATTATAAACCCCCCAAGTCCTATTGATGTGAACTACTCCAGTGAAGAAGGTTTAAGGTACACAGGTATTGGATGTATTTTGGTGGGGTGAGAATTACTAATCTCAGTATTCACTGACTGCAAGGTCCTTTTGTTAGTTTTGCTTAGATGTAATGCAATTTATCTGACAAAGAATTCTCTGAACTAATACTGATTTACTTTTTGTTCCAATTTCTTGATCTGCTTTTGCTTCCAGTTTTCTGTTTTGAGACCTTGTACAGTTCATCAATAGCTAGCATCACTTAGTAAAATTCAGTTCCATTTGGAGCTTTGATTATGATTACTTGCCTTCTTGGTGACTATTTATAAGAGGCGAGTAGATGATCTGTTGGGATTATCGTAGGATCACCTAAGTCACTCATTAATCTTTGTGTATCTCTATAAGTGGACTTCCTTGGAAAAGATTTACCCCATTTAGCAGTTAGGTTTTTTCCCCCCATCAGCCAATGAGCTTGGTAGATATGGTTATGAAATACTTATTTACTTGGTGGACAGGGAAGGGAAGGTTGAATCTTGTCAGTCCCACTAAGAATAAAAAATATAACAGCTAAAAGGATAGTGGCTGTAAGGGACAGGATTTTTCCCTCTTCCACCACTGCATTATGAAGCAAGGAAAGGGAAAGTGGCTGTAGGCAGGTGGGAAGAGGAAGAGTATGAGTTTGTGTACACTTAACGTTCCAAAGTAGTGGTTACCCATTCCTTTATGAAGTGAAATGTATGCTGTTCTGTTGTTGTGCAAGCTTCTTGAATTTACTGGCTAGGAGCTGGTTTTGCAGCCAATTCAAGAAATGTGTGTGCTTCTACTGTAATATAATTTGGTAGAAGTTACAGATCCAGATTGCCCACTAGTTTGCAGCTCTGGGAAATCATGTGCTTGATATGACATGCCTAGGCTTGTGACAGCTGGGCTATAAAGAATCATTTCAATGGTGGAAGGGCATGTGCCCAGGAAATGTGCCAAGGAGGCTGTGAATATGGGCACTGTTAGAGATGACTCACATCAGGAAAAACATGGAGCTTGTAGCTTTAGCATGTTGGCATGCAAACACAAAAGTCTGCTAAATGCTCTGCAGAAGGAATCTTTTTTCAGCACTATGACAGAACATTCATTGTCGTGGGGTTTTTTTGCAAGCAAGTGGCTCTGCAAGCTCTGCTACAACTAGCTTATGGCAAAAAGGATGCATTTAAAGATTAATTGCATACTCCTGTGGTGATTGCAAGAGGTAATTGTTGAAGAGTGTCTGCTGCATTAGGTAGTAGAATTGACTAGTATGTAAGTGTAGGAATTAAAATGTGACATTTTTTCTTGAGACCTGAAAAAGGCAGGAGTTTCAGAGCATTGGAAAATAATTCCAAAGGCAAACAGATTTTTAATACATGTATACATGCATAAAATACTGTATACTGAGGTGGTTCTGCTTAGTCTGAAGTGTCATGTTACCTGTGTTTTTCGTGGACTTCACAGTCCAAACTGGAATGAAGAGTTCTCTTTACTTAGTTTCTGTCCTGCATTGGCTATCCAGCAGATGCCTTTATTCTTTCCTTTGTGGTTGAACATGTTAGATGGCTGACAAACCTTGATGAAAGGACATAAATGCGCCACATGCAAAACCACAATGATTTCTTTGATTGCAGGGACCTTTTGGCCAGCTTGCAGTAAGGACTTGTGTTTAGAAGAGAACCTTTGGGCTCATCTGTATCTCCCTCCCCTCAAAGGGATGGCAGCCCCAGGACAGCTAGCATTCATCCTGACGCCAAGAGACTTCAAAGGAGGTAAGCGCCTCAGAAACGCTCCCCAGACGAAATACTTGTCAGTCCTTCACCCCAGCGTGGTAATATTCTTTGCTACAGCATTACCATCATTCATGGCTCCTTTGTGACAATTTTTTGAGAACTCTATGGGGCCTCATCAGCTGGTTGCAGCCCCCTTAAGATTCACAAAGTTGTCCATTGCTGTCGATTTGCTTAAGAATGTGCCCCCAGTGGAAAGCAAAAAGACGTGTTACACTTTTGGAGTATTACTCAGACATATGCTCCCCTCATTCCCTTAGGTTTTTATTTTCATATTTTGGAAGAGGTCCAAACTTGCGCTTTTCTCAATTCTTGTTTCTTAAGGTTAAAGTTGGAGGAAGAAAAAAAAGAAACCAAAACCAAATGCTGCTTACTTCAAACAGTTTTAAACCAGTTTTAAAAATAGATTTCTGAATTAACTCTTTATATCTGGGTGATTTCCACCTAACTCTTTGTGCGCTTGAATTTCTAGCGAGCATTATTCCAGAAAAGTTCTGTAGAAGTAAATTACTGCATTTTATTCTCCTTGATGGAAATATGTCCTTAGGAATTATTTTTCCATGTTAGAGATGCTACTTAATGAAGCACATCCTTCCAAATGCCTATGGCAAAATTATTCAGTAGAGAAAGCAATTTAAAATAAACAGAAGTTTACTTGGATATCGTAAGTTTAAATACAAAATGGTAGCTTTAAAATTTATTGTTTTGTAAAAGCAGACTTTTCAGGGATGCCATTGACCCCTTCTCCACCTAATTCAGGAGAATTGTATGAATACTGAGCTCTAGATCTTTCTTTTCACATTCTTATTCCAGTATATAATATATATAATGTATATTTTATATATTTATGTATATATATATATATATATATATATATAATTATATATTCCAGTATATTATTATATGAAAACTAAGAACATGGCAGGAATCATAAGGAAGAGTCTTCTAGGAGTTTTTGCCTTGTCGGGTTTTATTTCTTTTTTTTTCTTTTAGTAAGAGTATTTGGGCATGTAATAGACCTGTAGTGAAAATGATCATATTTTGCTGAACAGCTACTATTTTTTTTTTCTAAGGGTGTGGATTTGGAGATTATAGTTGGCTCTCAGACCATTTAAGCTTTAGTATATTTAAATATATTGAGGTAGTATAGAAATGGATTGTCCTGGAAAATAATATCCTGCCTAATTTTACACTTACATATGTGGAAACAAAGGCAACTTTTCTTTCCCTCATTTGATCTGCTTTTTACTGTCAGTGAAAGAGAAGGTGGTTGTGTTTGGGTATTTTTTTGTGTGTATGTTGGTTTTGGGGGTTTTTTTATGTGTGTGTTTGGTTTCTTGGGAGGGGTATATATTTTTAAATAAATTTGGTCTCATTCCTACTTCTCTAGAAATTCAGCAAGGTAGAGTAGAAACAGGACTGAGAATTGTTAGACTGCTTTCTAGTATAAAAGTGTCTGTTGGTGAGCATCTGTTCTGGTAAAATGAAAGACCTACTATAGACAGGAAGTGTTATATTATTTGGAGAGTCTGGAATTCACGAAATACTTTAAAATTCCTTTTAAAGGTAAATCTAGTTATGCTTATTGTCAGTTTTTCTTGGAGGAAGCTGATATTCAAAGCAACATTCTCTTTGGAGCCTTTCAAATTGATAGTAGAACTCATTCATTTAGGAAGCAAAATCAATTTTAGCTGTTTTCTTTAGTAGTATATGAGATGACCTACTTAAGAATCACAAGATTTTTAGTCATACTTTCTTGATTAATAGTTTATCTTAGTCTGTATTTCATACCATCTGCTTTTTCTCCTCTTACACCTTGAAACCCCAAGGTGGTATATGACTTTGCAAGGTTAGGGATAACTGATTCATAGCATCTGTTGGTGTTTCAGTACTTTTTCACCTTTCTAAGAAAACTGGACAGTACTTGAAGACTCTGCTTTAAACCATGGGTTGTTACTTATGTCAGGATGGGGAGGGAGGGGACAGTTTTTCCAGAGGATGTCTTTGTGGCATACCTGTGTATTTGTAGTATTGTTATTGCATAAAATAGTTTCTCTTGTTCTTTGAAATCAACAGCTGTCTTTCCATGCCATCTGACTTTCAAGTGCTTTGAAGCAAGTGTCTTTAGAAAATACTAGTGTTTGGTTTTACTTAATTAAATTTGTAATAACATAAGCAGATAACTTTCAAATAATATACCAATCTATACAATTTCATGATTGTAGTAGTAGTAGGAATTAGATGGAAAAGCATTAGCAGACGATTAGGTTGTCAAAGAAAAGTTCAAGTGAAGGATTAGGTGTGGAATTCTGTATTTCCAACGAATTTTTGGAATAATGGTGGTATTCTTACTAATGAGGCTAAAATTTTGCTGTTCTTTC
Source organism: Turdus rufiventris (assembly GCA_013186435.1). Classification (NCBI taxonomy): domain Eukaryota; kingdom Metazoa; phylum Chordata; class Aves; order Passeriformes; family Turdidae; genus Turdus; species Turdus rufiventris. The sequence goes on from PYHW01009637.1 coordinate 162,725, forward strand.
AGAGATGGAGAAAAAAATATGGTGCTTACTGAGATTGCCTTCAAGGAGAAATTATACTGTCTTAGAAAGATGATGTGAATTAGCATAGAAAGATATTTTTTTTTTACTTTTTCTGCAAAAGACAATTCCAAAAAGTTTTGAAAACATTGTAGCCTTTCCTGAAACTGTTTAACACCCATAGGACTGGAGTTTTGGAGTAATAGGATTGATTTGTCCATTTGCAGTGGAAAGGACTTTATTTACTACTTACATTAACAGAATTGGGTACCTATAATGTTCAAATTTTGGAGGAACTTTATGCGAGTATCTGCCTTTTGGTGTCAGTGATCCTATCCTTTTTCAAATCCTTGTTGTCTGTTGAAAGAGTTATTCTATGGCATTGAGCAATCAGACTGGCATCTGGATAGGCTGCTTAAAGTTCAGGGGTGTGTTTCTTACCTTCTGTTCCTTTCCAAGGATTGTGTATTGCAAAGAATGGAATGAAAGAGCAGATAGTGATATGCTACCCACTCTGTGCTGTTAACATATGGCAGCACTGGGTGTAGTTCTCACTGGATTTAAATTGAGCCAAAAATATATATGTGTGTGTGTGTATGGGTATATATATATATGTAACACTTATAACTAGTCAAAAAATGACAAGAATTGTGGCCATGACGTAGATAGCAAAATTGTTGATTTGCTGAATAACAGTAATAGCCACCTTGTACTTACTCCTGAAGAACTCAATTTTGGAAGTTATCTGTTCTAATAATAATCAGTGGGTCTACAAATTGAACAGTCAGCTATTGGGAAGTTGGCAAATCCTGATGACTTTCAATGATGTAATGGCAATACATCAACTTGTAGGTGTCCTCTCTAAAGCCTTAAATAATTATTTTCTTCTATGTGTATTATTTGTTATGATAGGATGAGCTCCAGGGCAAGAACATTTGTAGTGTTTAGGAGGTCTTGATACTTCTTGATACTTCTTTTCAGATTTGAGACAGATGGTCGCCTTTATTGTTGTGGAAAGTTTTGGGAGCAGGGACTACAAATACATAAATTTCCTGTCGTTGCCCAAATGCATCATTTATGGCATCATACAGGATGTAAATTTTTTTGAGCCTGATCTGTATCTTTGTGTGTTATCTCCCAGTGTCCTCATGTTAATAAATAATGAAAGCTCAAATACCAGGGTTCTTCATCCTGTATAATGAGACAGTGGCTACAGCTGTGACTTGGAATTGAAAGGAGAGGGTGAATAAATAAGATAGTGAGATCATGCCTGAAGCTGTGCTTGATGACTGGGAGGAAAGGATGGCACTTTGAAGAATTCAAATACATGAACTATCTTATCCCTTAAGGTATAGGTCTCTGGTTAATCATTGTTCCTCTTGTTATGAAGGGTGTCAGGGTGATAAATGTTTTCAGATTCATTTTAGACAGGTAGTTTTGTGCTTCTGTCTTTGGTGAGTTATATAAGTTGTTTTGGGGCAGGCCCTTCTTCTTCTTTTTTTTTTTTTTTTTTTTTTTTTTTTTTTTTTTTNTGGGGGGGTGGGATTTGATTGGGGTGAAAGCATCTTTGGCATTTTCTTTGGCATTACATGATTCTGCCACCTGGTGGCATTGATGAACAACAGGGGCTTCAGATGCAGTTAAAAGTACAAGGGTGAATAGATCCTGAAAAAAATCCTTCTTTCTTTCAAAAATTGAAGGAATCAGTTGAAAAGGTGGCTTAAAGTAGATATGGAGGACAAGACCCATGATGTCTGCATCTCGTTTTTCAAGTCAAGCATTTAAGAATCAGTATGCAAAAAACTTGTGATTGCTAGACCTGTCAGACTTCTCTGAGTTTTTAAATATGACATTATCAGAAGACAAATCTCCGTGTAACAGTAACTACTTGTGGCAGGAATGCAATTTAGAGAAGTTATCCTGTTGCGTGCATTGTGTAGTTCAAGGTTCTTTTAATCTGGTTTCTTATGCTTGGAGAATTATGAATATCAATACTAAATTTATACTAGTACTTAAATGTAAGAGTCTTTTCCTGGCCCTTATTACTTTGGCGTAACTGAAAAGTTTATTAAACAAATCATCACTTCTCAAGTTGTGTAGTGAATATCAGTTTTGGTACTAGTTTGTTCTTTTCAGATCAGTTGAAGTTCTGTCTTTTTTTCCCCCCCAGTATTCTAGATCTCCTAATGCAGTGATGGTAAAATTTCTGTATATAGGTCAATTTAGTAAATCTGTTATGTTATTTCAAACAAATATATTATTTCTAGCTTCTGGTTATTTGTAGGCATTTTAATGCTTTGAAATAGAGATTCTAAGTGGAGTTTGGGCATGGTTTCTGTCCATAACTAAACAAGCTTTTTACATATGTTTATAAATACACTTTGTTCTGCTGCTAATTGTGTACTGTAAATTTAAGGTGGGAAATGCATTTTCTCACGATGAATTCAAGTTGGGAAATTCTTACAATAGGTGTGAGGGGATTTTATTTCACTTAAAAACAAACACATGCTTACTATTGTTACTACATTTTTCAAATTGCACAAGTCATTCAGTGCACTTACTTCAGCATCCTTCGAGTCCTTCTGTTTTGTGACTGTGTTAGATTTTCCTCTGCAGTCTCTCCTTCCCACAAGAAAGGAGATTTAGAGACAATTTCATCAGTACATACTTGTGTTGATTGCTTTAGCATGGTCTCTCCTGTATAATATCATTGTGCTAAGGAATGTGTATGTTCTTCACATAAAAGAAATATGAAGCATCTCTGAAGGTAGGCCTCTCCCATGTTTATTCAGATGTTTTTTAACTTTGTAAGGACTTAAAGTCCTTGATTACTTGTATCTGTATGTCTTCTGTCTTCCTCAGATTTCAGTTAAAATGCACCTTTGAGAATCTATAGGAGTTTTTTGGTGGATGGCCCTTTTATTTCCAAGTGTACAGTCTTCAATTTTTATGTACTAGAAATTCTTCACCTACTGTATCTGTACTTACTTTGCAAATACTTTCATGGTACACAAGTAACTTGATGAAGGAAACTTCATGAGAGGTAAAGTTGCTATTATAAGGTTTTCTGTGGTTCCAGAGTTAAAATCAGAAGTCAGACCTCAAGAAGAGCAACCATAGTTGGGAAAGGATCTACAGAAACTTTTAACAGAGTTTCTTCTAGATTCTGAAGCTGTTCCTTTCTTCAATTTCATGGTATCAGAGGAAAACCTCTTGTTCTTGCTGTGGAAGAGGAAATGTTCCATGTGCCCTCATTAATCTGCTCATCTGAGTTTATAGAGAAATAATAATCCTAAATTGGGATGGATGACTCACCATGGCTTCACTGTATTGTGAAAAGAATTTAGTGCTGCATTGTGGCTGATGCTTAAAAGAAGAAAACTGGTCTTGTTTCAGATCTTAAAACGGAGTACTTAATATTGCTAGTGTCAGTATATAAATGTACTATCTTCTTGAAAGTATAAGTGATTATGTGTAATATATAATTACTAATCTAGGCTGTGGAAGAAAATGTAATGCTTTTGGAGTTCTGTTTGCGTGCAAAAGGGGAATATAAGCTGAAGAGGGTGAGAAGTTCAAGCAAAAAAAGAATTTGGGCAGCTTTAAAAAGGAAAGTGACAGTAGGTGTTAGGGAATGTGAAACATGCCAAAGATACTCAGAAAAGAAGGAAAGGAGGCCCGTTGCTGTGGTGATGCCAAAGTCAATTGATAGTAGCACTGTGCTGGCCTTGTGCTGTTGTTACAAGGCATTATCTCAGGTTTTGGTAGTGGGGAGCCACAGGGGCAGCTTCTGTGAGAAGCTGCTGGAAGCTTTCCCCAAGTCTCATAGAGCCACTGCCAGCTGGCTCCAGGATGGATGTGCTGCTGGCCAAGGCTGAGCCTGTAAGTGACTGTGGCAGTGCCTTGGGGATAACAGATCTAAGAAGGGAGGAAAAAACCTGCAGCTGGAGAGAGGAGTGAGAATAAGTGAGAAGAACAGCCCTGCAGACACTAAGGTCAGTGGAGAAGGGATGGGGGAGGAGATGCTCCAAATGCTGTAGCTGAGATTCCCCTGCAGACCGTGGAGGTCAGTGGGAGCACAGAGATCCACCTGCAGCCCTTGGGGGAGACCCACACCACCCACACAGGGGGATGTCCCTGAATGAGACTGGGACCCTGTGGGAAGCTCACACTGGCGAGTTCCTGGCAGGACCACTGGACTTACGGAGAGATGATCCCACTCTGGAGCAGGTTTGACAGGATTTATGACACCGTGGGAGACCCACAGACTGTGCCCTAAGGACTGTACCCTGTGGAAGGGACCCACACTGGAGCAGTTAATACAGAAGTGCAGCCGATGCGAAGGACTCATGTTGGAGAAGTCCATGAAGGACTGTCTCCTGTGGGAGCAGGGCAGGAGTGTGAGGAGCCCTCCCTCTGAGCAGGAAGGAGTGGCAGATACAACATGTGATGAACTGACCACAATCCCCTTTCCCCATCCTCTGGTTCCACTGGGGGGAGGAGATGGAGAAAATTGGAAGTGAAATTCAAGCCCATGGAGGAGGAGCCAGGGGAAATGGGTTTTAAAATTTGGTTTTATTTGCCGTTATGCTCCTCTGATTTGATTGGTAATAAATTAAACTGATGTCCCCAGTTTTAGTCTGCTTTGCCTATGAGGGCATTTGGAGGTTGTTCTTTCCCTGTCCTTACCTCACCCCATTAGCCTTTTGCTATATTCTCTCTCCCTTATCCAGGTGAGAAAGGGAGTGACAGAATGCTTTTGGGGGATACCTAGCATCCAAGCCCCCACAGATATAAAGTCTCTATATATAGGTTGTTGGCTCTAAGATGAAATGCATATTGAAATATTCTTTACAGCTGTCTCACCAAAAGGATTTATTTGTATTTTCTTGTTAAGCAATATATACTGATTTTATATAAGAAAGCTTAAAAAATGATTCCAAAAATAATTAGGGAAAGGTGGTAGCAAGATTTGCTACCATAGTAATTAAATTTATTTGATTAGTTTCACCTCTATGAATCATATGAATGTGTTCAGATACTTCATATGAATGATGAAAACTTTAAAAATAAAAATCCAAAACCATCAATTGAGTAATGTTTCTGAGGCAAGGGGGATCCATGGAGAATTAAAAATAACTTTGAATATAGGGATTCAGATAAAAAGATGCCATAATTGTAATAGATTGCTATTATTCAGCTTTACATGGAGATACAGATACAGCTGTGTGTGTGTGTGTGTGTTTTTCTTGACTGTATGTCCATACTCCATTTGTTTTAAAATGTAGAATTACTGAGTTTACTGGATCAATGGCTTTTTCAGACATGTGGCCTTAGGCAGCTGAATGATGAAAGTTTCAGGAGCAAAGACTAATTGAACTAGAAAAATAACTAAAATAATAAATGATGATTTTAAAAGACTATGAGTAATATGTAATAGTGTAATTCTGTTATGTGATTGTGTAACTATGTAATTAAAATTATATTTTAAAGTATTTTTTTTAGTTATTTTCTACCTCTAATTTCTAGTTTTCAGCTGGAGAATTTTTGGTACGTAACATTCTAGAGAGTTTATCTTTTGGGAAATTATATCTTATTTCCTGTTGTTAAGTCTTTAAATCCTTGAGATAATAGTAGAGGGAAGATGCATCTCTTGTTGTCTCTTGTTGACCTCTGTGTGAGGTGTTGTAGATGTTTGGGGGTTTTCCTTTTTTCCTTTTTTTTTTTTTTCCTTCCTTCTTCTCTTCCCTGTTCTTAAAAGTGTCAAGGGTTTGTTTGATTCCTTTGCCTTGTTTTTTCCCAACCAGGCATTTCCAGTGAACTAGGAAGTAGTGATGCAGTTGGCATGCTTGTGTTTAAGTTACTATTAAAATGAAGTACAAGTTTTGAATATTCAGGAAATTCTATGTACCTTTAAAACACATTTTATCAGCAAAATATAAATATAAAATTTTGAACAAGTTTAGGATGACTCACTGTAAGACACATCTCTGTAATGTTCTTGTTCTGGAACTGCTAGGACCTGGAGCCTTGAAGGAAGAAAAAGTTTTAGCAGAAAAACGAGTATTTCAATATGGAAGGGACTGTTTCAAGATGAGTTACAGTTCTTGGAATATTTGTGGTGTCTGCAGAAAGTAAGCACTATCAGGATGTTGTCTGTCAGTACTGAAATAGGTTGCATTTTTTAATTAATCTTTCTTCCTAAAAAACGTGTTTTGGCTCTCTTAAAATATTTTAACAAGACTGTGTTTGTCAAGTAGTTGATTCCTGTAGAAAGGAATCTAAATTTAGTTGAATCTGTGTGTTAAAAATAGTGGATGATGAAGGAACTCTAATCCAGGGTCTTATCTAAAAATAGTATGGTATGTGTAACTGGAGGTAGGAAAAATGCACATTTACCTACAGCAGGTGCATTCTAAGTCAAGAGAGGGGGTGAATGCAGTGAATTATAGATACAATAATGACTAAAAGACTTAAGTGTGTCCTAAGGGTTGAAATTTTAATCCCTCAGAGGATTTAGACAAAGTTATGTTCTGCAATACATTTACCACTTCTCTAAAAATTTGAGTCCATCCTTACAGATGAGAATTCAGTCTGATGCCCTGGCTGTGAGCCATTACTTTTACATGAAGTTTTTTTTTCTGTCAGATAAAGTAAATGAATATTGGTGCTATTTATGTGCTCCTTGCTCTGAGAGATATCTATATTATTATGCTAGAGGTCTTGTGAAAGTTCGGTACATACCATAGAGGTGAAACTAACAAAGCTTAAAATAATTTGATAGTCATAAGAACTAAACCACCAGTGTATTTTGTGCAGCAATTTCATTTGAATGCTATTGTATTCTACAGTAGAAATAGACATAGAATAGATTTGTGGGTTGGCTTTATTGTATTTATTAAGGCTGGTACTGCAAGGAAAAGCTGAACTAACTGCTTCTCTTAGTGTATTTGGGAAAAAGATGCTGCAAACAGTGGGAAGATGTTACTGGGTCCAGTCTCTTAGCACAGTGTATTGTGAATCTTGTGTTAAACAGTCCTGTAGTAGGTATCAAGTTTTTCTTTAGAAATATAGTAGCTTGATGCTGTTGTTACCTTTTCTTTTACTAGCTGAAGCTAGTAAATTGTTACAGTAATCTTAAACAATCTTCATTACTACTTTGCTGTTTCTTTCTTGAACACAACTGTGCAAAATTCTATACTATGTATCAGATGCATAAGCATTAGTGGAGAAAACTACTTGACTGTTCAAGAAAATGAAACAATGCTGAAAAATGAAGAGTAAATTCTATTTCAATTTAAACTAGACAGGAGTCAAGCTTACTAAAGAAAATATTTTGAGCTATCTGTAGACATAAAGATGATCAACAAAATCAAGATAATATTTTCTAATGAAAGGAAATATATGTAACACTATTTGATATTTGGAATGTCCATAATTGTAATTTAAGAATGAAAATACGTTCTCCTCCATGCACATACTCTTGAGTAAAGAATCCAAAGATACTTTTAAGGAACACCTAAATGTTAGTAGTGTTTGAAAACTACAGATAATTTCTTCAGCAAAAAGTATGGAACAAGTCCCATTAACTTAAGTTACTACTTTTTTTTTTTTTTTTAACTCTTAATGCATTTTTTATTGTTTTTTTGTTTTGCAGGATACAAAATTATGGATAATAATGGAATATCTTGGTGGAGGCTCTGCCCTTGATCTAGTAAGTAAATTATGCATTTTTTTGTTACTTTACTTCACATAATTATTTTCCTACTTTATAATTCTGGAAACTATAATAGATCACTTGGCTGTGGCAATGTTCACTTTCAGTAAAGGAGAAAAGTATTTGTCAATGCCAGAAAAATGTTATTTTCCATGAGGCATGACTGATTATTTGTGTATATAGAAGGGAACTAAGCAACATAATACTGGAAGCAGGATAATAAACATCTTAGAATGCTAATCTTCAGTCAGCCAGAGAGCACTAGTGTCTGAAAATAGTTTTTTGTATCTTTTAGTTCTGCCACCAGAACTCTTTTTACTTTATAAGTTTTAATGTATCTTCCTCACCACCTCTCCCCCAAACAAATAAACAAAAGGTTCCCTCTTTGAAGTCTTTCTGTAGTCTAAACAGACAGAAATCCAATTTAGGCTGGTATTAAAATAATATTTCAAAGAAATAGGATAAGCTCTGGACTCCATGGAGCGTAGACCAAAGGGCTGTGCCATCACCAAGTGTATGAAATTTAATTAGAGCAAGTACCTCATTCTGCACCTGGGATGGAGTACCCAGGTTTGAATTGGAATTCAAAGGGATCGGTGCAGATCATGTTTTCTGTGACTGGATGCTGACATTCACTTCAGCTATTGAAAAGCACCCAAGCCCCCTCCCAAATGACACACCTTCTTATGTTCATTGTCGATTTAAAAAACACTATTATAGAAATAATAATGCATGGTTTAAGTATGTTAAAATTGTTATACATATAAATTGAGGTGGGATGTCTTTGTAGCAGAGTTTGCAGGTGTCAAATAAGGTAACTGATAAATACTTGAGGAAAGAGCAAAAGAAACAAAGTCACTGTAAAGGGATTCTGCTGGTGACATCCAGAAGACAAGAGTGGGTATTAAATGTGGACTTCTGCAGTTGTGTATTTTTTAACCCATTTAATACCTTGAGCTACCACATCTGTTAGGTTGTTCTGTGGTTGTGTAAAAATTCATGCTGTTCCCCATAAAGATATAATAAAAAATGTTTATTTATAGCTGTGATTACTTTTTTCTTCCTGACGGAAGAAATTAGAAATTGGGTTTGCTTTCATAAATTAGCTATTATTTTCTTTGTATAGGTATAAAAGAGCAGAATGAAAACATGTTACTGTATTCTTTTTTTTTATCACACAAATTTCACTTGTGTGATGGTTATGTGTTTATTCTCTGAGTTTGTTGCCTAGAAAGAGTAGAAAGTCTTTGTTCACATATTAAGATGTTATTGAAGAAATTGTACCACAGAAATGAAATAATCATGTAGGTGTCTATTAAGCACCTTTTGTGTGCTTCATTAATTTTCAGTTTATGTTCTGTTGTATGTTCAAGTTCTAACGTGCACAATATGGCTCTCAACTAGAATCTGGCATGCTTTGCCATGCTTTCATACTCAAGGCAAGAGTTACCTGGTACCTCAAATTCTGTGTTTAGGGTGCAGATATGTCATGCTAGCTTGATGTTTTCTGTACTTGAATATGCACTGGATGATTTCAAAATCCTGCCTTACAAGAAAAAGTATATATAATGCAACTGCATTTACGTTTTTGTTCAAACTTTTGTTCAAACTTCAAGTTTGTGACCAAGGTGCAAGTGCCAGTATTCTCAGATTACTCTGTTTTCAGTAATTCCTCCTCACTAAGGTGAACTGAATCTGACATAAGAGATTTCCCCCCTTTAGATGTGCTGTGTTGTGTTACCATGTCTCAAACTGGTGCTCACATCCTGGCAGGAGCAAAGCTTTGAGAATGTCTTAGTGGGTTTCAGATAGTGGTAATATTGTGTTTATTATCAGAGGTAAGGAAAAACAAATAATATTGTAACTAAAGCTTCAAAGATAAAGCAAATGCATTGTTACATGAAATATTACCTCTGATGCTATGCGTGAGGATTTCTGAGGGATGTACTATTTTTAACTTTTATCTGAAAATCTTTATCTGAAATGTTTTTGTTCTCACAGAATGAAGCTTCAGAGGTAGAACTTTTTGGTTGTGCTTCAGTGAGTGCTATTGTGGAGCAAACTAGAATAATGGAAGTTTCAGTGTCTCTCTTGAGATGCTCTTATCATTTGAGTCTTTCTGGGTAGTGACCTTTCCTCTGTTAGTCTCACTTTTAGAATTCTTATCAGATGTAAAGATTTTTGGGATCATCTAACACTTCTGATTCTTCTCATAAGAAGAATAACTTGGAATATTTTAACAAATTAGCAGATTTATATTTCCAGTACTACATGAAAAAAGATAACAAAATATGCAATATTCTCTCAGCCTATCAGTTTGAATTGTGTTTTAGAGAGGTTCTCAAAATCCAGTGCAGTATGTAGTCATAGACTGTTTGATTGATGTAGTTCCTTGAATGCCTTAACTTCTTGCTCTGGCTTTGAGATTTGGGTCCACATATGGTCTGTGGAGTTGCACATCTAAGTTCAGTGTAATGTTAACAATCAGATGTTTTTCAAAGGCATAGTATATCTATGATCTGACCACAAAACAGTAATTTGATATTCTTTCTTTATGGCACCTTTAACAAAGTTTACATAACATTTTAGACAAATTATTTCTTTGCCTGTTGTTTATTAGGCCACTTAGTTTAGAACTACAGTAATTTCACGACTATAAGGCACACCCTTTTGACTAAATTTTCCCCCTGAACCCAGAAGTGCGCCTTATATGATCTACAAAGTTCGGAAATTGCCTACCCAGAAGTGCGAGCCATGAGCCGAGCCACGAGGGGGGGTGGGACCAGGCAGCCCCTGGCCAGCGGGAGCTGCACGGGTTGGGTGGGACTGGGCAGATGTAGGCAGCCCCCAGCCGGCAGGAGCCACGCAGGGTGGGCGAGACTGGGCAGCCCCCGGCCAGCGGGAGCCGCGTGGGGAGGGAGGGAGTGGGCAACCCTGCCTCCGAGCCGAGGGAGACCCCGAGCCGAGCCGAGGGAGGCCCGAGCCCTGGGCAGCCCTGAGCCAAGGGAGACCTGAGCCCAGGGCGGCCCTGAGCCAAGGGCAGCCCTGCCCCATGCCACCCCCGAGCCAAGGGAGGCCTGAGCTCAGGGTGGCCCCGAGCCGAGGGCGGACCCGAGCCACCCTGAACTGCAGCAACCCCGAGGTGTGAGCCATGGCTATCCCAAACCGCAGCAGCCACGAGCCACGGCTGCTCTGAGCCCCACCTCGCCAGCCGGGGGTGGACAGGAGTGTGGGGGCCCCGCGCACGGGGAGGACACTTGGGGCTGTGATTAAAGGCTACACCGATCTTTGAAAAATGTTTGCAAATTGAGCACATGCCAGTAAACCCACGATGGCGCAATTCTGTTACTAATTCATTACTTCGTTGTGTGCCGCGCGGCTCCTCGCTGCAAACAAAAAGTGCGCCTTATAGTCTGGTGTGCCTGATATGATCTACAAAGTTGCAAAATTTGCCGACTCACAGGGGATGCACCTTATAGTCCAGTGCGCCTTATGGTCATGAAATTACTGTATATGTTTTTAAAAAGAATATTTTGTCTCACATTATGAAGATAGAAAATTGGAAGTTTTGAGGGGTGGCAGAAGGATAAATTTCTTTTTATAGTCACAGTGTTATTTCTGTTCTGTTTGTCCCTTTTTAATACATATTTAAACATTTTTTGCGTCTCCTAGCTAGAACCTGGCTCACTTGATGAAACTCAAATTGCTACAATATTGAGGGAGATACTCAAAGGACTCGATTACTTGCATTCAGAAAAGAAAATCCACAGAGATATTAAGGGTAAGTTGTATTATTTGTGATGAAAGAATATCAGATCTCGTGCAACCTGAATGAGCACCCTTACATTGTCAAATGGCGTCAAATATTGTCATTTCTGGTATTTCCTCTTCTTTATTCCAGCTGCTAATGTATTGCTGTCTGAACAAGGGGAAGTAAAACTGGCAGATTTTGGAGTAGCTGGACAGCTAACAGATACACAGATAAAGAGGAATACCTTTGTGGGAACACCATTTTGGATGGCACCTGAAGTAATAAAGCAATCAGCATATGATTCAAAGGTAAGGTACTTCAAGGCATTACCAAAGTCTCTTCCTTTTTCTAACTTTAATTACGTAAGTTGGTCTTCAGAATGCAGCTAATAGCTTTGGCTGTGTCTACATCATGGTGTGTTCAGGTGACCCCTAGCAGCTTAAAGCTGTTGGTGAGGAAAAATTTCCTAATTTGTATCCAAAGTTTAAGTTTCCTAGTTTATTAAGACAATCCAGATGGCAAGAAATGATACAGTATTCACGAGTACATCCCATCACCTTTTATCCTACTCTATTGATGAGTATTTTTGGCTGTTTCAAAGTAGAAGAGTCCAAATATATACAGAATGTTAATATTCTTCCACTTGTTTTTAGAAAAAAAATAGCCAGCAACACATTTGAAGAATATGGATTTGGTGGATGTGAAAGTGTTGTTTGAAAGGGCTGTTACTCATCTCTGGCAGAATCTGTTGTGTGGGTCTGCACTACTCTGACCATATTCTTTCAGAGGTGTTAATATTTAATATCAAATTTATCCATACACGGGATTTTGATTTAGCAGAGTGGCACATCAATATACTGAATTCTCAACATAAGCACAAGCATATCAATTGTAATACATAGTTGGGTCACAATAGAAATGCGATTCCATTACTGTTCTCCGTATTCTCACCACTATGGCACTGCATGTCCCTACTTCCCAGGAAGAAATATGCCCATTAAAGCCAGCTCAAGCCTATTGCTTTTTTCAAAGTTCATTGTTTCTCATATATCTGTTCTCTGTTCTTTCTACTATTAAACTTGTACTGTAAAACATAGATATTTAATTTGAAAATGTTGAAACTCTAAAAATCACAAAATGTGATAAAACTTAATGATAATGTAGTGTCACCATGTCCTGAGGTCATGTTTATCCTTCTCCATTTGGAGAACTATTTGTGCTTGTTCTGGGGTTTCATTGTCACGGTCAAGTGCATCCTAGAAATACCTAATTGGACACACATGCAAGTGGTACTTCCTTTTTTTATCTGTGAAAGGGGAGGATATGGTTTCAGAGGAATATGGGGTGAGTTATTTTTGATGTTTTCAACAGGAATAGACTTCCAAAACTCATCTTGGACCTCAAAGAATCTAGTGTGCAGCCATGGTTTGGTGCACTTTTTTGTTCATTTTGATAGAGGAAGGTCACTAGCAGTAGAATTACAAATGCATGAGGAAAAAAGGAAGTATTTATGTACACATATGTGCGCATGCAAGTGAGTATCGATGCACTCATACACATGTAAATTTGATGTTTGTACTTGTATATACACGTTCTACCTGTGACTGAAAGTCTGGCAGAAAACAATTTATATGGCTTTAATACTTCACTCTTCAGAAACTGAAATTATTAATAAATTAGAAATATTAATGCTCAGTTGTTATCATGAAGACTCATCTTTCCAGGTGACATTTTTCTTTTGTAACCAAGAAAAGCTTTCCTGCTAGAGAGAAGTTACTCACAATTAGGCTTGAGGAGAGCTTAGCTGATAATGCTCTTATTAAGATAAATGAAACTCAGGGCTCATGTGCTTATGTAATTCTTTGTGCTCAGGAACTGTTCTGTAACATGGGCTAACAAAATGGCATTTCATAAATTCGATGGTATGCTAATTGACTGCTTTTTTCATTCTTACTTGCAAAATTAAGTAACTAAGCTCTTAACAGTAGGATACTGTCTGAACAAGTAAGGAGGAGCTTGTTTTGGGTGGCACTGTGGCTGTGATAGTAGAATGGATGTGTGCAAGTCAGTCAAAGATAACCATGAGAATCCACAGGACTGACACAGGTGGGGATGAGGGGTACTTAGTAAAGGCAGCAGTGATAAATGAAATCTCTGCTCTATCCAGTACCTGGAAATAGATGTGTTTACAACATAGCAAAATTCCAACTGCTCTGTTTGGGAGTAAAACCAGACAACTCATGTAAGATCTTTCCTGTTTTCCCGAGAATAAGTCTTTGTTCTGCTTTCACTTAAAAAGAAACAGAAAAAAACCAAACATAAATATTTTTAATTGGTATCTTGTCCTTGTAACAGACATTTCTGTGAAATTTTTTTTCTTTTACCTTTCTGACAGGTTTATTATCCATTCTCTTGACTTTTGGGTCTGTGATTTCAGCAAAACGTAATAGAATTATAATGCATTACTGCACATTACTTCAGGCAGATTTGCAATAGGATTTGTATCAAGGGAGACAGGATTCCCTGGAAAGAGTAGCAGGTTTTGATAGTGAAAACTTTCACAGGCTACTGGACCAAAAAGCTGAATATTATTGTTCAAGACAGCATTTCTCTAGTCTGTGAATAAGAATGATATATTAAACCTCAGGGAAGTTATATTCTAATATTTTAAATTTCTGTTGGTTGTTCTAGCTAATTTGTGTTGAGGCAATATCTTGTGCAAGTTAAAACATTTTACTTTAGGTAAATATTTTAGATTTACCCTGTATTTACATATCATACTTGAATATGGTAGATAAAATGCTAGTTTATAACAACTCTGCCATTGATTTTTGGTGTAGTAGCGTTGATTTAAAAAAAATTTAAACTCTGCTTAGTAGAACTGTTTTATACTGAAGAGTGGAGACAATCAAGAAGCTCTGTTTACTTGGGCTATGTGGCTAATCACATAAAGCAGTGGTAACAAAATCAATTTACACATGAAGTTATTTACAGTAAAGCTTAAAAATCTACCTTTACAAGAGTGGTGGTTTTGACTGGGGTAAAATTAATGTTCTTCACTGTAGCTGGTATGTGGCTGTGTTTTGGGTTTGTGCTGCAAGTGTTGATAACTCAGCAATGTTTTCCTTATTGCTGAGCAGTGCTTGCACAGAGTCAAGGCCTCTTCTGCTTTTCACCCCGAGCTGGGAGGGGACTCAGCCGGGACAGCTGATCCCAGCTGATCAGAGGGATATTCCATTCCATATGGCCTCATGCTCAGCAGTAAAACCAGGGGGAAGGTGGGCTGGGGTCTGCTGCTCAGGGGCTGATGGTGAGCAGCTGTTTCCACTTACACCACTTGTCTTTCTTGGGTTTTAGTTCTCGCTTTGTTATTTTATTTTTCATTATAATTTATTATTATTGTTATTTTATTTCGATTATTAAACTGTTAATAACTCACAACTTTTCTTACCTTTTCCCTTCAAATTCTTTTCCTTCCCCATTCCACCAGGGGACAGTGTGAGCAAGCAGATGTGTGTTGATGTTTAAACTAGAATAGCAAGCCGGCACTTTGTTTTCCTTTCTTTCTCCAACCTAATCTTAAAAGCATTCTTTCTTACAGGCAGATATCTGGTCATTAGGCATAACAGCCATAGAACTTGCGAAAGGAGAGCCACCTCATTCAGAATTACATCCAATGAAAGTTTTGTTCCTCATTCCTAAGAACAATCCACCAACGCTGGAAGGAAACTTCAGTAAATCCCTCAAAGAATTTGTCGAGGCCTGCTTAAACAAGGACCCAAGCTTTGTGAGTTTCATGTTTGTCAGTGTGTAGAAGAGGACTTGACTGCTTTACATGAATTGCATGAATAAGTGTCATTCAGCTTCTCTAATATGGTGTGACACAAGTGACAGGTATATTTTTAGATACCGTATATATTTAAAATCCCATTTGTATCAAGACTAAACTCTGGATTTCTTTGTTTTTATAGTGAGTCATTCAACGCTCTCCAACATGGTTAAAAAAACCTCCAACTCTCTCTTTTTTTCTTTTAAGAGACCTACTGCAAAAGAGCTTTTAAAACACAAATTCATTTTACGAAACTCCAAGAAAACATCTTACTTGGCTGACCTCATTGACAGGCACAAGAGATGGAAGTCTGAGCAAAGTCATGATGACTCCAGTTCTGATGACTCGGATACGTAAGTTTGAGTCTATAAAATATGCTTTGTGAGGAGCCAACAGTTATTTTTAGCACATATATTCCTGTGTTCTGTTATTTGCAGCTTTTCAGCTTAGTGGCCTTGGTAAATGAATGCAGTCTTAATTTTAGTATTGCCAGGGATTTCATGCAAGTAACAGTCACTGAGAAAAACTGTTCTGGCCCATATTCTGTGCTACCTTCTCTTTTATGTAGGGTCCAGGGTTCTTCCTAGACATGAGGCCAGCTGTTCTGCAGGCAGAAGGTCTTAAGCTGCACAGCCAAGTAATGCTGGGCAAATGAAATTCAAGTGAAGAGATTGCTACAACTTATTCACAAATGGATTAAATACCTCATAGTAAAGAAAACACAACTATTCTCTGCAATTTCAGGCTGCTTGCTAATGGCAAGCATCAGGTTATTTCTTGGGTGCCATAACAGCTGTATATTTCTTTATAGTATTAATGGCTTCATGCCTTCCAGTGACCATAGTTACAGTGTCTTAGCTATTTTTCTAGGCAAGAAAAGTGAATTAAGTTTTCTAATTTCCTACCCTTTCCCTAATGATTTGAAGTACTCTGCTAAAACCAGTTTTCGGATAGCAATAACACTTCATGCAACTTGTTAATGTGACTTGGAAAAATGTTTTCAATCTGTAATGCCTCGCTTCCTTATATTTGGTGAAGTATCTTGGTTTAAATTTTTTAATTTATTCAGAAGATGAGTTACCTTAATTTTCATGCTTATCTTTATATGTAGTGGCCTGCACAATAGAATCCTGATCTTGGTCTTTACTGTAGTTTTTATATTTAGTATGTATATTGAATGAACATCAGCAGCAAGGTGTAGGTAATAAAAATTGATTTTTTTTTCTCCTTTCCCTTGAAGTGAAGCAGATGGTCAGGCTTCAGGTGGGAGTGACTCAGAAGAGTGGATCTTTACAATAAGAGAAAAAGACCCCAAGAATCTAGAGAATGGAGCAGCCCAGCCTTTGGAGTTGCAAAGAAATAAGGTGCTCAAAATATTGACTTTATAATACAAGGAGATAATTCTTGCTTTAATAATTTAGTGGGGTGATTTCATTTTGTGCCTTTAAAAGCATTTATATTGTGAAATTTTCAGAACTTTTGCAAAAAATGTATTTTCTACAGTTGCCCTTCACAAAACTTTGTGAATAAGTCTTGAAGTTTGGGCATTCTGTTAATGTGTTGTCCTTTTGTACCAAATATGTATAAAAATATTTCCCTAGTTTGTGAAATACAACTGCTGGAGGAAGACCAAGAAATACTGTATTTTTTAAATCTTCATTCTGTATAGTAAACTAAAACCAGTACAGTGCAAATCTAGGCTGGAGTTTTGGAGAAGGCATTTTTGTCTTTTAACTGCAATGTCTTTTAAGAATACAATATAACAAAGAATTGAATGTGCCTATGTCTCCCCAAAAATAAAACAAACAAACAAAAAAAACCCCAACCAAACAAAAAACCAACCAAACAAAAAGCAAACATAAACAACCCAGAAGGAGGGATATTTAGGAACTGCTCCATTTTGTTTTCTGAAACCTGTGCAGCCAGAGCAAGTCCTTGCTCTGCTGGCTCTGAAAATTCTGGAGAAAGATAAGAAAAATATTGTATCATATAGGATGAGCCTAGTAAATATCAGCATGTCTATGATTTAGTTTATGCTCAGTAGGACTGTGGGAGTTTGGTGGTTTTGACTTGTGGTTTGTTTTTTTCCCTTCTAATTTTGAGCTTGCGTGTATTTGAGGTGCTGTAGTCTCAAATTTTAATTCAGCCTCTATTTTCCACAGTACTTTGGAATAGTATGTTGTGGAACATTTTCCATATATGGAAACACATCTTTCATAAAGTGTAGCATGTTGGAACTACATTTTGTCTTTAATTAGAATACAATGAGGATGCTTTTTTCAGGAATAAAATTGGTCAGATTTTTTTTTTTTTTAAAGGAAAAGGATATCCCAAAGAGGCCTCTTTCCCAATGCCTGTCTACAATTATTTCCCCTTTATTTACAGAGGTAAGTTATTGCTTTAAAATGTAACAATTCCATGGTTTATCTAAAAAAAAATTGAAAAATATCATGAATGACACCTAAGGTTGCTACTACCCATTTTGAACTTGCTGTATTAAGTTTTAACTGTGCCTTTGGTACGTCAGTTTCTGAGATCTGTATTTTGCTCCTAATAATACTTGATATGGTAGTAACATCAGCTATGCTGGCCTAAAGCAATGAACATGACAAGAAAAAGGTGTGTAAATGCTTGGAATGCAGCATTCTATTTTTGACACTGCTTTATGTATTTATCTTATTACAAAGCTCTTCACTGTTCCAAGATACAGTTGTGGACCAGATCATCAAGAATTTCACGTTTGAATTTCAGTGATGAAAACTATATTTTGTTCCCATTCTGAGTTTTTTAACTTTTATACTTTTCCCCTGAATACTTAAAAGCAACTTTGAAAAAGAATATATGAAGGGTAAGAGAAGAATTTATGAAGATACGATTATTTTAAAAAGTTGATAAAATTACCTAAGCTATAGGTGTGTAAGTATGGATACTAAAGTACCAGAAGCATATCTTGCAACCAAAGAGCTACGGGTAAATACTGCTTTTTTTCTTGGTATACTATGTTGTCATTTTGACTGTGAGCATGCTGAAAAGGATGTGTGAAGATTGAAGACGTGTGAAGATGATGACATCCTGATAAGTACTGTTAATATGAACTTCTGCTTGAAAAAAGGCTTCAGTATGTGAGGGTGTATGATGAAAGTCAAATGCTGGATTGTGAACATTAATGGTCACTTCCCAACAAGCTTCTGCATTATATTGTGTATAGAAATATTTATTATTATCATATTAATATATTTCTTCCTGGTTTCCTTTCAGTTGAAAGAGAAGAGTGAGGTGTGTGGTGGTAACACAGATTCCATAGAAGAACTGAGGAAGGCAGTTTATTTAGCTGAAGAGGCTTGCCCAGGCATTGCAGATACCATGGTGTCACACCTTGTGCAGAGGCTTCAGAGGTAATGAAACTATTTCAGTATGGCTTACAGAAAGCTGCAAATCTGATACTATAAATATCTGCCTTATGTTACATTGAAAGCATTAATTTCTGTTTCTAATGGAGAAGAAAATCACTTGTGCCTGCAGTTAGTATAACTGTGTTTGCTTACTGGAAAAAAAAACTTAATCATATCAGCAGTTCTAATTTTTAGCTTCAAATGATAGCACATATGTATGTTCATCCTGTTGGTGTTCATATTGTGTGTCAAATGAGATTGGACAGGTTTTTCCCTTTGCAGTTCATGTAAGGGACACAACACACACTTGGTGTCTGGGTGTGTGTTGCAGAGAACACTCTGTGTCACTCTTAATTGCTTACACCCATGTGGATAAAGTGACTGTTCAGTTGGTCTGTGTTTCTTTCACTCACATAGTGATTCCTTGTTCATTCATTAAAGACAGTCTGTATGGCCTTTTGGTGGCAGCTTCAAAACCAGTATTTGGTCTTACTTCAAAAGGCTAAATTTCCTGAGATTTTGTGACTGCCTTCCTTAGGAATGTATTATGAACAAATACTCAATTTTCTGTTCCATTAAATGCTGCACAAGAAAAGATAAGGGGTATAAATTTCAGAATTGCTGCTGGAAGAGCCTATAAATTCAACCTTGAATCTAGGAGCCCATAGCAGTTGTGAATCTCACAGCAGCCAGATTGGATTGCTTGGTACTAGAAAAAAACTGATGTGAATGATTAATCATGGACTACTACATGGGAAAAGATCACCCTGAGAGGTGTCTCCCTTATACTGTCACTAACCACAGCTTGGTAAAGTTTAGAAATTCATGGCTTTGAGGTTGAAGCACAGGATTTCCACGCTGACACTTTCCCCTTCAGTGAAAACCAGTGCCAAGAAACCTGCAAGCAGCCGTGTTTGTTGCTTTATGGGCTGTTAAGAAAGAAGCCCAGTCAGCATCTCTAGTGCTGAGAGGTTACTTCTAGTGCCAGATGTCCTGTCCTGTCTCATTTGATCCTGGCAGACTTGAAAGAGTTGCTGGAGCTTCCATCTCAGTTTGTTTCCATTAGGGGTTCCAAAATTGAATCCAGTCTTTCATCAGCTTATATTTCAGTGTCATATTTTTATCAGTCTGGTACAGGATCTTCCTGGAAATGGAAACCTCAAAAACTTGATGCTGCAATTGAGGCTGAAAATGACCATGTGGAGGCAATTCCCAGATATGGGCATTTTTGGGGATGCTGGAAGTGATCTTGTTCTGTCTTGACAGCAACATTAATAATTTTTGTCCTATGAGAAATATTTCAGAACGCTTTATATGTATACCTGTTAAGGATTGCTTTCCTTCTGTTGTGCTTCCTTGGACTTTCACTGTTTTTCTTGGTCATAATGTCTTAGAACAATGAAGGCAGGTACTTCATTCTCTTTGAAGGAGAGAAAGAATTATTCATAGAGAGTGTTTGTCAGTGGATCATATCTGGGTGAACTTTCTCTTTTTTTCAGGGATGATATTCCAGCTAGTACGGGATAATGACTCCAGAAAGGGAGTGAGAGAATGGATAGCAAGAACTGCCACTAAAAATGAGCTTGAGTCATTCCATAGCTTAGCAGGTTTCCCTTGGGGATAAAGCTATTATTTGGAGCTAGTCAAATTCTGAAAAAAGAATTCCTTCTCATTTGAGTGCTACAAGAAGTATGCTCTGTTGCATCATTAGGTCATTCAATATCCTCTCAATTTGGTAGCTAATTAGTGAAGATAGGTTTTTCAACAAGTTTTTGATATCCTTTTCACTTCCTCTTATGATTGGTTAGAACTGGATTTTGTCAGTTTGAATGAATTAATTGGGACCCTCAATAGCTGCCCAGTAATGTGGATGAATCCAGTTACCTTCCCCTTCCAGTTTTGATCTTGGATGTTTGATGAAGTTTACCAGAAACTTAATGTGATTAAAAGGTGTGCTTGTTTCTTTGGATGATTTAAGAATCTGCTTAGATCAAGAAATGCAGTTTTCCTGGCTCAGTAATATTTTGAAAAGATTTGATGTAAACTTGCAAAGTAGGAAAGTTGGAGTCACTAAATGTTCTTCCATCATTAAGTGCTGCTCAGTAACACACTTGAGCACAGGTTGTTGGTGTTAGGAAAGCAGTGATACTCTAACAGGGTTGTTCAGTTCCACAGCTCTTCAAGTGTGGTGGCAGTGGTGAGTGCCATTGTGCAAGGAAAAAGGCTGGAACTTCAATGGCATAAAATGGAATAGCTTCATTGCTGTTTCTTGTAGAATGCCTTTCTAAAAGTTGAAACAGTAACTATTTCTTTTCCTCTTCAGATATTCCCTAGCTGGAGGAAGTTCTTCATCCTACTGACATATTCTTCCTTCCTGGCTTTCTGAAGACAGCAGACATCCCATGGTGTCTGCATTGAAGGTGTGCACCCTAATGCTGTTCTGCCTCTCAGTCTCTGGAAAGTCCTTGAGAGGAAGGACATTCCTAAGAGTGAAAATGAAGTCTCTTGGATGGAGGCAATCTTTTTCAGCTCCTTAAAACTATAATTTTTTAAAATGATAATGCACATATTCCAGGGAGGTGTCCTTTTGTAAAATCTGAATTGTATATTTAGGTTTGTGATAGAGAAATTGAAGAATTGAGAAACCTCAGGTATCTTGCTTTAAGTATTCCACTGGGAGATGGAGCATGGTTGTTGGAATTGTGTACAGATATGTATATAATGTCTTTTTTAACAGAAAGCCTTTCAATGTGCATAAGGAATCACTGTGTACAAAATGGTAAAGTGCTTTTGTAGATACTGTTAGTGGGGTAAACATTTGACAGGCCATAAATGAGTATTGCCTTGCCTTTATCACATGTAAAGTTTGAATTATGTGATAAGTGAATCTCTGTTAGATTTTTGTATGTGAAGTATTTGCCATTGAAAGAGTTAATCCTGTATTATAGAACCTTCTATTTGTACCTCAGCATAGACACAATTTTATTCTGTTTCTCCAGCATTTCTTTCTTTTTACTTATATTGAGTGTGACTTTCTATTTATGGTACTACTCCTAGTTGTTTTAAATTTCATACACCTGGTCTCTTAAAGCTTTAAATTTAAATTATTGTTTTTCCTAGAGAATGAGTTCTTTCATATCTTCAGTTTCAAATTGTGCCAAGGCAAATTCTGAAATAGTTCAGTTTTAGTAACAGATATTTGTGAAGCTTGTGAAATTCAGACTGTCTCTTTTTCACCTGAACGTGTTTAAACTCATACAAATCTTTATTCCCTTCATTTATTCTGAAATATCTCCTTAAGGTGTAGATTCTGAGACAGTGGCAAGTATTTCTTTATCATGCCTATTTTTATCATTAAAACAAGTGTCTTTCAGCATAAAAGAAAAATTATCCATGGATTCCATATTCCGTCTCACTGCCTTGATCTGTGCATCTCTTTCCCAGAACTGACAGATGTTGGACAGAGAGATTGCAAAACAGCCCGAGTGCTGTGTGCTGAGTCCTGTTGCTTGACTCCCCAGAGAAAAGTAACTTCTTGAAATCTTGAATTTTCAAATTCCTACTATTCCTGTGGGGGCTTCTAGGTAGCTAATTCAGGTGTTACAGATCTTGGAAATAGTAATGCTAGTTCATTAGTTGTATGCACAGTTGATTAGGTAGCTGCTACTTTTCTTTCCCCCCACAGTATTACTCTGAGGTTTACCTTGGTTGGTTTCACCAAGACTATATTCAGGTACTTATTCCAGTAGCTAAGAGAACATTTTTGCCTTCTTTTAATGAAGAAATTGATGACTTTATGCTTTGCATGACAGTGAGGTAACTTATATATTTACTTTTTAAAAAATATAGATGGGAGCTTTGGAATAGAAAGGATTAACATGTAAAAGTACAGGCATATCTGCCTGGCTTGGTACAAGAAACCCAGGTACACTAACCATTGTGGAAGCTGGTGAGGTTTCCTTCCAGGACTTCTATCACCATGGTAGCCCTTAGTCTATGCATATTAATAGCCTTAATTTATTAATTTAAGAATTTAATAGTAAGAGGACACTGTCTTGCTAATGGAGGTAATAAACTTCTGCCCAGGTTGAAGCAACAGTTGGGAAAAATGTGGGTGTGTGTTCATCTTGTGGCCATTCTTTCAGGCACTACTCATTTGCCAGCCTAATGAGGTAATGGGTTTCCTTTAAGGCTAAGGGAATTTAAAGTAAATTGAGCAATGCTAAAGTTTGAGCAATGTTTTACAACTCCACTTTGATTGATATCTTTAATTTATGTAGTTTAGTGTGCTCTTAAGTGTTATAGATAGGCTCACTCATGAGGAAGCAAATTTAGCATTGCTTTTGTGAAATGTGCATTGGAATCTAGTGTAATGGGCAATTTACCTGTTGATGTCCCTCAATATGAGAACGTTCAGCCTTCAGTAGATCCATGTGCTGTGACTGCACAAGGAAATCAGCAGGGTTGTTTGCATTGGAAACATAAATTGATCAGTGGAAGCTGTTCCCTAGTCATCTGTTAATGTAAGGACTGGATGTTAAAGTGAGCTCTTGGGTATACACAGAACTCTGAGATGTAGTGGGGAAGTTAAAATTTATGCTGCTGGCTTGAATGTCAAGGATTTCTCAATCAGCAAATTGAATTAAATTCTAAGCTACACTCTTTGAACACTCATTTGAAAAGTTATATATATGTGTTTTGAGTTGCATTTTAATTGTGTTCCAGGACTGTATGCTGAGGAAGTACTTCTCTGAGTAGATGGTGGCAGAATTTGCTTGATGAATGTGTCAGAGCTTAAGATGAGTAAAACTCATGATGAGGGCAGGTGGCCAAAAGGCTTGGGCATTTAGAAGAAAAGACAAGACCTCATTTATGGTAGAGATGTGTATTTTTATATGTAATATACAGATTATTTAAATATAGACTATCTTAAACTGAGATTCACTGAAAAAAAAGTGTGCTGTATCTTGAATGTAGAAGTACAATCATTTGCTATTGAAAAGTATTGATGCTTTAAAAATCAGGTCTATATTGGTAACAGAAGAGGCGCTTCATTTGAAAGAAGCACCACCTCAGTTTCTCAGAGAAAAAGAAGTGTATTGATATTTTTGAGAGGTTTTTTCATGCTTAAAACATGTCTGTGTTATGATGTTGCACTGATAATTTTTCTGTGCAGGTAGTACTTCACACAGTCTTAACTATACTAAATTACAAGCTATCCCTATTTATGCAAACCTTTAAATTAGTATAACGGCTTATTTGTCAGGGATTTCATGATTAGGCAGTAAATAAACTCACTGTTTAAAAACAATAAAATCAGTTATTTGAACTGAAGGCTTGCTTTTTTGTAACTCTCAGATCTATTTTTTTACCTTAATTTTCCCTGCCGTTGCACTTTGTAGTTGCTGACCAGCTTACTGAAGGATGAGGTGCTCGTGCACAGAATGCTTTAGGTGTAGTAACAAAGCAGTAACTTCATTCTGCAGCGCCATGGCTCCTGTGCAGCTCCATCATTGTGTGTGATCTTGTAGGAACAGAAGATAAACTGATTTCTGTGGAATTCCTGAACTGGGGTGTTCTGCCCCTGCTGTGCAAGAGGGGCAGGTGGAGGGGGAGGGCGAGGCTGGGTGTGTTGGCACCTCACTGCAAAGAGGCTGGTTCAGTGTGAGTTTCCATCCCCCTGTACCCCGGCAGGGGTGATGTTCAGTATTACTTTTTAAGCAGTGTGGGACCAGTTTGTAGTAGTTTTACAGTAACCTGATTTTGAAGGAAATGTGTTTTTGCCTTCAAAAAGTCACCATTGGAAGATTTTCCAGAGTGCTGATAAGCACAGGTATAATGCAAAGATCAGGACAATTACAAATCTGTTTTATAAGCTGCTGGGGAGGAGCTGAAGGTACAGTACAAATCCTCTTTTTACTGTATTGTGCAGATGTGCTGGTAACTGCACTGAGCATATGCCATGGACAAATTGTATGCAAGGGTTTGCTGCCCCCTCTAATGCATGATTACAGAGGACCATTAAAGTGTGTGTCTTGTTTTCTGTAATGTTGCTGCCTGTTTATAGCCGTGTATTTAAATTTTACTTTTGTTACTCTACACCATCAGAGTAAACCTTGTAAACTGTGTGACCTAGAAATAAAGAAGGAGGAGTTTCATGAAATGTTGCCACCTGAGTGGTCAGTGAGATGAGATTCAGGGCCCCTTCCCTGGAGGGGATGCTTTGTAGGCTTCTAGAGCAGTTACTGCCCATCTGTCAGTAAAGATACGCAGAAAGTTTATAAATCAGTGTTTGGTTTTTAATGGTACTCACCTCAGAATTTGTAGCACTTGCAGATAGCAGTGATTTAAAACCCACCTTGTAGTCTCCATCCTGCCAGCCCATTGAAACTGATGAAGTGCTCACAACAAATTACATTTGCTCACCCCCGCAAGGATTGCGCCATTAACTGGTGACAAACTGTGTGACAGCTGCACGCCTGTAGTTGTACTTTATTACTATTTTCTGCTGCTAAAAAATATATGTGTGGCAAATTGCCCATTATTTTGTCCCCTACCATCTTTCATGCGTCCCCAAGGCAGAGACAGTGTCCATGTGCTGTAGGAACTCGAGTTGTGCATCTGCCTTGCACGTAGGTAACTCTGCTTTTGAGGGCTAAGACTGTGTAATTGGTCCTGTATAGAAAGAAAAATGGGCAAAATTAGGCTTTTCAGGTCTTTCTTGATCCTCTTTTTTGTTCTTGGCTGGTGAAATGGTAGGTTATTACACCTGATTTTGTCTCTAAAATGAATTTTTCTTTCCCTTTAGTCAGAAACTTGTATCAAGATTTCTGCAATCACAACGTTTTCCCCTGCCTGCTGACTTGTCTTTCAGTCTGTCCTTTTTGTCTGTTTTCATCTGAATTTACAAAAGCATTAAGGTGTCAGTATTGTTTAGATAAAATGTTCTGAAAAGAGGTTAGGTTTGAGGTATATTATCAAACAGATCTTAACAGAGGTTAAATTAGACAGCAGATAAATGGTGGAGATGCTTAATCTTGTTGAAAAAAACACAGGAATCCAGGCTTTTTGATCCCTTTGCCTGTGGTGCAACCTCCTGAGGTATTAAAGTCCCTGTTTTGTTTTTATTTATTCATTATTGGAAACTGGCAACTATTTCATGGTGAGTAATAACAACAGCAGCAGTAAATCTCCTGGAGTGCCCTGAGGTTTTCCTGCAGCTGAGAGGTGTGTTTAGTGATAGCTCCAGACCTGGCACACAGTGACCCTGCCTCTCTGCAGGCCCTGCTTGGCTGAACAGGCAGTGATATGATGTGAGTCAGGGTTAAAAGTAAATGGTTGCACATTACAGTTTTCTAGTACATTGAGTTTTATTCGCACACATGGGCTCTGCTGGGTCCCAAGATACGAGCATCAAGACAATTGATTTTACTCTTTTACTGTCATTTCAGTTTTGGGTTAACACTGGGAGTGAGCACCTAGAAAAATGCTGACAGGTGACAGCAGTTCACATGGTTCCATTTTAAAAAGGAATTAAAAATCACACTTGTAAAGAAGAAAAAATAAATCTTGTTTTAAATGATTTTTATAGGAAAAAATACAAAAAGGTGAAAATGGTGATTAGGTAGGTACTCTGTGGGTACTGAAAGTTGCACCCACAGCCTAGCTTGGTCTCTGCTGTTAACAATAAATATCACTGTAACTTGGTCTTTGCATTGTTTTCCAAATTCACCTTTTGTAAAAATGAAACTTAATAAGAAAAGGTGTTACTTGATTTCTTTGGAGAGCTCAGAATAAATTACAGCAGCAGACAGCAGTTAATAAACCTTGTATCCAACAAGCCCCAGGGTTCTGAAGTTTTTCAGTTCTGCCTGAATTAAGGGCATGGCCTTCAATGTAATTTCCATTAAAAAAAAATGCTTTTCACTGTTATAGCTAATGCTAAAGGCAAGAGGCAGGGCCCTGTCTTGTAAGGTACTATTTTACCACTCAATAATAATTATTTTTGGCAGGACTAGGTCTACAGCCTTTTACTTCATAGCAACATCAAGTGCTGTTGCTTTTTCAGCATTGTTTTCCCAGACCAGTGAGGCTGCAGCTGAATTGCTGTTCATCTATGCTGTGGTATTTCCTCTTCTCCTCACTAAGCAGATCATTGCTCACATTCCTGGTCAGTCCTGAAGCACTGGAATTCCTGTATGTTTCTACAGGGCAGTGTCACAGGCTTAGAATGGACAAGACAGTGGGACCTGCAGCTGGGAAAATGGGCTTCAGATTTTCCAAGTTTGTCCTTCAGCACATCCTAACCAGGCAATGCTACAGGGTAGGTGTGATTATTGCACTGGTACGGAGAGCAAGGGGCAATAGATGAGGAAAAAAGCAACTGCAGTGCAGTACCTGCCCAGGGGGCTGAAGATCTCCATGCAGCTGAAGGAAATGCTCTGAAAAGTTTCCCTTTGTCAGGGTCTGCTTGGATTTGGCCATGGGGACTGATGTTTGTCCTAAGGAGTTTGGAGCCCATCCTCATCTTGGACAGAGGTATGTTTGGGGTCAGGGGTAACAGAAAAAAGGCTTTACTGTCTCGAAACAGGCATATGTACAATGGTGTTGTGAGGTATTTTATTCCCTTTTGTTGTGAGCAAAGCTGTAAGAAGCCATTTTACACATCGCACACAGACAAGCCATTAACAAAGCGAGTAGCTGGATGAAGAAAAAACAGGGACAGAACTTCCCCAGCTTCGTTTCCCAGACTGACCTTCAGGCCCCCTCTACTTAGCACTGTGCTTCCTCCAAGGCCTGTAATGGTGATGGGTGTTCCCTTCTGCTAAGGGAAGTTTTACATCACCCTACTGACAGTGTTTCTTAAATCATGAGGAAAAGCATCTAAACCTTGTAGATGCAGTGCCACCGACCTTCTCAACCAGTTTATCCAAAATGCGGTGCCAGCTGGTGTTAAAGCCAGGCACACGAAATGGGTAGTTCTGCTTCAAGTTCTGTAAGTCGCTCTCTGTCTGCCTGAGCCCCAGGGGAGAGAATGAAATTCCAACAATAAACTGGAAGTCAATTTGGCATGTGTAGCAAGCAGGATGAAAACTTGGGGCTTCAGTAGTACTCCGCAGCATAGAGCAATTTAGTTACCAAAACACTACAAATGCATCACAAATAGCTGCGGTTCTTGTAGCATACAGGTTTTCTTTCAAGTTTGTAAAACAAACAGCAGAATGTCACCACAGCCTTTAATTTCTTCTTGTACATTACCATTCACAGTACATTAACAGCCCAAATAATATTGCACTGGATTATTAAAAAAATTTTTCGTCTTGCAAGTAGTACTCACTTTTCAAAGCCAACAGATGAACAATTTGGTCAACTTGCACCAAAAAAATGGTTAGATAAGAACCCTATACCTTATTTATACCACATTGATTTGTGACCCCAAAGGGAAATGAGAATGAGCTGTAAACTGTTTCCTTGTTAAACATAGAAAATTAGTAAATTGTAGCTGATTAAATGTAGAAAGCATGAAATCTGAAAGTTATCTCATTCCTGTTAGACTGCTTGCTGTATATATAATTATATTCTATACTGTGAAAATCCATCTACATTTAAAAGTCCAGCAGTCTACAGATTAACATGGTAAAAAAAAATAATATATTTTTATGAAAAGAGAAGAAAATAGTGTTTGCCTCAGAGGAGAAAGTTTTCAGATTTCAGTCATCTGGGAGTTCGTTTAGGTGCAATCTTTGAGGCAACAAAATGTCTTTTGGCATTTGGCACTCTAATAAGGACAATATTTTAATACTGGCACAAGCTAAAAACAGCACAGAATGACAAAATACAAGACATGAAATGAACCGCAGCCACTGGGATGATGGTAAGATAGTTTGTATATACAGAGAACTTAAACAGGTTTGCTGAGGAATTGTCAAAGTTTCTGCAAAACCATACTTATTCTCTTCTTTTACCAAAGTGTAAGTTTTCCTAAACTTGGAGGGAGAAAAAGAGTTTCAAATGTCCTCTAGAAAATCAGCAGCTGCTGGACAATCAACACAGCGGCTTGTTCAGCCGTCAATAGGCGTGAGGCTCTTTGTGACTCAGAGCTCGAGTGCGTGAGGCAGAGCTGGTGGCACTTCGGATCACTTCCATCCATCTGAAAGAAGGCACGAGGAGAGACACAAACAAAAGAAAGGTCAATTTCCAGGGGAGGATTTCTTGACACATATGGTCTGTGCTATTGGTTGTACAGTTTGATTTTTGGTGCCTGCAGGAGCATCTTCCTACTTCATCCCTAAATCTATCTGAAGGCAAGAGGAGTGACTGCCAAAACTGTAAGGATGTTTAGAGAGAACAGACAGCAGGTATGGAACCCAAAACTTGTGAAGCTAGTAATGGTTTTACTTGCTCTGCAGGCATCAAATATCTTTTTTTCTGAGTGGTCCAAGCAATAAGCAATTGAGACCAACCATTCTTAATCTGCGAGGAAAAAAAAAAATTACTTTAGCTGCAATTTCTGCTTCTTTTTCCTGGAAATGATAAGGGCATTTTCTGTTTGTATTTTATCACCACTTTCCCACAATTTGCCTTGTTTATAGTTTTGGACTGACATGGCTAAAAGTTAAGAAGAGCTTTCTTTGATGAAGACATCGTGATTTTTGACATGTTCATGCTTCATATAAAGGAGCTAAATTAGTTCCCTGTATGAACAATCACAAACCACAAATTAGGAGGAGTAGTACTACTCCTACTCTCCATGTATCTGAAGTTCAGTGGGAGGTGTAAAAATTACATAGTGAAGTGGCATAAATATGTAGTAGGAACAGCTGCTTCTATAAAAACTGGAATTTTATTTCAGGTGTGGATTTTCCATGCAGTTGTACTAGAGGAAGCAAAGCTATTCTGAAGAGCTACTGTGGTGACTTGTTTTTTGCAGTAATTTCAGGTTTTGCAGTAATTACTATTACCACTTCCATATCATCACAACCAATCACTTGATTTTAGCAGTAACAGGTTTAAAATTTCTTCTATAATTTTAAAAGGTCCTTTCTCCAGTTGTGCTGAACCATTTACCTCTATTACTGAACCAACTTAATAAACTTTGCATCTACTAACCTTTGGCAGAATGCTCCTGGAATTGAAAAAAAATTTTCTCTCACAGAATGCAAACTTACCTTTCAAAGGTGTATTCACTTTCTGCCCTGAAGTAGTACACATGGGATTTGAAATGTAGCTTGAACACATAATCTTTGTGAATGTTTTCAGATTCAGAAGGAAGGGTAAGTGAATATCCCAATAAAGGAAGGCTGGCTAAAGGATGATTGTCCTGAAAAGATATGATGGAAATTGCTGTGAGATCAAATGCCCTTAAACAAGGAAAGCACAGAAGTAAATGGAAAGCAGATACACACTCATGTAAAGATCACTATCTTTCTACACATGTGCAGAAAAATACCAGATTTATACAATTGCAATAAAATTAATTGGTAGTTTCAGTTGGTCATCATTACAGACCCTTTGCATAGGATCTGCTGCAGACTGATCCTATCAGTATTTCCTTGAAGGAAAGCTGGCTAATACCTTGGAGTTTCACTACTTTCAAACTGATGAACGTAAAGCTCCATCATTTGCCATTGGCAGGGAATCACCCACGTTCATCCTTGGCTCGCAAACTCGTGCTCCTTTAAAGCTGTGCTGGCCACCCAGCAGTTTCACTGCTGAAGTCCTTTTACTGCATGGTAAATGATTTCTTTATTCCTCTTAGGTGTAGAATATCCTCCAATTCCTTCCTTAATCATTAAGGATTTCTATAATAATGAAAGTACAATGTAGCAACTTGAGTTACTTTGTGCTTATGCCCTGCTCAAATAGACACAGAAATCCAACAGATTCCAAACAGAAATCCCTGCCTTCTCCGCCACTCACACTTGCCCAGTGGGTTACCTGATGCGATTTATAGAAGAACATGCAGAAGTTGGTGAACACCACCCAAAGCTTCTGCCACCCATTGCTGTTTTTGAATTTTCTTAGGAGATTTCCAGACAGCTGGTTCTGAAACAGATCAAAAGCAGCCAAGTAAAACAGTGAAAGGTGCCTGCAGTTTAGTTATTGTAAGAAAAAATATTTGCTTTTATCTGGTTTTATGTGAACTGGTTGTTAAAAAAAATGCTTTGATTGACTGGATGTACTTTTCTTCTGCTGAGCAGTACTTAATGTAATTTTTTGTTTGTAGCTGGGTACTTCCAAAAACTCAAAGCTACTACACAAATTATTTTATCAACTGAGGTGACTTTCAGCAATCTGTTACTAAACCTCAGTCTTGTTAATCCCACTCTCTTCTTTTAGAATGATACTTTAATAGAATGGAAACAGAAAGTCTGACATGAATTTGTGATGTAAAGGAAAATTATGACATACTTTAGAATTGCAGATAAAGATTGAGGTCTCCGTACCCAGGGAGTTCACATGGTACTTTTCAAAGATTTCAAAAACAAGGACCGTTAACCTTATTTTTAGCTGGATTTTGGATAGTTTAACATAAAGGAGGAGAAAGCCATAACCAAGTACATGTTCTTAATGGCTGTTGAAGCAACTGCTCTTCACACAGTGAAGATGGAAAGCCAAGCATCATTTTTCCTGGCAAATGAAGGAAGGTTCTCAGTGAATTATTAATGATTTCCCATTCCTTGTTGACTCTGAGGGCTCTTGCCTGGATCACAATAGCTGTTTACATTATTCTCTTTATCTAATGCAGAAGCTAATAACTTTATCTGTAAAGTTTAATAGTTGAGAACTGGGGTTTCTGGTGTAGCTATTACAAATGAACGATTCTTAAAAAGTTCTGTTTTCATCAGCCCTGGATATGCGTTAAAGCTTTTCCTTTAAATCATCCTGTTCTCTGATATCTGGGCTACTGCTTCCTTGCCCTAAGTTACAGGTGTACTCCTTAATTTTCTGTTACCTCATTACTCTGGAGGATATCATAAAAGGACAGGCTTTGCATTCGGGACCAGCAGACATATGAAATGGAAACAGGCCGCTGATCACTGATCAGTCCAACAGGAAGGGAGGAACAGTCACTGACAGAGAGAGGATCTTCTACCACGAGAGAGACAGAAAGGAGGGAGAGACACAAAGAAAATAAACGATAATGCTGAAGTGAGAGGCACCGACAGGATGACGTGAGCATGAGCGGGACCTGCCACGCATGGAGCAGCAGTGGAGTTGGAGATGTTTTCACAGAACAACACATGGCTCCAGGGTGTGCTCAGTCTTCACTGCTTTGTGTTCAGTTGAGGCACAGGGAAGGAACAAAAATGAGCAACAATGAGCACTGATCTCAGACCTAGTTAGATTTGCCTAACTAAATGTTTTAATCATTAGAATGAGTCACTGGTATAAGTTTTATAGCTATTTATAAAAAGCCCTCTGCTTTAGGGAAAAATACAAGACCTTGTCCTGTGCTGAACTATTGAAGGGTATGAAGAATGGAAAATCCCACCTACATGGGACTGAAACGAGGGTCTAGAGTCGGCATTTTTTAGTACGGAATAATTTTGTCATATTTCAACAACAAACTCACCTCTTGTTTAAAAACAGAGGCAGTTACACAAACTATGAATATGTTTGTCCTCGCATCACTATGTTCTGCATCAGTATCTCTTCTCTAGAGCAATGATGGCCTGATATCTTTGGGCTGCCACTCGAGTGCAAATCCACTCCAGCTTTAAGATTCCTTTTTCCATTTTCATAGAGCATAAGTTTCCATTTGCTGAGGGCTGTGATAAAGTACGCAGAGCTCCTTGGACTCTCTTTGGTGAAGGAAGAACACCTCAGCAGGCTTACCACCTCATCCTAAAACCTACACTGAGCTAGGAATTTTTCATTTCAATCTTTGAAAAGACAATGTCTGCACCTCAGCTGTTGAGTACAGAATTAACGAACGTGTATCAAATTGGCTTAGCTGTGATCAGAGGGGTAGAAAAGGGGGTTTATTTTGAGGTGAAAAATGCAAATAAAGAAAAAGCAGATGAGACTGAGCAATGAGACAAGGTTCCAGAAAAGATGGCTAGGTAAAGAAAGTAAGTTAGTAATACACATAATTAAAACTCTGGCTGCAGCAGCTAAAGACAATATCCTTTCCGCTCGAGCAACGACTTAATGCCTCTGTAACTGAAAGCATTGAGACAGTTTGAACTGCTTTACATTTTAAAGGGCATCAGTTTTTTTTTTTTTTTTTTTGGACAGTTGCTTCTATGAAAATTACTGCTCTAACTGATTTTACAGAGGTGCACTACAGGAGCAGATCTGTGCTTCTTGAGTGACGGTTTATGCCATCATTTGATAATATGGGAGGCGGTTTAATAAGCGTGCCTGAAATTTCCCCAGGAGGAGACAAGGGAACAGCGCACTTGTTAAGGAGGAGCAAAAAGGAAATTGTCATTCAAAAGCGAGCCTGGAGCTGCAGTTCAGGTCGTTCTGAGGCAGATACCTCCACAGCAATACTAAAGTCGATCATTGAAACACTGGTATTTCTGTGCCAGCAGACGTGCACCGTAGTGTTGCCACGGTGTGGTGACTGACGTTCGAGTGAGGTGCGGGATGCACTGAGGTCGTCCTCAGATTCCTGGTCTACAGTAGTTTCATCAGGAGACTCTATGAAATGCAGGGAAAAAGCATCTTTCTTCCTCTATGCGACAACATATATAATTGGAAAAATTAAACAAATCAATTCTGTCTGCAGTACTGTGAACTAAGTTTAAAACACCATTTTAGAAATAATTTTGTGCAGATTTTAAATAGATTATTATATTTTATATAATTATGTGGTTTTGCAAATGTTAGAATTAGGCTAACTACCTTGTTGGTGTTTTTAATACCTTCCAAGGACAGGCACTGCCCAAATAGTTCCTGGAATCATTAGGCTTAAGTCGCTTCTCTATTCAATGAAACTTTCTGCTAACATCAACAAGAACATTTAAATGGCACATATATCAATATATCTATACATATATATGTGTATAAATCAATTTCAAATGTCTCAGTTTGATCTGTGGCCAGCATTGTTCACCACTTTGCTTAGAAGCAACCACCAATCATACTGACAAAAGTGAATAAAACTTACTCCCTGGCATTTACTTACTATTGTCAGGTGGGCTGCTTGCCAGTAACTCTGGGGCAGGGCCACTGCTTTTCTCTGCCAGGTCTATTGCCATCTGGATGTCCTCAGTCCATTTGTCCATTTCAGCACGGGTACTAACAACGAAAATTCAGGTTTTACTCACTTTCATACAGGCTGAAAGCAAACTCTAAGAAACAGACACAAGCTGAACTTACTTTTAACTGAAATAAATAAATTCAGACACAGGATGCTACTTTTTTTTTTTTCCTGATAACTTAGTTTTGGTTCCAGCCTGCACAATTGCCACTCTGTTGTGTCCAATCCACATTTTTCTTAACAAGTGGCTTTCACAAAAAGAATATACCTTTGAGGAGATTGTTTTAGGAGCAAATACAAACAAAATGATGCCACTCTGTCCCACTGTGACAGCTGCAGAGAAATACAATTCACATGTGCACTTTGTCTCCACTGAATTACCTTGCAGCAACAACAATGGACTGGTGTTGACCTCGTAGTGTCAGACAGTGAGGAACTCCCCATTCCTCCTCACTTTCTTCCATCTGAGAGATAAAAGGCCAAATGCAGTCAGATTGCAGGAAGTACATATTTCTTAAGGTGAAACAGTGAACTGAATGACCTCATACCATTGGGGAAAAGAGAACTAGGAGAAATGCTCACAAATTTGAACAAATTATGTATTGAGGAAAAAAAACAGTGCCTTGCAAGTTGGAAGAATAGTTAATTCTGCAATAACATCTTGAACCAAAAGCATGGCTTTGTCTGCTTTGTGTCAAAGAAAATAGAGGTATTTTTATCAGAAGAATGATTTATTGTACAAAACGCTGGGAAACTCTAAAAACTGTAGCATAGCACAGTTCTGCTGTGAGCAAGTTCAGGCCAAATGGCCATCAACAACTGAGTAGATTTCTTGAAATACTAGATAAAAGTTGAAACTTTGCAAGTGTTTAGAGAAAACCAGTTGCTGTAGTGGTGACAATTTAACTCAATTCTCAGGAGAACAGTGTAGAATCTGTACAAACCACTGGGAAGTTCCATTGAAAATAATGGAGGGAATGAAAGTGTTTTGAAATCAGCAAAAATATTTTGAAACAATACAAGAAAAGATAAATAGGTGCTATTGGCTTGAAATGGCTGTTTTCCAGAAGAATTGCAACAAGAGTTCCAATTGACATTTTGCTGCCAGAGTCCCACTACTTTGACTTTAAGATATAAAGCTGGAAACATTAGGAAATGCATTTTTATAGAAATTAGATTGTCTTTACTTTACTTGTCTTGTGCGTATCTATAATAAATTGGTGATGAATTACTTGTAAGAATCATGGTCAAATTAAAGGCTGAAAAAAACCAAAGAACCCAACTCCAGAGAAGTTTGCATTGTGAGGAAGCAGCCCTCAAAAATGCCTTTTCCCCCACTCAGTTTTGCTGTGTGATCCCCTCTGTGCAGAAGGCTGCAGGAACAGATGCTGAATCCAAGACAGATTTACCTAACACCCCCCTTTGCTGCTGTTTTCAGCCCAGCAGAAATTGATCAAGCAATTAAGATGGGACCACAAATGGCCACTTAAGCACAAATCCCTTAAGTTCTCACAATACTTACTGTCATGCCATACAGTGGAAGATGCCCATGAACTTTAAACTGATTGGAAGCAGTCAGGCCTCTGCTTGTGTACAACAGGATATCATTAAACTAAAAAGCAAGGATAAGCATCATTAGAATGGTGTTGGTTGGCATGTATGTATGTGAAAAAAAAAATCAGAAGAGTGAATACAGGAAAGCTGAGTATTTTTATGGCAATCCTAATGCATTAATCTAAAATATTGGCTTCCATAATATTCCATTACCTAATATAATCACCTGCTATCTTCCCTGCCCTCCTTTCCGGCTTGTTCTTTGTATGACTTCTCATGACTTCTAATGTTCCCTTTGTGATACCTGGGTCAAAACTACCAAGCCACAACAGCAGTGAAACAGAGTAGTATGTTTCACACTCTGCTGCACTTTGAGCTATGGAAGGTGTGTGTTTCACCAATATTTTCTCTCGCTTTGAGAAAAAAGATAATAAGCCTGCCCAAGAGGTGTGTCCAACTCAGGCCTTGTAAAAAGAGTGGCTGACTTTTACTCCCCATATTCAGAAGGAAGCTGGGAGGCCTGTTTTAAGGTAGATGGCTTTAGGTTAAAAATACTAAGGTGGAGAGACTGAGAATCTCAATTTGTAAAGCTTCCTGCAGGTAACAACAGTTGTCTGAAGCATGTCAAATGACTGCTTGCATTTTTTTGCCATTAAATGAAGAGAATATTTTCACTGGGCCATCTGGGTCAAAGGGTATTTTTCTCAAACCAGATGGTTGCATCAAGAAAATCATACTGCCATTAAATGAAGAGAATATTTTCACTGGGCCATCTGGGTCAAAGGGTATTTTTCTCAAACCAGATGGTTGCATCAAGAAAATCATACTCTGTGGTGTGAAACAGAGCTCTCACTACAGAGCTCTACAATGCAGCAGCAGTAATTCATGAAGCTTTGTGGAACAGCCGCTAGAGGGGGATTTAATTTTACCAATGATTGCATGTGTATTTGGAATCCCACAGTACTGACCTGGGATTTTACCTCCAAATAAATTCTGGTGCTTAAGACAGATAAAAGACATATTTGACAGGGAAAGCAACTGACTTGAGAGTCTAGTTCTCAGATTTTTAGTGTTTTACACAGGTATAATGCCAAGGCATCACCTAGTATCTATTGATATGAAAGAAAATATGCATCGTATTCATCAGGCTTCCTCTTCAGTGCCTTTAAAGGCAGGGGATAATCCTACTCAGGTAGATTCATCAGGTTATATCTTTGGCTCATTTCAAAGATTAAATGTCAAACACCTTGTAAAATCTAGCACACTCAGAAGTTTTTCTGTACAGCCACTGCCTTCACGTTTTGCACACAAGAAGCCAAGGAAACATTTTTCTGACACATTGCACTGACTTTTCAGGGTTTTGTGTACTGAAAAATCTGTGCACTCTGCTGGGCATCCCAAGGCCTCAGCACCAAGAGCACAACAGCAGTAACATGAGGAGCCTGGGCGCAAATCAGCTGGCTGGGAAGAGAAGAGAGGAGGAACTATCTAGTGGATCAGAACTGAGTGGGATCACCACAATGTCAAAGTGGTGGGAGGAGGCAAACTTCCCTAGTGCAAAACCTACAAAATGGATCTCCAAGTACAGGCAGGTCCATCAACATGCTGGGCACTTGTGTTGGAACTCGATGGTTTATGGAAAATTTTGGTTCTGTAATGTGTTCTGAGAGCATTAAGTGAATTATTGTTCATATCACCAAGAGTCACTCTTTATCTTCTTTTCTGCATATGATCACTATCCCTGGTGCCACTTCTCATTTTGTAATGACTCTGCTTTTATTTAAGACAAAGTGCAAGGAGGTATTATTTTATCATTATATTCACATTGTCATATAAAAAATAGTTTTATCTTTGTAAGAAGCAGTTATGAAGAGAATATTGGATTTGAACAAAATTGTCAGTTCTTAACAACCAGCAGCACTGGTGATGTACTATGTTAATTTAAATAAGGCTGTTTAAAAATACTTACTGTAATTTAAAATTCAAGTCTAACAGTTATGTGCCTAGTAGATGCTTAGAGTTACATTTCATTATAGAAAGAAAAATTTTCTTCTTGCTTACCAGAAAAAACATCCGTTGCTGTAAACCTTTTCCAGACAACTTACTGAGACTGCCCAGTCTAA
Source organism: Turdus rufiventris (assembly GCA_013186435.1). Taxonomy (NCBI): domain Eukaryota; kingdom Metazoa; phylum Chordata; class Aves; order Passeriformes; family Turdidae; genus Turdus; species Turdus rufiventris. The sequence continues at coordinate 200,299 of PYHW01009637.1, forward strand.
TAAACTCCTGTGGGAAGCAAACACAAAACAAAAATATATCTCCTGCAGAAATGATGACTTTTTAGTATGCAAACAGAAATATGACTACTTGGTCATCCAAATGACTTGACTATCAGTTACCAAGACTTTTAATTTTATTAAATATGTTAGAAATCTAATTTATAGGATAATTCCTTTCTGTTTGTAACTGTCTTTAGGATAAAATCGTTTCACTCATATTAAGAAAGTTCAGCCAAGCAAAACTTTCTTTACCTAACATTAATTCCTTCAGACAGCTCCCTCTTTTGTCAGTTTTTAATGAGTATTTTTCACAGCACACATGACAAAAAACTAATGATATGTGTGTTCTTGTTTAGCCACTGGTAATCTTCTGTGGAGCATATGGCATACATTGCTCTCATTCACTGCAATGTAAAACCAGCTACACGAGTCAACATCACCATTACCAGCAGAGAAAGAAAGACATTTGTCTGGCAGAGTGAGCAATCCCAGCGCCATCCATGTCATGTAATACAGCACATTAATTCAGACCATAGTGTTTAGGAATGTTTAGGGATGGAAATAGAGGAAAGGTAGCACTTCTGAAACTTTCCAAATGCTGGATTTCCTGGGCTTACTGTGAACTATGCAGTAACTCACCCTTATATTTCTCTGAAACCCACGAAAATATCATTTGTTCAGTCACTCCCTCCAGCTTCTGCTAAGAGGTTTATATTTATTTATTACAGTCTTTTTAAGGTAATTCTATTCATAACTGTGGATATTAAAAACCTATATAAAGCACCTAAATCACCTGCATTTTAGGGATAAATTGGCTCAGATCAACCTGTTCAGAGAAACCATCCAAATACCTTAGGCTTTCTTTAGTGTATCTAGTCCCCCCACTGTCTGAGGAGTGGAAAAGTGGCTAGAGGTGGTTATCCCTATAGCACAGTAGGCTCATGGCAGCAGAGAGGCCACTGGATGGAAGCTGCTGTTGGCCAATATTAATGGTGATTAGCA